>WEKY01035094.1:0-60389 GCA_013390045.1 Picathartes gymnocephalus
TAGTGCATTTACAAAAGTTTTTAAATTTTGAGTAAAAATCTATTTTGTTGATGTTGTTGCTCTTGAGGCATTGCCAGCCTCTGTCCTCAGGACACTTAGAAGCCAGAAAGATTATGTGCCTTCTGTTTAAGATCTGATTATGCGATCTTAGCAGAGTTCAAGGCAATTGTATTCTTTAAGTCTCCTACATCTTCAGAAGCCCAAACACATAATCACAACACAGTAAGTTACTCCAAAGGCCAGACCTGAGAAGGTCCAGAACAAGGCAAAGCTTGCAACATATGGGATACGTGTTTTCCTTTCACCCTGGGAGCAATAAAAGCTGACCCCAGCCTGGATGTTTGCCTGCATTTGCTGCACAAGTGTTGTTAGTTTTTATATGTTCCTAAAAGTTCAGCAAGTTATTTGGGGCTTGCTGAATGACTGCTGGATGAAATGGCTTGATTTGTGCTGTGCAAGACACCAGACGAGGTGATCACAATGATTGCTTCTGGTCTTAAAATCTAAAAATTTCTTAACAAAATAATTTAGATAAATGGGAGATGAGGGAAAACTTTCTGTCTGACTTAGTTTAACGACTCTATTGGCTTAAGTACTTGAGGGAAATTAAGTAAGTGGAGCACAGTGACTAAAATCACTGATGCAACTTTTATAATATCTGTATAGAAAACAATGTATACTGTCAGTTCTGCTACTGTTTGAAGGCGTCAGTAGGAACAGATGCACATCTTGGTGCACTCATTTGTTTTCTTCATAAAAGAATTTTAAATGGGAAAAGCAGATAGTTAAAAATATCATTGAAACCTCATTAAAATTTGGGGGAAAAAAAGTGCTTAACACTGAACATTTTTGTTTGAATATTCTACAGTGTAAAAGATCAAATTCTATATTGTGTATGTTATTTCAAGAAGGTGATATGGCAGTTGCCATGGCAACAAGACTTTAAAAAAGCTAAAATAAAGGATGTTGCTGACATGACCCATTGTAACAATAACTCACATGACCAGGAAGATAGATAACCTAGGGGGAAAAAAGGAGGAAAAAAAAAGAAAAGGAAAAAAAGGAAAAAACCCTAGCATTGTATCTTAACTTTTAAAGAATTTTTTTTCTCTCTTTTCCATAAATACAAATAAGCACATTTTGCAAATACCCTCCAGGTTTGGAAGCAAATATACGTGTCTGCAACTTTTATTTTAATGATAATAAGTAACCAAATACCATGATGTTTTCATTCAGTTCAGGCGAGGATCCATCCTATATCCACAGCAGAGAGGATTTTTTTGTTTAGGAGCAAAGTTTAGGAGAGGAGCAGAGCACTGTGAGGGAATAGGGGTCTGCAGGGCTGTGTGACCCTTGGTAACAGGAGCATGCCACGCGCCGCAAGACACGAGAGAGCTTTTGGTGCAGGAGGCTACAGCAGTGGCACCAAACTCTGCAGCTGAGCAGAGAGCACTCACCTTTGAGGGTGAGGCTCTGGTGCATGGGAGCAGAAACATCCTCCTTCCATGACCAGCCCCAAGCCTAAGGGCTGTGTTTGCTACTGGGGACACAGGGGTGCTGACCTCTGCTGCTGCTGGACGGTTGATCTTATTTCCTACTCTTTCTTCCATAGCTGAACTTTTTACCTAAAGGCCTGTTCTGCCACTGCTCATGAAGAATTTACAGCCTGTGAGTAAGCAACCTGTAGGTGTTGCAAGAAAACTATAGTCAAAATAGTACATCATGAAATACAGCAAAAAGCACAATCCTGTCATCAATAAAATGTTAAGAAGTCCACATGTCTAAAGATGACCTATGACAACCAATAGCAGTTGCATTAGACATTGATACTGATCCACAGAAAAAATATCCCATCAAAGTTCCATAAGCCTGTTATGGATGCATAGACTGGGTAACAGATCAGAACTGTCTGCATGATCAGACAGCAAACATGCTGACTCTCACCCCTCAGCCTCACGGGGCAGCCTGCATCCCTTTGCTCTGACCCAGGCACCTTTCCTGTGCTGCAAGAAACCATCAATAAGGTTTGCTAGCAATCCCAAAAGTTTTGCTGCCTTGATGGGTAGGGTAAGTAGAGTTTTCTTCCAAGTTTCTTTCTCTTCAATTCATTCTGATGAGGGTAATTTCTTCACAATTAACATTTCAGACCACCTTTGACCTATGACGGCAGTGGAGTTCTTAAATATACGTATATATTTATATACAGATATGTACACACACACACAAACATTTGTATGCAAGTATGCATGGAGCCAATTTTTTCATTCATTCATTCATTCATTCATTCTTCATTCATTCATTCATTCATTCATTTTTATCTTATTAGAAAGTGATTTGTGGTCTGCCAAATAGAAGTTTCCCAAACACTCTTCCAATTTTGTAAAGTTGGATACATATTTTCTCTCTTATTGTTGCTGGATGGCAAAAAGAAAAATGGATGATCATGTTAATTTTAATGCTTTGTACTTTACTATTGAGGGTTTGGGGTTTTTTTAATACCAGACCAAATTAATCACTGTTTTTAATTTCTTGAATATTAAGCAATTGAAATCCCGAGATAAGCCAGCTGCCTGTTACAAAAAATATGTTTGACATATGTTTGACTAAGTTCATAGAATCATAGAATATCCTGAGTTGGAAGGAATTCACAAGGATTATCAAGTCGAACTCCTGGCCCTGCACAGGCCAGCCCCAAGAATCACACCATGTGCCTGAGAGCATTTTCCAAATGCTTCTTGAACTCTGGCAGGCTGGTGCTGTGATCACTTCCCTGGGGAGCCTGTTCCAGTTATTAAAATTAATGTAACTAAAACAAAAATACAATTAAAGAAGAGGCAGTCTGTAGTTCATGTACAAAGAAGAATCAAAAGCTTAGATTCCATGAAAAAAGTTAAGACATGATTGGGTTTTCATACTATACATACTAAGACATACTATGGTTTTCATACCATAAGTACAAAAATATTAAACAGAATGTCATATTCATAAAAAGACTGGGACTCTGAGACACATTTCTCATGAGAGCAAGGTTTTGAAGCAAGGGACCACAGCCAGGTTCTCAGCCACAGAACCTTTAAAAATGTCTCTCTCCCCCTTCTTCATGTGTGAGCAGAACTACGATGGAGTCTGTATTTCCTTTCTGCTGATGAAGATGGTGCAGAAGTTTGCATAAGGACAAAGCTGAAATTTTGTTTAAGCATCTAACTGGCACATTTGTTTTGAGTCTGCCCATTTTGGACTGAAAGCAGAAATTGAGCCAGAAATAACCAGAACTCTCAGTAGAGAATATTCATAGGTCATAGTCCCTAAAGCAATTACAGACTATTTGCAGCCTAGACTACAGAAATGCTAGCCTTTAATGAAATTTTGCTGTAAATTCTTATTTCCAAACTGTAAAAACTTCTTTACACTTGCTGTTATTTTTGCAAGCATTTATATTTTTGTTGGAAGGGATCAGGAGGGTGAAATATTAAAATTTTATTTTACTGCTTTGGAGTTTTTAGAATTAAAAAAGAAAAGAGGAAACATAAAAAACCTCAAAAGTCTTTCAGAAACATATACGTTTCTCTAACTCAAATTAAACCCAAAAAAACAAAGTAATTAAACAACACCCAAAAAGCCAACAAAACTAATTTTTTCTTGATTTTGAGAAAAAAACTGTCTGAGATAAAAGGGTTGCATGAGGCTTGCCTTATGTTTTCTGATATTGTTTTGTTCTTAATATCACCTTATTTATTGTCACTGAGGTCAACTGACTTATTGTACGGTAAACATAATGCGATGCCAAATGTAGGTCTCTGATTTGAAATATAGATATATCTAGTTCCAGCTATCATCTCCTGGCTAACACATGAAAAAATCCTGTATACTCAGGAGAGCACGTTAGTTATTGCTTTAACTAAATGCTTTAAAAAATTCGGTGAAAATACA
Organism: Picathartes gymnocephalus; assembly: GCA_013390045.1. Taxonomy (NCBI): domain Eukaryota; kingdom Metazoa; phylum Chordata; class Aves; order Passeriformes; family Picathartidae; genus Picathartes; species Picathartes gymnocephalus. The sequence goes on from WEKY01035094.1 coordinate 3,931, forward strand.
AAAAAATGTTGATATTCACTGAATTGTTAAATCACTCTGAATTAATAAATACTACTAAAGGAATGACACAAATGGTGGGAAAAAACAACGGAGTTTGTTGACAGTAATCTGTGCTAGAAGGTAATGCCAATTAGGGAATAAAAAAATCTTTATTTCTATATTAATTGTTTCAGTTAGTATGATAAAAAATGGAAATGAAATACTTAAGTTGTCTGTTCTGATTTAGATCTTACAGAGGACTGTAGCAAAAAGCTGATCATGTTATTCTGGGGCTGAAAAAAATATAACATGCTGGTTTTCTCAACAAAAACCATTTAAATTTACCCCAAATATAATTTCCATATTTGTTTTAATTTTCCTTATAGACATTTCTGAATTTAAAAAATCTCCATAATTATTCTCTTTGAATCCTTCTCAGAAAAAAACTCAAAACAATGAAAAACACTCCCTGTTATGACATTATTTTGAAAAATATATTTATATCATTTTAATAATTTCGCATTCTACATCTCTCATTCATAATGCAAGTTTATTCTGCACTGGCATGTTGGCTTAGTGCCTTCAGTGTGCTTTCGTGGAAACAAATTATTAAGTCAAACAGCTTCATCTGACTGAAAGTCAAACACTGCCAGTAAGTTAGTTAACTCCAGACAGAAGAAGGAACTAACTGAAAACTGTGGGTTTAATTATCACCAAGAAGACTGACCACCAAGGAAATAACAATCTACAAAAACCAAAGCTGGGAAAATCTGTGAAATTTTGAAAATGTAAAAAGCCATGGAAGATTATCAGGACTGTCCTCTGATACTGAGGTAAATACAAATAATGGATGAAAACATGAAACAAAATTTCCCCAGAAGCGTCTCCAGGCCTTCAGTGGTTCTTGGTTGAGGCATAGGGGGTTACTTATGTAGGAGAGGCTCAAAGGGCTTTTTTCCCCCGCCTAATTTCTCTGCTTCCTTTTTGAAGCTGCACATATTTATTGTCAACCATATCATGCAGCAGAGTCCCAAGCTTACCTATGAGCTGTGCCACAGGCCACATCCATCTGTTGGTTTTGAATGTGTCACTTGCTAATTACATGTGATTCTCTCTCATTTTCATACAGAGAGAGGCAGTAAACTGTTTTGCTCCTCATCTCATCCTCTGTGATACAGGTTTCATAAATGTGTATTACGTTTCTTTTCATCTCTTTTTCTGCCTGGCAAAGTCCTTTTTGATTAACTCTTCATGAGTGCCATCCCGTACCTCTTACCACCCTTGCCCCTCTTCTAAACATCTCCCAGGCCTCCCGCACATTTATGGAGGTGGGGATTCAGGACTGTGTGTGTCATGAAAGATGTTGATGTGCCGTGGACCTAACTGATGGATTAACAATGCTACCATGTTTCTCACTGCTCCTTTCTGGGTTATCGTATTGGATTAATATGATGAAAGGATGGCACTACATGATAGGTGTCTGTTCCAGTTTAAATTCAATGAAAGGAGAACAACCACTCAGATGTAAGCCCTAATCATTGCATTTACAGAAAACACATGGTGTCAAACACATCACATCATCCTATTTCTGTGATTCACAAACACTGCCTTCATTTCATCATTTTGGAGACAGCTCCTGGTTAGCTTAGTTAATACTTCACATAAAGCAAGTCAGCAGAAAGGCTGGGGTTCAGGATGGCTGATAGAGTCAACATAGCTATGACATAGTGCATTTTACTAGAAAATACATTTGATTATATCTGTTAACAATGCTGAGACAAACTTCTTAATTCTGAGTTTTATCCTCTATGTGCAAAGGAAACAGTATTGAAGGAGGAACATTGCAATTACTCGAAGTTTGTTTAAGGTATTTGTCTTCACATATCTACTCAAAGGAAAAAAAAGGCTCATTTCCTACAAGCTTTACTTGTCTCTATGATAGTGATTAGTATATTCTTCTTACCAGAAGAAGAACCAAATGAATGCAGTCCATCATCCATCCAGTCATTTTAAACAAATATATTCCTTTTTTCTTTCTCCTCTGCATGTGCTGCAATCTGCCTTAGTGGTTCTGGAAATCACTGCTACTGCATCTCTCCTCAAACTTCTTGAAGTTCTGGACATTTCTGAGCTCAGAGAATTTAAACCTACGGACAATTTGAAGAAAAACACAGAGTCACAAGAAGATGAAAAGGAAAAAGAAATTCTTGGAAATAAATAATTACAGCTTTCTGATTTTTGGAGAAATTCTGTTTCTCATGTACAAAACCCATCAAATCTGTAGATTACAAAATAAATACTTTTAAAATTATGTGGTTTTAGGAATTAAAGTAAATGTGGACTTAATGTTCCCTGTTCTAGAGAAAGTCCTATCAGTCTGTTCAGACTCTAGCAATAACAAACTAAAGAAGTTGTATGAATATTAAACTCTTGAACAATTGCCCACAGGCAATATTTGCTGATGGTGAAACTGAGACATGAAGAGGTGGAAAAGGAGTAGGTGTAAAAGATATAAGGGGAATAGAAAGAAGACAGAACAGCGGACACAGTGGAGGATGGAGAATTGACAGCAATATTCAGCGTCTAAATTTGCTATTAGCTTGCAAGGAAATGAAGTAATACCATTTAAAATTAGCAAGGTGGGTTGCTGAGATACATGCAGAAAATAGAGACTTCAGGAATTTTCAAAGAAAACACAAATTATATTTTGATGATCTGTCTGTCCCACAGTCTTCCCATTCTCTTAGTGAGCAGAGCTGGCTGCATGAATAAAGAGCAAGAGATAAATACACAGCTTTAAATTCAACTGTGTTTTCTTCTCTGTTGGGTATAAAATGATAATTTTACAAAAAACACAAGCTCTTATGACCTTGCTGAACTATTTTTCTGTTCAAATCCCAGCTGGGACCTGGAAGCTGTTATTTTTCTGAGTATTTTACAAACCTTCAGAAATCTTAGCCCACCCATTCATGTGCTATCTGAGCTTCAGGGAGCTGAAAAGAAAACTCCAGTAGTGGACGGTTCTGAATTTGAATTATCATCAATCAGTGCTTTGGTGAGATAACTTTTCATTGGCACAGCGGTTCTGAAAGTAACTATGTGTGCTTACACTAATTCATGGAACAGACTTGATTTTTATACATTCAATTATCCCTTTTTTGTTAGCCTTTCAGTTCTGAGCCTGTCTGTACTTTCTGAATCAGACTGAAAAGATAAGGACATTTTCATAGACAATGAAAATGTGACATGGCAGAATGCAACAGCCTATGAAAAATTATGCTAAAATTACAGTAAACCACAAAGACAATGTATATACCTTTTGACCTTTTTAAATTGTTTTCTATTCAAAAAATAAAATCACAACAAGGGGTTCATTTTCTTTTAAAGATTATGTAAAATATCAGTAATTTAAAATTAATATTGTGACTTCCAAGTAAGTGTCATTCTCAGTAAATATGATGTAATCAGCATTCGCATTTGATGGATACCGACATTGTGGGTTGAGGCTGTGTGACCCAGGAATCGGTTGCTCAATGTCCAAAGTCTCTTCCCTCTCCTGTGTGACCTTCAGGGCTAGAGAGGACAGACAGATTGGGAATGCAGATATCTTTAAACTGGTTTACCCAGTGCCCAAAATGTTAGTGATGATTCCTTGTGAATCTTTGCTGATGTTAGTGCCTCTTTGACAGATACTTGGTAGATAAATTGGGCCATTTATGGTAATGTTTTGCTTTCCTGTTTTTTTTTTTTTTCCCCCAAGATGAAATGGCAGGTGGGAGCATATTCCCTAGAATAATGGCAGGGTTTATTTTCTTCAAGGGAAATGTATTAGCTTTCCTCTTCCAAGGAATATGGTTAAGTGAAAAAGGCAGGAGCCTCCATCAGAGTGAACCTGAAGCTGCAACGTTTAGGCATCAAGTAAATCTGAAAATGTAGCATAGTAGTAATTTTGTCCAATTGCTTCTGAAAAATGAAAAGCTATCAAAATACAGACAAGCATAAGCTGCCCAATATAAACTTAAGCAGCAAGGTTCTTTAAATCATTTGGAGGGAAGTCTGACATCCTTAAAATATATCTTTTCTTCTGCACATGCTTTGAAGAGAGAGGGCTAGAATTATTCCTCCACTAAAAAAAGTTGCATGAGAGAATTTTTTTCAGGGTTTCAGAGTTTTCTGACTTCTGATTAAAAAATAAAATAAAATGCTCACTTCAATCCAAGACACCAAAAGAAATGTGATTTTAAATGACATGGGAATTTTTAATGGAATTTCATATTTCATCAGCAGACATTTGATTTCAGAACTGGTGAAAAAATCTGTTTCTGATGTTTAGCTATCCTGTTGAATGGAGCTAAGCTCTTATGTAAAGCCACAGAACACTGTGGTCTACTCCTTAACTACAGGGCTCAAAAAGGTGCAGAAACTGTCTAGTTGAAATATCTTCAATCAGTAGGCATTTCTCAAATCCCACTGATAGAAATCATATGTATACAGGATCAGATAGTTATCTGCAGGAATTATTTATTTTTTGTCTAAAATCCCCTCTGATAACAATTTAGACTGTAAAGAGACAGGAACTGATTAAAACTTACGTACAAACATACATGCAAAATACCCTTAAAACCAAGAAAATAGGATATAAAATCCAATATCTGGAAAAAACACTGTGCCTAAAGAACATTTCTAGTGGATCTGCAGAGAGGGTCCTAGAGTAATTTTGACTGCAGGAAATTTTATCATGACAAATTTGCTTTAACGCCAAATGGGAATTAAAATAAAAATAAATCCTGGAGTGTTTAGAATCATGCCAGTTATCAGGGCAGAGAGGCACTTTGAGTGGAAGGTTTCCATCTCTCTCTTCTTCCAGTAGTCTAGGGAGGTGGTCAGCACCTCCACTTCACCAGTCCCAGGCATCCAGAAAGGAGGGTAAAAGTCCTGTGAAAAATGTGACTTTATGGAAGAGGTCAGGAAAAAATTCAGTTGTCACTGCAGGGTTCTTTAACAGCATTAGGTACAAGGCCGTGTTTTTCTTCTCAGCAGCCATTCACTAAACTCTCTAGCTCCTCAGATGAATGGAGTAGGTGCATTACCAGCAAGTCTCATTCATTACACCGGTCTGACTCACTCTAGGGAAAAAAAAACAAATCACTGAACAAGACAGATTTCTATGGGAAAAACTATGTGGCTGTACATTACAGTAAAACCTTCATTGGATCCATTTTCCTTTCCTATATGTAAGCTAAAGAGGGGAAAGCACTCAAATAAGGATCTCTAGCCACATTTACATGGAGTACTAACATTAGGGAAAGAGCTGGGTTGTACAAACCAGAATATTTCAAGATCTCAAATTTTTGCCAACAAACACAAAAAAAAGGTCATAATTAGAAGACTGCTTAATCATTTTCTGTGCTTTGAGCACTCTGGAGAATAGAGAAAATAACTTAATAAGAGGCAAAGAAGAAGAAGAAAATTTCCAGTCATGAAGGGACATCCTGTGAGCCATGGGACATGAAATCTACACAGATTGTAAATTCTCCTTATCCACAGGAAGTTTAGAAAGAGGTTCTGCATGCATAGGTCAGAAAAACTACAGAGATACTTGGCCAACCCAAAGTACAAACTAAAGAATCATTTCCCATCTCTTCCAGGATCATATTTCCATCTTCAATTTATTAGTGAAAACACCTGTCATATATTATAAAGCATTATACCATCTGGTTTTGTAAGACAAAGTAGGTCCCCTAAAGTCAGTAGTGATCATTAGATTTCTGACACATGAAGATTTGATTGTAAGAATCTCTTTACATAGTACAAAAATGCCAAACAAAAACAACCTCCCACAATATGTTAAAGAAACAAAATCAAACAAAAAAATTTCTTACTAACCATCAAAGAACAAAAACCAACTTTTCAACTAAGGCAAAATAAGAGATACAACAAAAGATCTCTGTTTCAAAGGCTGTCTTTGGGAATCCTGGCAGCACAGAGGTAATATTTTAAGAAGGAACCCAAATTGCACCACAGCCAGCAAGGGCAACTATCCATAAGTATTTTCTTTTGACATAATTTATACTTGCAGTAGTAGCTTCTTAGAAAGATATGCTATCTAAGTACAAATTCACCCAAAGACATGGGAGTCTCAAATATCTTGAATGTATGTAATCTTTTTGGACCTCAGCAAAGCTTTCCATACCGTCGCACACAGTGTCCTGGACAAAATGTCCAGCATTCAGCTGGATAAACACGTCCTGCAGCTGGTTCAGGGGTGGGGCACAAAGAGTTACAGTGAATGGGGTGACATCAGGCTGGCCACCTGTCACTAGTGAGGTTCTGCAGGGCTCCATCCTCAGCCCTGCACTCTTCAACATCTTTCCTAATGAGCTTTGTTAGTGACACAGGACTGGAAGGAATACTAAGTAAGTTTGCTGATGCCACTAAACTGGGAGGAGCTGTTGATTCCCTCTAAAACAGGGAGGCCCTGTAGACAGACATCAACAAATTAGAGACATGGGAGTCACCAGCCATATGAAGCTTAACAAAGGCAAGTGCCAGAATCTGCACCTGCAACAAGCAGGGCCAACCCCGGTTGTGTGTATAGACTGGGGAATGAGAGGCTGGAAAGCAGAGCTGTGGGAAGGGAGCTGGGGGTCCCGGTCCATGGCAAGTTGAATCTGAGTCAGGAGTGCCCTGGCAGCCAGGAGGGCCAGCCCTGTCTGGGGGGCATCAGGCACAGCATCGCCAGGTAGGGAGTCCTGCACAGGGCCAGTAGTTGGACTCCATGATCCTGGTGGCTCCCCTCCATCTCAGGATATTCTATGGTTCTATGATGTTCCATATTAGGAGAATGTTCAAATATGTAATGCTTGCAAGCAGTTATTTTGTAGCCCAACTCCTGAACACAGTGACCTCCTATTGCTCTCTTACACAGCTGAAAATCTTTACCATAAAAATAATTTTAAAAATTCTCTCCTCTTTTCAGAATGAAAAATGAAAATGTGAGGTGCTAAATCATATAAATACACTCCAGGATTTATTTTATTTTAATGGCTTTCTACGGATTGGATGATTTTTACCTTCTCATTTTCTTCTGGAATCTAAACGTGAAGTTCTGATGAAAGTGATGTCAAGCTGCTCATGTAATATAGTTATTTTCCTACCATCATTGCACTTCTCATTTGTTTTCTTTTTTTTATCAGTCTAACAATGCCCAAGAGGCCATAACAATTTAAATAAGCTGCAGGTTATTAATCAAAATGAAGACTTTTATAGAAATCAACACAAATTGAAAGCTATAGCTGTTTTTAAGAACAGCAGTAATTAATGACAGAAATAATGCAGGTCAATATAACAAGATAACTATTGAAAATTAGGCATTGGAAAACATTATGATATTACAAGAAATCTGGGTCTGACAGGATTTTTAATAAACAACAGCTAAAAAATGCAGATTATCTATTTGAAAAAAGACAAAAGTGTACCACTAACATTTTTAGAATGTGGATAATTTTAACGTTGAGCTCGTAACCAGAAGATGGAAAGTTGTGAAAAGATTTTCAGGCAGCTTCTGAATTTGTTGGGCTGAGCCCAGCTTTGCCTTTATAGACAGTAATGTATGGCAGAAGCTCTCTGGGATATAAAACAGAATAAAGAAAGGAAGAAGGCCAGACTTGCAGCCTGAGTTCATAAGCATGTGGAGTTCACTCATTTTCATTAGTGGGTTACTCACACAGATGTTGTTTCTATCCCAAAATATCTGTTTTAGTGAATAAGTGGCATACAAATTCAGCACTGTATTTAACTGGTGTGCTCTTTAAGAGCTTTAGCCCAAGAAATTCAGAAACAAAAAAGAAAACAGAGGGAAATGGTGTTCAAATTAACTGAAAGTATATTCTAGGCACATAACTTGTTAATAAATGGCACAAGTAGGGAGCTCTTTCATGTAAATTTTGGGGGGGAAACAGTGTAAGTTAAAACAATGTGAATCAGGAAATCAGAGTGAGTCACGACTTAAAAGGACATAAGAAAGGCAAGACTTGCTCTAAAAATATATAGAGAAAAAAGAAACAAACGGTTGAAAGTTTTATTTACAGGATAAATTGTTACTTAAAAATGGCAAGAATGAGATGAGTACTTATGGCTTCTCTTGCTTCACTTCTTAAAGATAGAAATATATTCCTGCCCTGTGGTAATAATGCACTTACAATAATAAGGAAGGTGGTGAGGCAGAGACCAGAATAGAAATCTAAATGGAGTATGGAAAATTGGGTCTAAAATTTGCTTCTCAGCTCAATTATTAACAATTTGTGTTGAATGTACTACCTGGAAAAAATGTCATGTTTAAAGATGAAGGCAGCCAGGCGAGTACTGCTGAGTACAGTTTATTACAGCTAAGCAGGAAGCTCCTGGCAGAACACAACAGAGACTGACGGAGCTGCTGCACACCCTGGCCAGCCAGGGGAGAGGCTGAAATGGATGCCAGTAGGAGGAAATCAAACACTATGGGACTACACATGGACAGTGGCACCAGGAAAAAAGGAGTGGTGGATTCTGACCAACTCCTCCTCTTCTGCTGTGCCCCTCCTGCCATGGCACACAGGCCATGGTTCTTGCAAAGCAAAGGCTCCTCACCTGCTTTGCCAGAACTTCCCCGGTAGAAAGGATGCAGAGCACGTGATGCATTGGGCTTGGGGCTGGTATCTTTCTTCTCTACTGGAAGGTTTGAGAGAGCAGAATCCTGACAGCTAACCACCCTGCCACCTCTAGAGGCCTGCTGCTCATGCAGTGCCCCTCACTACCTGCAAACCTTTGGATTGTGATATATCCATCCCAGAAGGAACAAGGATAGATCTCTTGCCTTTTACCCTTCTGTGTCTAGAAATCTGGGAGAAGCTTGCTAACAGGAGTTAATGAGGAAAGTCAGTTAAAAGGTGATTCGACACTGGTTGGAAGAAAACTGGAAAGCAGGAGCCACTTAGAGGAAGAAAAGAATCAGAAATATCAGTAATGCAGCAGGACAGCTAGTGAGAGCAAAGCTGGGGAGCTCTGAGAGAAACAACTATATGGTACGTTAGTATCATTCTGTTAATGAGTAGCGTCCAGAGTGAACATAGAGAGCAAGGAATTTTACCTTCTTACAGCAAATAACTTTTTCTGAGCGTAACACTTACTATGTCCACTGTCTGGAGAGGACAACATGGTCTACCAAGCTGCATGACCTGAGTGCATAGAAACAGTGAGGGAAAGTTTTGGTAAAAGCAAAAAAATCCTGCTCTTGTCTAAGCAGACTATTTTCACAAACCATGCCTTACAGAGTAGTTAATCTTCTAAGATGAGCTCAGTTTCTAGGTGGTCGTTTAACTTTCCCTGTGGTCATTGCACTGACTTGTCTGAGCTGGTAGTGACCATTTGGGGACCTTGTCCATCCAAGGGGAGTGACCATTAGTTGCAACTCAAACCCAGCTGTACAATATTTTGAGAGAGAAGGAAAATACAGAGATACAGACAGAACAAGTTCAGGTGAAGGTAAGACCCAGGTATTCCTGGCTTTTGAGCACTGATGGATTTTGTTCCCTAAATAGGCATTGAAACAATAGGAAGGGATATTGCTGTGCAACCAGAGAATGACAAATTTAGTAGCTATATTTAAGAACAGGCAATGTTTCAGACAACCATAAAACCATTAGTCTGCCCCCTGTGTTACACAGGGCTTTAGATCAAACTGTGAAGGAAAGACTAAGGAGTGGAAGGAAAAAGTGAAAAAGCATAAGTTGCAGCAGACCAAATGAGGTCAATTTCATATCTGTATGAAAGAGGTCATTAAAGACCCAGAGTAAGCAGGCAGAACTACCTAATCTATGTGAACTTGAGTGAGACATTTAAAGCAGAACACACCGGAGAAGACAGGAGCTATTTAAATCACAGAGAAAGTAAATAACTGGCTAATGCAAAGGAGTGTCAGGTGACATGAATTTTGAAGCATTGCCAATACCTGAGGAAGATCAGAATATTTTATGGGAATAACTAAATGATCACAAGGCTTGGTAAAATAGAAATAGTTTAAATTTAAGAGTGCAATGTGCAAAAGTGCAAATCATGCCTTAGTAAGAAGATAGCAAAAATGACTGCTCCAAGCTGACTCATCATCAGCTGAGAGCTAAAAATGATAAAAATGTCTGGGCAAAGCAAAGCATTGTTAGGAGAACTACAGTCTACCAATGTGTTGCAACAAAAAAATTAAATAAAATCAAAAATAACTCCAAGAATTTTTCAGTTGCACCATTTCCAGAGAGGATAAAGATGTGTTGACGCACTTTACAAAGCATTCCAGCCATAAAAGAATGCATAAGTCCAATCATTCGCACTCAGACAAAGTCAAACTGTAACGAAGGAAAAAAACAAGCCTTGTCTTACCAGATGAGACTGAAAGAGCCTGCTCTGTTTAGCTTAGTAAAATGAAGCTTGAAATCAAACACATTTTTGTAAACAAGGGGTAAACACCATGAGAAAACCTGCTACAATAGCAGCAGTCAGGGGTATGAAAAGAAAACAAATGTACAAATGACAAATACTTTTATACTGCAGATAGGGACTAGTTATGTCATAAAATTAATAAAGAAGGATCTAATGGGTAGTAGAAGAATGGGATAATGAAATTTCCTGAAGACACAAACTTTGAGGCAAGTCAATTAAATGGAGTGTTGGAATAGCCTTCTAAAATTAGATTACACCAATAAAAAGGATAAAAGATAAAACCCTAATATATCTAAAATAGAATTGCATGGGTTCATGGAAGAAATATTGACACATTTCACTGAGCTAGCAGGAGACTGGACTGGCTGACCCTTGTAGACGAACATTCTCACATTGCTTCTTTAGAAATACGTAGCCTTATGTTAGAGCCTTCAAAAAGCCATGAGCTACACTGAGTTTTTAGAAACACCTGACCACCCCAGATGTTTCTTTTCTAAAGAAAGCAACTAAGCCCTCAAAGCTCACAGACAAATTTAGAAACCACTCCATTGTGAGCAGATATATCCATCTTTATTCCGTCTTTTTAACAGTTATGCAACAGAGCTAAGGAGAAAAACCAGCCTCTTAGGCACTCTCCATTCTTGACATGTAGGCCACAAGGAATTAGATAATGTCCCTTCTCATTGTGAAGTGTGCAACACAGCCCTGTGATTTATACCCTCTAAAGGGGTTCTACAATGAAAAATCCAGGATCCCCAAAGAAGGCCATTATGTGCACTTAATGTGCGATTAATGCACGCTTCAAATTAGTGGGGTTTATTATTAATGCTCTGCTGTTATGCTTATCTGATGTTTCCTCATATGAAACAATGAAACAAAATAAATGAACCCTAGTTCAGCTGGAGCTGTCAAATTAGAAACGGTTACAAAGTAATAATTAGGGAAAATGGATCACAGTGTTCAGGCTTCAGCAATGATTGTCCCTCTGTGGGCTATTAACAAAAGCTAGTCGCTGGATCTGCATGAAATTTTAATGAAGCCACAGGTAAACAAACTGCAAAACGTTGTGGGCAGCAGTTCGCTCGCTTTATGAGGAAGATTTTCATATGGTTTTGGGTTTCTTCTCCCTCTTTTCCCACCTTTTCTTCCTCATGCCAGTGATTTTGGTTAAGGAGGATTAATTTAAGATCCTCTCACACTGTGGTATTTGAAAAATGGTGATGTCTTCCGAGCCTTGTAGTATAGGTCAGCTGCAATTTTATCAGTGGGATAGGCTGCATTTTATTCATTTATTTACTCACAAAAATGCAGTATTCATACGCACGATCTCGAGATTCTGTCACAAACCTACAACCCCCCAGCTGAAGTGTAGGGCTGTGGCGCGGCGCAGTTTGACACCAGACACCAGCGAGGGCGCAGCTCCTCCGAGTCACCCTTCCAGAAAGGTTTGCACCGATTCCTCCTCTCCCGATTGCCGCACAAGAAGGAATCGCAGCTGTTTCACCTTCCCGAGTGTGCGGGAGGACGGAAAAACCGTGGCCCTCCGCTGTTTCTACAGAGCGCTCCCGGCTGCCGTGGGCAGGCTCGGGGCTGAGCCCGGTGCCGAGCCCGGTGCCGCCGCGGCCGCGGGGCCGGAGCGCTCCGGGCTCGGCAGGAGACGGAGCTTCGCTGCCCCATCTGGTGGCCACAGGAGGAGCAGAGAGGCGGAGGGAAGGAGCTGCAGATCGCCGGGAGCGGGGGGCACACTCTCCAGGGGCCGCTTGTTGTTTTAACACCTCTCCCCCAGATTAGTTTATATAAGGTCAAAGGGGCTTCGGTGCTTTCGCTTGCCTTCGGCTGGTCTTGATAGGGCTTGAGAGGGCTGATGGAACTAGTGATGATATTTATTAGGTTCATTTATTTTCCTGTAAGCATCTAAAAAGACAGATGAAGCCACTGGTTTCTTAAACAGCAATACCAATGCTTTCAATATCTCTGACACTCCTTCATTTTAAGATTCATAAACTGTTTCTGTCTTTTCCCAAAAGTTCCCTTTGGGGAATCTGCTGACAGATGTAAACTGGCCTCTCCATTCAGCCTGGAGAGTCCCACTGCTTCAGATTTGTTCATGAAATGTCTGGAATTGAAAAGTGTGCTCTGTAAGATATTTTTATAGGTTACAAGGAAAAGAATTTGAGTCCTAAAAACATTTAACATACAGAGAACTTTGAGGAAGAGGTTCCAGCTACCAGGTCTCCTATCCATCAGTCATTTTTGGGAATGAGTGTGCTGGATAGGCCACTCAGCAGCTCCAGTGTTTCCTCCCTGGGGCATCCTCGAGCCACTACAGAATTTGCAAAGCTGTCACAGGCAAAGCCATGGGTTTGTTCTGTCCCCTCTGGGCAAAGGCTCCCTGTGTAGAGAGCTCACTTCCCCCTGGATACATTCAACAAGGTCTGCAAGAGTACAAGTGGCTGAAATTAAGTAACCCAGGGGTCACATGCAGAGAAACCTATTCATTATCACTAAACGAAGTCATTGCTCTGATCAGCCTATAAAAACCTGCAACGGCAATGGGCCCAGCAGAGGGGCCATTGCAATGACAAGGAAACTTCTGTGGAGTTGCAGGGATGTGGGGATTTTTCTCCAGTTGTAGTGATTTATATCCTGGGATGCTGCAATGTGTGTTGCAGTAGTGCAGGGCAAGTCACAGCTGCTCCAGCAAAGCAGTAAACTGCAAAGCTCTGGAGGTATCGTAGTAGGAAACAGCTGGGAATGGGTTGACTTTGAGTCACACACTACTACAGCAGGTATTATTGCAAGGCACATAGCAAATACTGGAGTTTGAAGAGTATATTCACTGACTCTTGCCCTAAGCCAGCCAGTTTGTGAACTTATTAAATGTCCTCTTTTTGTTTTCTGTATTCTTCAGATGTTTTTGAAAAGTTTCAGTCTAAGGCACAGTCACCTGTAGATAAGGTGAAAAGTATATTCTCTTGTGACAGGAGTCCAAATCTTGGGAGGCAAATGCCTGATGAGAAAAGAAAATGCTTCACCTCTGCTTGGATGCATTTCCACAATATTTAGCTAGGAAAATGGCAGAGCTCAAATTCACATTGCTCTGGCTACTCTGTGTACGCCATTCACCTGTAGAGCCCAGCTGCTGTTGATATCCCCATATTCATATCCCCAGTGCCTCCAGATTCTGCAACACATTATATATTTCCCTGGATCCCTGAGAATGTTCTCTCATGAAGTATGGCATGGCCAGTGCTGGTGGGCTGCAAAGACCATTGCTATTTGGATGAGGTGTCTCAAAATCAGATTTGATAAACTATCGCAAAAAAAAAAAAAAAAAAAAAAAAAAAAAAAAAAAAAAAAGCATGACTGGACAAAAATAGGTTGAATCTAAAATTCCATAATTGAGTTCAAACTATAAAACTGACAGAAAGTTGAAAGCTAGGTCTGTGAATCCTTCACACATAGCACAAAATTACTTTTATTGATTTATTTCCTCCAAGCTCAGATTAAGCTATTTCTCCCTATTTTGAAAGTCTGGAGTTATTTTCCTGTCCTTTCCTGCTGACTGGTTATTCTGTTTTTGTTTTGTTTTTTAAAAAATAATTCTGCTCTGAGATAAACTTGAAGATCTCAATGCCATTCTGACCCCAGAGCAATGAAGTATTTTCACAAAACTTCCTTGATCCAGTGATCCTGAAAGTTTCTTGTACAAAAAAAAAAAATATACAAGCATTGAGAAAGACATAGGCTTTTCCAACAAGATGTAGATATCAAAACATCCAAGAGGGAAATGAAAATCACATTCTTCCCTTACTTTTCTCTTTACTGCCTGTCAAGACCTCAGGTTAGTGGAAAACACCATCTCAGAGTTTTTTAAAGGTTTTTTTTTCCTCCATTTCAGCGTTAACAGCCTAAAATTAAAGGATAGGATTAGGTGATTCATTAAAATATATTCTACACCCAAATAATCATAAAAATTTACCATTGGCTCATATCACTTCATGTCAAATCTGGAAGATTCCAAGCTTTGGGGCAAGCCCTCTCCTCATCCTAACCAGAGACCTGGCTCTGCACCAGGACACTCAGCACCTCTCCTTCTTTTTTACACTTAGTCAGAAGGAGTTTGGCCAGAGGAGATGGGAGTTTTAACCAGCCCCAAGTGCAGGCCATCAGAGCACTATGAGCTCATAGCAAGCTGCAGTGCCCTCCAAGAACTCCATGCTTGCACAGCCATCAGGTTCTGCTTCAGGATCAAAAGCACTCAGCCCTGCCTGGAGGTATGATGTGCCTTGGGTGAACTCCCTGTCAGACCACTTGCTTCATGAGGAGAAATATAAAAGCACATCCTACTTTATTTCAGAACCACTGGGTGATTTAATATTCACCAGAAGCTAAGCAATCCCCTTCTGCTGGTGAAGATAGTTTTCAGTTTGCTATCAGTACTGTATTTTCTGGAATAAACTGACTAAAATGTCAGGTAAGTGTGTCTACACCTGGCATCACACACAAACATTCAATCACAAGAAACTTGTGCATATTCTTACTAAATTCCCTTTAACCATCAGGGATCTCTACATGTACAGAAAAGGACTATCTGCTGAAAGAAAATGGAAAAACCTTATCACCTTTCAGCTTCCACTTCTAGTAAACTAGATGACGTACTATGAAGACAGAGAATGAAAAGATTCAATTGTCCCTGCATCAGCTCTGTGAGCAACTTCTCTCTTTTGCCATAACTTTATTATTTTGACTTTATTATTATGACCATTCCTAAAATAATAAAAGATTAAATAAAAAGATTTTCCTTCGCTTTATTTTTAAAGGAAAACAAGCTGGAAAAATTCCTATGTCATGGGCCTGTACTCATTCATTCACTGTATCATTAAAGGTTTGTTTTGTATTGTCGGAATGCTGCGAGAAAACAAACATAAGGAAAGGCAGCATGGCACAAATTCTGGTTCCTTTTTCGAATCAACTTTGCCTTTGTCTATAATCCACAGTTTCTGCTGACAACACAAGCCTCTGCTCCCTGCAGGAAATGTAGAACAAAAGCAAGGGTCTTGAATAAAATATTCCATGGGATTTTTTTCTACTGCTTCCTAGTGGAGATAACTCTATGCTTTCCAAGAAATATGAAAGCAGACTTCTCTTAAATATGTCACTGTAGGCTGCCTGTTTGTTTCCACTAAGAATTCTGTCCTTGTAACTGCCAACTAAATAAACCATTTGATATCACTGTTACCTTAAAGCCTGCTGCTGATCACCTAGTAGGAAAAAGTCAAATTCTACTTCCTTGGATTTTTTTAAATGAGAATTTCCAGCTAAAGTCCTCTGTACAACACTCATTTAGCAACATATACCCACAGACCACCAGCTTAGATATCACTTTTTCTGCTATTAGTTAACTCTTTCTTGGGCTACATTATTTGTAGAATATTGTGTTTAAAAGGACTTCATTCATGACTGAATTCCCACTAAAATGGAAGAACACAAGATATAAAAAGTGAGATTAATATGTGACACACAGACAGTTTGCTGACAACCTGATGGATGACTTGATTGCTGCTTTGGAGGAAATAACGTTATAGGACTAAATTCAGAATGTAAGTAAGCCCGGAGGCTGTCTAATTTACTGTGGCTCGCATCAATTCTAAGACCGGAGGTACTGTGCATATGTCAAACATATCTAGATCTTCCAAAAGCTGACTGTTCTTAGTTTCCTTTAACTCTACCTGAAATTTCCATAGAGGCAAGGGCTACGTGCACTTACCTTTTCCTACATTTACTGAATTACCTAATTTCTTGCCCCAATGTGGAGGCAAATTTATGAAAGGCTTATAAACCAAACCCAGAGGGAAGAATTGTACAGGGAATTATAAGAACTATAAAATTGTAAATGTTAATAAATGTATTTTAATGAAATTTCTAATTATACTTACAAAGAACTATAGAAGAAGGAACAGTCAGATCAGATACTCTTGATCTGAAAATGAGAGCTGTACCAGAACAGGTGCTCAACAAAAAGAAGCATAGAGATTTGGCTACCTTAGTGATGAAACTGTTGGTCTTTTGCAAGTTTTGACAAGTCTAAAATCTTGGTAAATGAAAGGTCATCATGGTATTATATGGCTTAAGACTTTTCAAGGCCCAGGCACCATGTATAAATGATTTGTGAAATGCAGTGCATGCAGATGCTGGGTTCCCCGAGCAAATAGACAAGCTCTGCCCTTACACAGAGGATAGTATCTTCCCTTTCTCTCCCTTTGCAAAAGCTTGGAATTGCACACTTTGCCCTCACAAAGAGTTTAAAAACAGGAATTAAGAGGAAGTGTGTTTTTCTCTGAAGCAAAATCCCAAATCTTAAATTTTTCAACATCTATATGTAATTACCCTATCTGCAGGGTTAATAAAAGTCAAGCCTGGGTCCAAATTGTCCCCCATGCAAACCAGAATTTTGCAACCATAAAACCCTGAATTATGTCCCTGAAACTCGAGGTCTGAGTCATCTGTGCTCCTATCCATTCAGGAAGAGAAAAAAGAAAATGTTCCTTAAAAAATATTCATCACCCCCAATGAACTGGTGTGTTTGCGTTGCCAAGCAACTGTGCTGCATCTCTGCACCTCTGAGACCCATGGGTCAAAACCCCATGTCAACATAAAAGTTGGAGAGTCAAGTCAGGATTATGGCACATAAATATTGATGAGGAAAAAGGCAGAAGAGGGTGTATATCTGCAGCCCTGTTTTTAGAATTACTGTGACTCCCAGTTATGCTACCAGTATAATAGCGAGGTGTTTTTCAAAATCAAAAGACAAGTGGTTTTCATCTTGCAAAGACTTGACTATTCAAGAAGATATTTTATAAGTATGTCGAAACACCTATGGGAGCCACGAAAGTTGGGTCATGGCCCTCACTGACTTACTCTAGATGGAAGCAGAGCTGATTTTCACCAGTAAGGCCAGATATGTTCCATTGTCTTCCCTTGCAAATGCATTTTCTTCACGTCTTCTCTTGCCAAATGCTGTAGTGTCATGGATGGAGTGATGCACTTCACTCATTAGAGAGAAGTATCAATATGTTCATTGATACACACCAGTGATTTAGCAAAGTTTGACAATAAATCTTACAGTGGTTTTACAACATTCCATGGTACGGTACTACACAGTAGACAAGGTCAGCCAAGCCAGTCAGGCAGACCCTTCTGTTGAGTCATGAGATTCAGAAATTCCTTGCATTCTAAACTACTTATCAGAGAATTGAAGTGTGTATGGATCCAGACTTCGTCCCAGTCTATGGTTTATGTCTAAAGGATTATATGTGCATAATCAATGCTTCATACCACTTAGCTAAGATTTCAAAGCTTAGCACACAATAATTACTTACCAAGAATCTGTTGCAGCAAGGAATCTCTCAGCCTCCAGGAATAACCTTGAGAGGACCCCATCCTCCAGGGGAGATTCTGGCATGCAGCCCACTGCCATGCAAGAAGCACAATGGACCCTATGCTGTCCACTATTTATGGAGTTAGATAATTGACTCATATTTGCATATTGAATCCAGATGTTAGTTTCTTCCAAAACTGCCTTGACCAGCACTACATTTAAGTGAACTCATTGCTCAAATTAGTCCTTGGCTGTTGCGTTATCTGTCTCCCCTGAACCCACTTTGAGTCAGATGCAACCATCACAACCAGACACACCCACTATGAGTAACCCTGGAGGTCAACACTTGAGGGTTACAGGAAAAAAAAGGTCAGGTTGCCAGAAAGGAGAATATGTTACACTGAGGTAGGGCTGTGTTGTCCTAGAACGTCAATTATTTCTGAGAACAAATAGTGTGGAGTGAATTACACCATCTCTGCACCTTTCTTGGGTGGCACTCGGGTTCAAGGCTGAGCAAAAGTGAAAAAAAGGATAGATAGAAATGGTCTTGCCTGCTGAGTTGTGCTTCTGCCATGGCATTCATCAGAGAAGCAGTGGCAGCCAGGAGAAACACCATGGGCTGGGGGACAGGTTATAGTAAGGGCGTATAAACCTGGTACCATTTCAATAACCAGTTTAATTGTCTGTCTTCCAGAACACACCTTGAAAGGGTTAAATGGAAATAAGGAGTGCACTGGGAAGTCCACGTGAAAACAGGAAATTTTCATGTAATAATTAAACACAAGGAGATTAGAAAGTCAGATCATTTAAGAGAAGAGCAGAGAGGAGAAAGTAGACTAACATATATCTGCACTAAATCTCCCAATATTTGCTCATAACCCTTACGAGCAACATACTGAACTTCACCAAGTAAAAGAATCATAGTGGTTTATCAGGCAGATCTGGTGCACTTTTTGCAAAATCTCACCAGCAAGACAGAAATATGTGAGGGATAGAGCAGTCAGATAGCACAGCAACATCACCTCTGTCAGCAGCAGAGCGGGATTAACCAGAGGGGGGAAGATTTGTAACAGAGATCACCGTGCAGCTGGTACAACATTTGTGAATGCAGAGCAGAAGCAACGTGGAAACCAGCAGAGGTGTTCAAAGAATGATGCGACCAATGCTCACAGACCTCTGAAATAACAAAAAGAGAGGACAAGATGAAAGTTATGCAGGAGGCAGAGACAGTTCTTGAGGTGGAGAGAGCCAACACTGAAGAAAAGGTGTTAGTCTCAGGGTCAAAGAGATAGATGTCACATTTCATTTTGCAAATCATATATAAAAGTTGTTATCAAGAAATGAAGTAAAACTTTTAAATAGTATGTTTGCAAGTTCAAACATCATCAAACACATCTTATGGTTAAAATCTAAATTACTAAAAAGGTAATTTGAAATAATCATGCAAGCACAACGAGGCTATTAAGTCCTTGATAGCTCTGACAAGGAGGGCAATAAGGCAATAATAAATCCAATTTGGATTACAAACAGCGAGAACCATTCTATTTTAGACTGCATTATGCATTGCCCGTGGAGTGATTTATTTCACTGAGGGGTTGTAGCAAGTGAGATTGTAGCAAAACAGGGCATCACTCTCCAGACAAGGCTGTTGCTCTGGTGTGTGTCACACCATGTTTGCATATTTCTTGTGCTTCCTCATCAATAACTTCTTGTGTAATTAACCAAAACTGGTGAGACGTGCTCAAATTAGACAGCTTCAAAGGCAAAAAGATTTGCTTTGGTCAGTGGTCCCTAGCCAATGATCTCTCCAGTGAAGTGAAAGCACTCAACAGATGAGAGGCAGCAGCTGAAAAGCGGTGCCATGACTGCTCCCCCCATAGCCAAATACACAAGCTCTTGACTTTAACAGTGGAAGTCCATACAAACATCATGGTTCACGCACTGCAATTTTGTGACTTTTCATTTCCTAATTCTCATTCTCCCCCAAATTCTTCTGCCTGAGCAGGGGACCTCAGGAGACAGGCAGGCAGCATGGTCCTGCACACCAGGTTATGCTTGGCAAGGCTCCTCCTTGGAGGGGATGTGGGCTCAGAAGGAAATTAATTCTGTTCCAGCATTTGAGTAGATTGTTGGCTAGAGAGCACCTGGTTTTGGCTGCTTTTCCTCTGTCCCTGGCACACATGTGCTCCCTCCTACTTGCTGCTGAAGAAGAGTCCCCAGTTTGCTGGCAGAGCTTGGCAAAGAGGTTGGTGCATTTGGGGCTCTGTATGATCTTTGAAGAGCTGATGGGCAGTGGAGTTTGGAAATTCACTGAATTGTGGAAAGATAGAAAAATCAGAAAGTCCTCACATTTATACTCAGCCTGCCTGAAAAGGCATGTAATTCTTCCCATGGGGATTTCACTTAGACATTTCATCCCCTGGAGACACTGCCCATCAGAAAAATTACATTTTATTAAATGCTTATAATTACTTGGAGATGAGGGAGGAAAATGAACAGCAGCAAGGTACCAGGACATTACCTGTGGCTGCAAGTAAAGGTCAGGTGATTTGTCCATGTCCTAGACAGTGAGGCATCATCCAGCTATGAGAGAGTCACTGTGATCTCACCGTTAGGAGCTGACTATGGGGCATTACAACTGCAGAGGTGCAGCAGAAGATGCTCGTGCCCCTTGTTCCTCCCCCATTGACACCTGGGCACAGCTCTCGCCCATCCAAGAGCAGCAGCCAAATGCCTAGTGGGAGCCCCTTCATGATAAAGCTATGGTAGAAAGCCCCAAGCATTGGTTACCCTCTCTCTGCAACACTGGATATCACAGATGAACGGATGGGGAAGATACAGAGGCTGCCCTAGTACAAAACTCCATCTGCTCTCCAAAGGACCCCTTTAGAAATTTCAGAAAATTTAATAGCTTGTTGTCACTGGATGGACAAATGTTGGGTCTCAAGAATGTCAAATCTAGCACAGCTGTCATGGCACAGCTGTACCAGCACATCAAGTACAAAGCTGAGCTTACTCACAAGAATGTGGTTTTGTTTTACATTTCCATTTCTGTTATAAATTGCAGAAAAAGTGGGCTGTGTATAGCTGTAGGGAGAAAGGTCAGCACCAAGGGAATAGACATCAAATATTCAAAATCATGTGGATATAAAATGTGCCAACTTGGGATGGAAATTTCTATTTTGGGAGTATATTAGAAGTAACTCAAAGGCTTTCTGTTTCACCTCTTATGATCCATATATGCTGCCTTTCTTGACATTTCTCCTACAGTCTGGTGTCCCCTGGAGAGCTGGTTGGGTTTGCTAGGTGTAATTGGTCAGACCTGAAATCATATGTTGGGAAAGACAGGGTTTCTGAACTTCCCCCTAGAAGCAAGGAGGTGGGAAATAGGAGAAACTCTCAATTCATTTACAGGGAAGCTATTCTTCATCAAGGCAAGGAGAATCGTGCAAAATGCTTAGTCTGAATATTATGACAAACATTCAAATTATTTACCTCCAACATACTGTCTCTTTTATCTGTTCCCCTTCTGCAAATATTAATAAAATGGAGTTTTTCTGCCACAGCTATTTACAGGAAGAGAATATCAATATAACAAGCATGAATATTTACATAGTGATGAAATTCTACATTTACAAGCACCAGTATGTAGACCAACACATTTATTAAGCCACGTGCAAAAATACTGCCTTGTGACTTATGCAGCCAATTGCAAACAGCTACTGCATCTCAAGAACTGAGTGTTTGAAAGACACTGCAAGCAAGCAGTCCAAAGAGACAAATCCACTAACATTTGTAGAATGCACCAACTAATGCACAATTTTAATGAAATGGGATTGTGAAGTTATTTTTATTAATGACATTTGTGAATTAGAGTGCTTCTGCAAATGCTGTAGCACTAGAGAAAGCTGCTATCCCACATGCAGAGTTTATAGTGATGGAATAAATTGCTATGTAATACTATCTGTAGTTTTATTTTCACTTTGTAGTAGCACCTGTGATTAAATCCTTTCCAACTGTCAATAATGTTTCTTGTCTTCTAGAAGACATAGGCTCCTTCAATCTCATAAAATATCTGAAACCTCTGGTGTATTTTTAACATGAAGGGTGGCTTTTTTAAAGCTTTTTAAAAGACATTAGGGTGTCTTCACCTTAATCATTACAGTATTTTTCTATAGTAAAAATTTTAAAAATGCAAGCAGGAAAAATACTTTTAGCACTTTATCCTTGAAATACATATTTCCTTGGAGCAGGACATACAGGGATCACTGCTTAAGAGCAATAAAGAGCTCAGTGCTATGGATGCTATGATGGGTAAGGAGATTCTGAAGCAATTTTATATACAACTCTACTATCATCCCTTTATTCCTTGACGCCAGCTTAATTCTCATCTGAAGTGCAAGTAAGAGCTCTAGCTGATAAGGACTTGCAGGGTAAAGCTCTAAGATATTGCATGTAAAAGACCAGGCTATTGGATGAAAAGTTTTCAGTCAGTTTTTGATGGAAAATTAAGACAGAGGTTCTTATAAGGTGAATATATAAGAAACCTAGAGGGTTTGTGCATATATATTCGAGACAACAAATGGTATTTGGAATAATGTCAATAATTTCTTTTTAAATGCTCCAAGACAGTGAACCTGCCTGTTCTTTATGCAAAGTCTCAAAAAACCCCACCTAATATAAACACTTACTTGACAGTGAATAGCTAGTTTCCCTTTAACCACATCAAAACTAAATTTTACTTGGAACATGCTGTGGTTTCCCTCCCTGCCTATCTTTCATCTATCAGTTTTCATGTTCTCTCTCCTGAACAATTGACTGTTTTACCCAATCCTCAAACCTCTTCACCGAGAGCAAGCTTTGTGCAGGATCCCTGTTCCCTTGGCAATCAAAACCATTCACTCCTTTGAGCTTCATTCAGCAGTGCATGCTGTTGTACAATATTTTTAACTGCCATAATGCCTCAAAACCTCCCATTTCATGTTAGCACAGCATTTTAGGCACAGCCTTCCCTCCCACTTTTGGAGTGAAATGAAAAATCTCTGAGGATTGAGTCCCTACTCCCCTCTTTGGATTACCCATTGAGGATAACAGATTTGTTCCTTAGCTTTTGCACATTCTAAGTGAAGAATTTATATATCATGTTGTTAGAGCATACTACTTCATGAATTTAGCATTTGTCCATTTTGTCTGTTGTGAAGACAAGTGTTGTGGGTTAACACCAGCCCACAATTCAGCCCCACACAGCCACTTGCTCACTCCCCTTCCCCTCCCACATTGGGATGGGGAAGAGAATTAAAAGAGAAAATGTGAGAAAACTCTTGGGTTGAGATAACAACAGTTTCAGAGGTAAACCAAAAGCCATTCACACAAGTAATGCAAAACAAAGAATTCACTCACTGCTTCCTATAGGCAGGCAGGTGTTCAGCCATCTCCAGGAAAGCCAGGCTCCATTATATGTAGTGTTTACAAATGCCTTCACTCCAAATGTCTCCCACTTCCTTCTTCTTCCCCCATCTCTATATGCTGAGCACGTTGTGGTATGTTTTGGAATGTCATGGGGTCAGCTGTCCTGGCTGTGTCCTTTCCCAACTTCTTATGCACCTCCAACCTCTTCCCTGGTGGGGTGGGATGAGAGGAGGAAAAGGCCTTCAGTCACTGCTTGGCAGTGGCTAAAACTGCTTTCAGCACAAATCCAAAACAGAGCACCATACTAACTACTTTGAAGAAAATCAGGTCTATACTAGCAAAACCAGTAGGATAAGGAAGGGAGGGAAGGATTTTCCAGTAGTTCAACATGTAAAGAAACTTACTGTATGATTTCACCCCCAGTGAATTACTTTTTGCTAAATGTCTCAATTGAGGCAACACAACCAGTATGCTGCTTCTTTTCAGCAGATCAGGTCTCAGCCCC
This sequence comes from Picathartes gymnocephalus, assembly GCA_013390045.1. Classification (NCBI taxonomy): domain Eukaryota; kingdom Metazoa; phylum Chordata; class Aves; order Passeriformes; family Picathartidae; genus Picathartes; species Picathartes gymnocephalus. The sequence continues at coordinate 27,675 of WEKY01035094.1, forward strand.
ACAAAGTTTTATCAGCATACTTGTATTTTAAAATTTGGGATAGCTTTGCAACTTCTAAAGAGCACAGCTAGCAGGCAGCTGAGATGCCTTACCACCTTTTAGACCAAAAAATAGAGAATTCCCAGGATTCAAGTTTGTCAAAGAAATAGAGAGGCCTATCTGGTCTTGTCCTCTTTTAGGATGATTTGGAGAAGTTTTTTATGTTTAGCGCAGGGATTGGAACCGCATGGGACAAAACCAACCTTGTATCACCTTTAGAGTGCAGGGAAACATACCACTGTGCCCCACCTGAGTCCAGATACTATCTCAGGAATGTCACATTGAGCATGCTTTAATTTTTAATTGAGATTTTGAGTTCTGAGGGATTGAAGCTCTCATATAAGTGAGGTCCCCATTATAACTATAAAAGATTACTTCATAAATGTTTGCTTTGCCAAAGTTTTACATGTCTCTTAATTTATTTACAATCCTCTGAAAAGTGCCTATAACCTTAAACACTTAGATCCCTGGAGTATGGTGAAAGCAAATTCAATTGTGTAGCACTAAGGCTGTGTGCCAGGGCTCTGTAGAATGGTCCACTGAGGTTATATATTTTGCTCTCCCTAGTCTGCCTGTGATTTAATTTATTCCTGGCTTGTGTAGACATCCAATATTGTAACAGTGTCTAGCTTCCTGTAATAAATGCAGGATCTCACAGTGCTGCCAAACTTTGTGGCTCACACAAAGGTGATGAGGGGCCCATGTGATGGACAGATGAATTTCACAACCAAGGTGTCAGTCTGTGCTGTCTCCTACATTTTGTTCAAGTCCCTTGTGATGTGTAAACTGGGCAGATGTCCTAAATTTTCTCCTTGCACAGGATTGATTTATGGAGAACACAGACTTGTGATGTCTCTCACAGCTCTTCTTTCTTCTCTGCCAGCAGATTGTTGCACCAGCCACTGCACTGGTGTGGATATTTATCTTCCAGGTGTGGGGGCTTGGTGCTGTGTAAAAAATATAATGAAATATAATGAGTGACTCATGAGTTGAAGTAAGGACAAGGAGAACTCCCTCAGCAATTACCTTGACTTGGGGAAAATTAATTTATTATCAATGCAGTCAAGGTAGGGTAATGAGAAATAAAAGTAAACCTTAAAATACCTCCCCCTCAACCCTCCCTTCTTCCCAGACATGATTTCAGCCCTGATTTTCTCTCCCTCCTTTCCCTGCAGCAGTGCAGAGAGATGGGGAATGAGGGCTGTGGTGAGTTCACCACACATTGTTTCTGCTGGGAGAGGACTCCTCACACTCCTCACCTGGTGCAGCATGGGACCCTTCTATGGCCTGTAGTTCTTCAGGGACAAACAACTCTGGCCTGGGTTCCTCCCTCCATGGGTCTGGCAGCAGCCTGATTCAGCATGGACTTCCCATGGGTCATGGCCTCCTTCAAGCAGCCACCTGTTCCAGGATGGTCCCCTCCATGGGCTACAGAAGGATCTCTGCTCCCCCAGGGTCCTCCGTGGGCTGCAGGGGCACAGCTGCCTCACCACGGTCTGCACCACGGGCTGCAGGGGACTCTCCCTTCCTGAGCCTGGAGCAGCTGCTTTGCCTCCTGCTTCACCGACCTGCGTGTCTCAGGAGTTCTTTTCTCTTACGTATTCTCACTCCTCTCTTTTGCCTGCTGTTCTGCAGCAATTTTCCCTCTCACCTTCTTAATTATCGTGTCCCCAGGGCACTGCAACCCTCACTGATGGGCTCAGCCTTGGAGCTGGCTTGCATAGGAGAAGCCTCCAGCAGTTTCTCGCAGAAGCCACCCCTGTGGCCCCCCCAATAGCAAAACCTTGCCACACAAACCCAATACACCATGACAGAGTGGGAGGCGCAGTAGAACCCTCTGGATAAGAACTAGAGCAATCCTACTGCTACAAAGATTTATAACATTTGTATCACAGTTTTGGACCTTGTGGCCAATTTTTTATATACATAGGTAATACTTCTTGGATGCCCAGCTGAAAGAAGGTGTCTCAGAATAGTCTGAAACTTGTTTGTGGAAGAAAAATACATTATTTTCTTTCTTCATAAGATCTTTAATGAGGAAAACAATACATTCCACAATTCAATAACGCATTATGGTTTCAGGCAAAAGGAATCTAGTTTTCTCTTGCTCTTCCTTTCTTACAGTATTCCTATTTCTTCCTTACTTCTGAGAAAGAAACCATGTGACATGAGACATTTAGTGATCTGCTTACAGTATACAGCACCTTTTTGATTTGTTCAGGGCTTCTTTCCTTTTGTCATCTTTTTTTCCTTTGAAGGCTGATTGATCCTCTTTCTTTATCCCTTCAGTGTTTCAGAGAAACAATTTCAGCAGGGTCTTTCCAGGACTATTCTCCTGTATGACTTTGAATACTCAGTGACATACAGTATTTTGGTCCTATTCTCTCGCACACATAAAATACCAGATAAATCCTGCTCCAAAACAGTCTCTCAGAACATGCCAGATCCTGTTAGCATTATCTTATTCCGTGCCACAAAGTGGGAAATGTTTCTGGAAAACTTAAGGGGAGCTGTTGATTTCATGGAGGGTAAAATATTAGCATCAAATCCCATTACCACTGTTACTCCACATGCATTTATTCCTATCCTTGGTGTGGGGAGTATGAAAAAGTTGTTGTGTAACTTGACACGACTCTCATTGTGGACTGTGACTGTTACATCAGCTTTCATTCAGCAATAACAGATCTTCCAAGAGACACTGGGGAACCTGACTTTTATCTCTGCACAGTCTTACTGACTGTCATGAGTTTGAACAAATACAGAATATTCCCTTTCTGTTAACTTTTCAATTAAAAACTGAAATCAGACTAAATGGGAGGAAAACCCCAAAAATCCTGAAGTATAAGGTATGTATTTCTTTGCAGTTTTCCCTTCTCATTTGACTGCCTTTCCAATTGCATCATTTTCTGAGCTGTAGTTTCTTAGGGGAGTAGATTAGAGAAGCCTTTGGAAGAATCTCAGTACTGTAATATATTTATCTTGACAAAACCCACTTGAGTTCAGAAAATGCCTCCTATACTCCTTGCAGATGCAGGATTGAGACTTGGAGAGACTAAATGCTTTTTCTCGGATAACAAGGAATGCCTGTGGTAGAGTGGGGCACAGATCCCTAGATTCCTGCCCTTCCCAGTGAAATGCCTTTCCTGGATGGTCATTCAAGTCGGTAGTGAATCCTGTTTACTTCTAAAATATGTTGATGACATAAAAAATAATTTCCCTCTGTCTCTCATGCTGCTGAAAAACAGAATGGACATTCATGCTGCAGGTGCAACAAGTTTGGAAAGAGAGTGAGCATCGCCTGGAGAGCCAGGACATGGCCATGGCATGCCTATCAGCCACTTTCCAGAGAGGGCACCCAGGAGAGCAGATTTGCAGCTATTTTGACAGGTCAGCAAAGAATTATCTTGCCCACGGACACAGGGAGTATTCAATATGTGTCCAAATTCAGTTCTTAAAAAAAAATATGAAGTAAAGTGAGAAGTATCAATGGATATACTGTGGAAAGTACACTGAAATCTGTAATTTTTGTGGCAGCTGATATTTGTTATTAAAGTGCCCCAACAAATCGTGTGATATATTGATAAAAGGTAACAGTTTTACTCTTCTGTGGCATCAGCTGAAAATGAGGAAAATAATGGACTCTGAATTTAGGCTGCAAATACATTTAGGATGAAGGAATTTCTTTTGCTACTTCAAATTCTATTTAAAAAATAAAGAAGAGGCCAATTTAGCACCCGAGGTTTTCTTCAGCATAGTTATGATGTTTAGTACATTCCTTAGGTAAGCTGGGAGAGGAGTACAGTGTTATAATGGCCTGCCCAAGGCCACAAAATGAATCAGTGAATCAAACTGGGTTAGGATTTAGGACCTTTTTGATTTCTAATCTATTTTATCAGTGCCCACAGGAACTCTGTTGTATTTTTGGTGAGAGATTGAGAACATCTTTAGATTAGCTATCATCAGTTTAAAACCTCTTGAAAATACTATGCCACACTAGCACATTAGCATTGTAGTTTTACCATTTCTTGCTAGACAACACCTCTTGCAATAATTTTTGTAGATTAAATTTTTTTTTAAATTTCTTCAATATTTTTAAGTCTATGAGGAGAAATAGGAGTTTGTATGCCCTATCCTCCCATTACGAATATAAGCCAAATATTTAAACACAAAATCTGAACTTGACGCATTTTAAGAAGAAAAATACTACATCTGTGAAATTCAACCTTTACATTTACCAATGGACACTCAGAACAATGATGCCATAAGTCTTTACTGTATTTATAAAAGATTATTGTCATTGCAAAACCAAGGGTCTTAAGATCTTATTGATTACAGTTGAAGTGAGAGCACTGAGGCTAGTCCAGCAAAGACACTTGGAGGTTTTGGGAAAATCAAATTATGTTAGTCTCAACGCTTTCTTTTTTTTCACTTGCAGAATAACATTTCTTACACTTAAATTATATGCATCTGTCTCATATATTGCATGTTTTTACAACGTTGAGTGGTTTCAAGCCATCGTTAGACAGGCATGTAGTTCTCTCTGATTGGTCTCTCTACAGTAATGTAGTATAATGAAAATAATTTCAAAAGCATGTTCAACAGCACTGTGCTCCAGAAATATATAGTGACAATGCCTAACACTTTCTTAGTAATGAAGTCTTAAAGTCTATTTTTCAATAACAATTTTTTTTTATAATTATGGTAATAACGTATATCTTTTATGTGTTCCACTCAGAAACATCTTGAAAATCATCTCTTTTTTCTAACTTTTCCTTAGTGAAGAACTCACAAAAATGAGGGGATTTTATTTTCCCTTGTTTTTTTCCCCTATTTATCATAGGAAAAATGAGGGAAAGGAAACAGTGAAACTGTAGATGAAGTTCTAAAACACTCATAGAATAGATACCCTGCTTTTAAAAACCTAAAAATATTGTTTCTATTTTTATTTAGTTGCCTTCTAAGATAATTTTTTAATGCTACCCACCACATATAATTGTAATTTACATCTTATTTTTGATGAAAAGCTGGTTTTTTCTTGATTTCAGGATTTTATTCATTCTTTCAAGGTCAATAAATAAAAAAGGTATGAGATCAATGATAAGACAACAACTGTTTATTCAATCCAGAATATAATAACTAGAGACAGGATGAGAGGGCATAGTTTTAAGGCACACCAGGGGAGGTTTAAGTTGGGCATTAGGTGGAATTTCTTCACAGGAGGGGTTGTTAAGCATTGGAATGAGCTGCCCAGGGAGGTGGTGGAGTCACCATCCCCAGAGGTGTTTAAGGAAAGACTGGACACAGCACTCTGTGCCCTGGTCTAGTTGATGTGGTGGTGTTCAGTAATAGGTTGGACTCAACAATGCCCAACATAATTGAGTCTGTGATACTGTGATCTACCAGAGAAAAAACCCAAAACATCTCTAGTAGGAATTCTAAGACAGACCTGACTACAGAGAATTGCAATCTTTCTTATATTATCAATTACAGGCTCTTCTGATGACTTTACCATGACCCATGCAGTGGAATGGGCCATTCAGATGTTGGGTTGTTAATCTGCGTTAAAGTTTGCACTTGCTGCAATATCTGCTGTGCAAACCCCAGGAAGAGATGTGCTCTGTCAATGGGAGAAAAAACCCTCCATAAATCTGGCAGCAAGTGCTTTTTCCACTGCCCCACAGAGATGGGAAGATCAGATCATGCCCCTGCACATCACTGCAGAAGATTTAATTCGAGTAGGGTCCAAGAATGGGCATTGCCTAAATATTGATGACTCACTTCTTGCTGTTGGGTGTTGCAGCATTTCCCACGTTACCAGATCAGATCAAACCAGCTCTGTTTCTACTTTAAGATGCACACTGCTACCTTCTAAGCCTTATTGGATCCAAGGCAGAAGGACAAGGTAAAATCTTTCCAGCTTTACAATGTGTCACACGCAGCTGATGAATGAGTTTTAGCATCCAACATCCCTCTTGTGTTTGATCTACTGCAGGTACAGCCCAGATAGCAGATCCATCATTTTCTGAGTCATAAGTGGTTGTTGGCTTATGCAGCTCGTGCTTGAACGAAGGTTTCCCAGTGAGTGGTGACACTTGCTGAGCTCATGTCTGGGGAGATGCTGAAGGCAGCAAGGCAACAGTCTGAGACTGACGTTTAATAATGAGCTGCAAATCACAGGTGAGGGAAGACCACCCATTAAGGTGATCTGTCACTGAAAATGCTTTGTTTACCGTTGACGGCTGAGGGTGCTCTTTTTTTCCATCTCAGTTTTAAAGAAAAAGGGTTATTTTCTGTTGCCACTGTAACAGAGACTTTGTCCTGCTATATATAAGGTAAAAAGCCACTCTTTTTTCTTTTGGTTTACACTGTTCAACAATGTTGCTTCCATTGTCTTATGATGATATTCAATAATAGAGGCTACCAGGAGCTTTACTTATACAAGTTCTGCTTTGATTTATAGCACAAGAATATGTCCATAGGCAAATGAGGGTAAGTCAATCTGTAAGCACAGCAATTCTGGAGGAAAGCATCATGAGTAACTGGAGAAGGGTGAAATCTTTTTGATACTAACATAATTGACAACACCTCAAAAAGAGAAAATGGAAACATTTTGCACAACCTATTTTGGGAAGTCTCTCCTTTCCCTCCCTCCATGCTCACACTACGTTTATTTTTAAATCTGCAGGCACAGTAGTGCAATTTTCATCACTGTGATAGTCAGTGGCTGTGGAATGGCAATTTACATCACACTGGTATTTTGTCAGAAGCAAATGCAAGTCTCCCTTACAATGAACATGCTCAATTAGCAACCTCATATTTAATAACTTCCCTGCCTATATTAACTGTTGTATTTAAGATCTAATGCAATTTCTGTAGCAGTACAACCTATGCAAAGTCATTTAATTTACAACCAGACTGGATACATAAATTACAGAAATCGTAGAGGCACTAATTTTCAACTGCAAATATCATGTTTAGGGAGCAGCTTAAGGGTTTTCTTTTAAAGCAAATCTCAGAAACAACCAGGTACATGCAAAGATTCAACAGGAGTTGCGCCTTCAGTGATAATTTTATTTCCTCTTTTCTTTACAATTTCACTGTAAAGCCCAAGATAATAGACACAGTTCTCTCTTACAGCCTTTAGAAGAAAAAAGGATTCTGACCTCCCAGGTCATCCCTCTGTGATCCAGACTAATAGATGGAGGCCATTACCATGGATACTTGATCCTTGGTGATTGGGGAAAGAGAACAATAGTCAAAGCTAAACGTTTTAAGCTAATTTTTAAGGAATGCGGGAAACCAAGAAAATCTGCACCAAGTAAGGATTCACTACTTTTCGGCAGACCTTTTTGTGATAAGCAAGGGGAGGAGATGGCAAGAAAGCTTGCTGGCCCATGCACCAGACACCACCGCTATAAGGAAATTCTCCTGGCAGATGTTTGTTTGTTATGTCCCTATTCAGCCAGATGCTGCCCTGCTAATGAGCATCAACACTGGCACGTCGGTGCCCAGCACATCAGCATAACCAGGTGAAAGTCAGCCAGAGGAAAGCAGTCAGTGCCAAGCTCCACTCAGGCGCCACCACTGTAACTGGAACAGAGAAAAATCAGCCTGAAGTAGATGTAAAACTGCTTGGGAAATCAGATCCATCTTTCAAAACAATTTTTCTCTGCCATGTTGCCTTCAGCCACCAACCTTGATGACTTTGTTATTCTAGGTTTAAACCTTCACTGTTTATAGAGCATTTGTTTTAAAAACAACAAAAAAAAACAAACAAAAAACAACCAAACAGAAAGCCAAACAAACTAAAATAACAACAACAAAAAATCCAAACAAAAACAACTAAATAAACCAACCCCTCCCCCTCACAGGAATACATAAAATCTTTATTGAAAACAATAGTGTGTTCCATCACCTCCCTCCCTTCTATTTGTGGTACTACAACATATATGGGTGGTTAGTTCTATTCATGCAGCAAAATATCACGAGAAACTCATCAGTTTACAAGTGATCTGTAAGATGCTGCAACCATCACTGTGTAAAAAAATTCACAATGTGAATTAAATGTGCCTGTGTTCTAACAATACTGACATTGTCTCACACAAAGCCACCAATATTTTTATCTGATAAGTGTGTATTTAGGAAAGTGGGAGCAGGGGAAGGGAGAATGAGTACATGTAAGGAGAGTAATGATGATGAAAAGTTACTTCCAAGAAGATTTGTTTGATGTGAGAGGGTGATGCTCTGCTACTGAGATAAAAGTAAGATGATCATCTGGGTAAAAATATACGTGAAAAATGCATGAAGGTCTTACATTAAATCAGTGAACTACACCAAAGTACAGAAACAGCACTTTCAGTACACTGTCAAAGTCAGTAGGGAGCATTTGAATCAAGGCCAAAAGGATCCATATCCCTGCTGCCTTCAGCTTTCACCCTGCCATCAAAAGTGGACACCCTGTGGTTCACTTTCAAGGGAAATATGCAGCAATATTGTGCATTTTGTGTTACCTTTTTTGTTCATTTACAGTAACATTAAAACTCATATTTATTGTAAATAATGAATCTGGGAGTCCTGAGTGACACTTTGAATAGAACTGTTAATTGTAAATAGTGGATCAAATTCTCATTTACTAGTAAGCATTTAGTTATGCTTTAGCAATACAAAGGGATTGACACCTTGGTTTAATGTACATTTGCAATGACTTTCATCCTCTGCCTTCAATAGGGAGAAAATCCTTGGAATGAATGCTCCTGATCTACTTTAGATGAGCAACAATGAGTGGTTCTTGGATTTAACATGCCATTAAAAAAACCCCAATTATAATAACCAACATTAAAAAGATCTGAGTCTCAACTTCCAGATGTGCACACACAAAAAAACCTCTAAAAGTCGCTTTGAAAATATGGGAGATCAACTTGCAAAGTTAAGATAAATACTAGAAGTTCAAACTCATATCGATCATTTAAATGAAGACAATTTGGCAGTGCAGAGCAGAAATGTTCCTGAATTGTTACTTGTTTTAGGGTTACATTTTGGTGGGGTTTGGTTTTGGGTTTCTTGAGAGTTTTGTTTTGTTTGTTTGTTTGTCTGGTTGTTTTTTTAAATTAAGAAGTATGGAGATAAAGTGTTTACCATACCTTGGCTGTGAACACAAAATTTTGAGTTTTGGTTATAAATGGGTAACAAGCCCCACTGGAAGAGAGTGTGCACATGCTTGTGTAGAATGATACAAATCACTCAATTTTCATTTAAAAAACCCCAACCACTGAACATGAGAGTATATTTTAAAGCCAAAGATGATGTCTGCTCCATTGTGCTCCTGCAGCTTCCTCTGTGTAAAGCAGCCATGTAGCTTTCAATCCAGAACAGAGCTCTGTCTTCCCAGCTTGCCAACAATCCTTAGGCCATGCCACCAATTATGTTCATTACTGATGAAATAACAAGTCCTTATAACCAAGAGGCTATCAAAGATGCAACATGCACCACCATCATGAGAGCACGTACAACGTCATTTGCCTCCTTTTCCTGTTTCTGTGTGGTGTGGATGAAGTCTATAGTTAGAGTTTGCTATTTTGTGACATAGTGTCTGAAATTAATTAAAGGTTTGGCACTTTTCATGTGTTATGCAGATATATTTCCCCTGTTACTACATTCTTCACCACACATTAGGTGTTAGAATGCGCAACACATTGCAGGCGAGATGGATGTTGTTTCTACAAGAATAAAAACTGTGAAATGGAGATTTTTTAATCATTTAGAAAAAAGCATATTTTTGGATCATACAGCTAATCTATGAGACTCTTTAAAAATAAAAAAGCAACAAGTTATGCCTTCTTTTTCTACTTATGCTGTAATGATTTAAATTTCTCAAAGCATATGGTGAGAATTAGAATTATCCCTTCTCCACCTACTACTCACAATTTCGTGCCTACTGATTTCAGCACCTAATCTATGGTGCTAAAACCAATTAGTGATACATCAAAGGTTTTTGCAGTTGTAAGTTTTGGACCACTACAGAACATTAGCACATGAGCTTCTCATTATAGGCGAAGATATATGTGATCTTTGATCATGTGATAAAAGATACATTCAAAATATGTTTTCTTTGGCAACCTTACTATCTCCTAATTGAGGAACAAAAGCTAATTATATAGTTTTTTGCAGGGCTGGAATCTGCTGTAATAAGGATTGTACACAAAAAAACAAGTTGTAAATGAGAAAGGCTAATTTCACTTTTTTTCTTTTTGTGAAATTTTTTGCTGTCAAAAGATGTAGAAGTTTGGTTTTCACAAATCATAGGCTCAGAGAGTTGTTTGAGGTTTCAAGGGTGTTTCTGGATTAATATTCTGACAAAATATCTCAGTCCCACAGGTGTGTTTAACTTTTGGCACAGGGCAGCCTCACCCAAGTCAATGAAACTACATCATGCCAGCTAAAATTAAGCATCAAAGCATATTTAGTAAATGCCATGTTCTCTTGTTGTCTGGTTCCCAGTATGCCTCTCCGATTTGCATGAAGCATGTGGACCCAAAGCAAGTGATGAAATCAACAGTAAAGCAGCACATTGCTTTAGAGCTCAGACTGCTTGACAGGCTATTCATTTTCTTCTGCCATTCCCCATCCCTCCACAAAGCCCTCCAATAGTCAGATTTAAAAATAAGAAATGGAACATTGCCATTTGATATTAGATCCCCAGGAACACTTATTTATAGTCCTTTTCTTCCCCGGAGAGGTATTTTTTCCATCCTTTGGAACCTGTGCCCAAGCCTGGCGCATATCAGACTGTGTTACGTTTGGCAGAGCATCGAGAAATAAAAACAGCTTGGAGCTAATGGGAAGATGAGATGGACTGGGCACATTTAGTGTGAGCTGTGGCAACCATGCTCCAAAGTAAGCTGAGAGGGATGGGGAGGCTGACAGGTCTGACCTTGCTTCTTCCCTTTGCTTTGAAGAAATTGGGTTTGTCTTAGGACATTAAAAAAAAAGTGAAGGAAGAGAGAAGGGGACAAGTGAGAGGAAGGGGAAAGAAAGAAGGAGAGAGGGAGGGAGGCAGAGACAAAGAGACAATCTTCTTTCCTTCTGCCCATTGAATCTCTTAGTCTCAGGCCAAGCTACTCAGATTGGCTATTGAGATAAACATTTTTGTTTCATAGTCACAGAATCACACTGGAATTTCCAGCATAAGTAAAAGCAATATCCAACATGCAGTGATTCAGAGAAGGAAATAGAAACCATTTTGGTACAACTGTAATACTTTGCTGCAAGAATTACAGAAATTTGCTGGAGAATTTTTCACTCTTGAGAAAAGTTTTATAAACACTATTTGCAAGAGGTTACTCCCTATACTTTAGTTTCTTTGGGATGGAGTGTGCAGAGATTTCTCTGAACAGATCAACTTGAATTGTCATTCTTAAAATTGCTTGTTTCACTGATGAAGGGACAACACCAGGAAACAAAAAGGATAAATTTTAAATGTACTGAAACTTTTTATTGTGTTCTCATAAGACTAATTCCCATTTTCAGGTTTTGAACTGTAATAGTACTCTTGAAAGTAGCCTTTAGGGTACCATCAGGTATTTCACAACTCCTTTCCCTTACTACATCTCCCACGCTATCACTGATTAGCAACACAGGATGACTTTCACAAAGTCTAATTTATGCACTAGGATTCTTCAGGAATCAGTAGTTCCCAGAAAAGACTCTCCCTGATATAGTGAGGGTCACCACATTTTGAACATCACTGGTGAAGACTGCAAGTGAGTCAATATTGGGATTTTATTCTGGATTGTTTCTTCCTAAGTATTGAAACCCCATCCCATGACTTCTGAAATATCTACACTAAAGCACAATTAAATAATCTAATCTTTTCCTCCATCTCTACCCCTGAATGGCAGAGAATAAATCTAATTCCAAAATTATTTCTATGGTTCAGAGGCAGACACACAGATTTTTATATTCCTCCTCCTTTTCAAGAAACCTGCAAAATTTCATTTTCTCTCCATGCAATAAAAAAAATGAAATAACATAGGGTTTTTTTATTTAATTCCTTTTTTCTTAGTGTGCCTATATGGCATGACAGTGAATAACAGCACATGCCAAGAAAACAATTACATAGGACCTATGTATTGATTTGTCTAATTATACGTCTTTACTCAAAGCAAAGTTGTTTGCTTCAACATGGCTGGCAAAGCAGGGTGGATTGTGCACTTGTTTACCTTTCATTTCTATGTGGTTAATTATGTCTTAGAGCAAGATGAAGGGTATCCACAGAGCACACAGAGTAGGTAACCTACTCATATGGAGGAAGGTGCCCTCTTGGAGTGGGTTCTACAAACTGAACAGAGCTGGAACTTGGCTGTAAACCCAGACAGCCAAGTGCAGCTGAACACCCAAGGAGCAGCATGCTTGCTGGCTGGCTGTAGCTGAGAAAAAGGTGAAAAATTCAGCATTTCTCTTCACCTAAGAGAACTGGAGCCCAAATCTCTTCCAACCCCAAAAGACTGCCCTAATCGCCCTTCTATAAAATATGTATTTTGATTTTCCTCTGTTGAAGGCTAGTTGCCATCACTAATGTATTAGGCAAGACCTTGTTGGCATCTTTAAATGTCCAGTGTGACAAAGGAGCAGAATAATTGTATACTCAGTGTGGACAGAGCATCCTGATCCATGAGGGAACCTTGCACAGCAGACAGGGATCCTACCAGAGCACAGTAGGATAGCCTCAGATCCCAAGGGAACCATGGCTTGTGGATCTGTTTAACAAAAGAATGCTTTCCAGTAGGGAACCTTCTATGTGGGGCTCATCTTTTGTCATTGGGCTTGGGTAAGGGTGGAGGAAGTGTGTGATGGATGAGCTAGGCAGTGCAGCCAAGGCTGGCCCTCTTGGGTGGGTGAGCCTGGGTGGCACCCTCAAGCCAAGCAAAGGCTTTTCACACCTAGTTTTTGGATTTACAACTCAAAAAAGACTAAGAGGCAAAAATAGCCACTCCTGGGAATCTGATCTGTTGCTGTCAGCTGGAATTTCCAAAGCCACAGTGAAAGGCAGTGACAGATCAGGATGCTCAGGTATTTCCATTTTTCCCTCAGTCACTCTCCACTGACCAGTACAAGTTCATGCTTCTGACTCATGGGATGTTGCTGCTGTTTGCCTGGGGATCTTTTGGGATGAGATGACCCAGCACAGCAGATAGTAGTTACACTACCGTGTTATTTAACTTCTTTATTTGGCAAATAGTTCAATGTTGCTGTCAGATTAATTCCTTGCCATGAAAACAACAAAAAAATGGGATCTTAGAGGGCCAAAATTACTTGTAATTTGAAGTGTTTGTCTCTTTTCAAACCATCTGCCTCATATATTCAGTTTCTGTTTGCTCAGTCTTATAGGAGGAAAAGGAAGGAGAGAAATTCAATGACATGAACCACTCATGAGCACTCCAGCGAGGCAGTGTTTAACCAGCTCATAAAGCTGAACACAGCATAGCTGCACTGAAGTTCATTTTAAAGCTATAGCTTGCAAACTTGGAAAGTATCCAGACTAGCCTTATGTCCCTATGTGAGAAATTGAAATAAAACTGTAACATACATGCACACACACATATATATCTACATCTATATAATCTATATCTATATATTTATATCTATCTATATCTGTATATCTATAGATATATAGATATGTCCAAGAAGAAGGATATCCTTCACACAAAACATATTCTAAATGTATCTTGTTGATACTGGTTAAACATAAAACATTAAAAATTTGAAAGGACTGTGGTGTTATTTATTACATCATTTAACTGCTAACAGATTTCTAATTCAGCACTTTCCTGCTAATAGGATATACTTATGTATAGATTTCCTCCTCCTCTACAAATTGCCTCTTTGCATTCAATTGGTTTTCATATGATAACAATTCTATTTAGGTGGATCTTATACATTACTTTTTCCTGGTTTAATGACAGAGTCTGTGTAGGTAGATGTTGGATATTAATTAGTTTTCATTAAATAAATGGGGAAAAAAAGACCAAAAAAATTAAACCATAAGCATAGCAAATCCATAATCTTGGCAGCTAAAATTAAATATAACTCTAAACTCAATAAAAAATAAAAAAAACCCTGAAGTTTGGTTACACTGAACAGAGATTTACACTTGTGCAAAAGCAGAAGAAATAAGCCAAGCTTATTATTTCAGGAAAAAATGCATTCAGCCCAGTTACAAGAACAGATCTGTTCATTTTCATAGAGTATCACTTTTTATAAACTATAGCTTTCTTCCTGCTATGCCATACCAAGGCTTTTGTTTTGTTTGGTTTTTTTTTTTCAAACCAGGTGCAGATGAGCCTATTTAAACTCAATCATGTCCACAGGAAAATCTAGAAACGCCCCGTGTTTTTCTCAGCTAGGGAGGCTGTTTGACCTGGCAGTCGGAGATCCCACCTGGAACACCTGCTGGGGTTTAATCCCATGTGCCTCGTGTGCTCTCTGTGACTCTCTGGCTCAGCCGGAGCCACGGGGCAGAGCCAGGCTGGCAGCAAAGTCACCCCGAGAGCCAGGCCGTGGTGGCATCCAAGGGATGCTCCCCACTGCAGCCCCTTGCTGCGACCTGAACTCACTCGCCCTCATTCTCCGCCCTCACAGATTACACACCACTGTCATTGCCCTCTATAGGAGGATTTATTTCTGATTTTCCCCGGTGCAAGAGAGACATCAGTCCCTATGCCTGCTGTGGCAAGGACAATTTATTATGATGGACATTTCAATGCTCTCAGCAATGTTTCTCAGGATTTTCCAGGGTGCCTTTAAAATAGGATGCAGCCAGGCTTTTCACCAGCACACAAAAACTTCACTTAATAGAGCTGAACAAATTAATTACAGCCAGGACAAAAAAAAAAATTTTTCAAAAAATTTTCCAAAATTTGCTGTTAATTGAAATTCTTCAATGAGTCATTTCTGTAAACATACTCACCTGTGATTTGCTGAGGCGAGACTTGTTCTATTTTTTAAATTGTTATTATTTTTCTTTTTTTTTTTTTAATTCACAATTCGGTATCTGTGTGGTGGATCGGATCCTCAGGATCACACGGTTATCCTTCTGCTGGAGACTTCCTTACTTGCAGCAGGGTTTTCAGATCATCATGGAAGAGTGTTGCTACCCATGTTTATGTAAATAGATGTTCTCACATTTTTTGTACCATTCCTTCAATGAATGTATTTAGAGGAAATCTCACGCCTTTAAAAGGTTACAATAAGATACTAGAAGGTTAGAAGTGTTGCTAATTTTGGAAAAAAATATCCAGTGGAAAAAGGTTGGAATGATTAACCAAAATTTGCAGAATTCCTCCAGAAATCGTAGAGGGTTGGGAGAACTCGAATAACCTGAAGGGTTATAAACCCCATATTTTTTTCGCTTTTCCTTTCCCTGCTTCCCCAGCATCCCGTGTGGGTCACTTAGAGGCTGCAGGGCTTTTGTAAAGCCGTGGCTCAGTGAGGACCAGGGATCTCTGGAACAGCAGCTTCCACCCTTGGCAGCTTTGTGTCACTTTGGAAGGGAAAAGCCCTGCGGCTGCACGCCAGCTTGGTTTGGTGGGAAAGGCTGAGCCTGGAGAGCGGGGACAGAGGATGTGCCGGATACACCGCGCGCTGAAGGAGAAGGCGGCTCTGGAAATCGTTTCTCCCCCCAGCTGTAGCAGCAAGCAGCGAGCAGTCACGTACGAAGTTATCTCCCTTGTTTGCCTGCTCCTGCCGGGCTGCAGCCGTGCTCCATCAGCTGCTGCGGTGACTCGGGGCCGGCTGCCGGGACCAGGCTCCGCTCGCTCGCACCGCTAGAGGGCTGGGGCTGGCGCCCGGAAAGCAGGGAAAAGCTGCGGAATTCCGCTCCCAGGCTTAAGAGGCACCACCAGCTATTCTTCTCTTCGTTATAAGTTTGCCTGGATATTTTTCTCACTACAATCGGGATATCAAGCACGTTTAGGAGACGTACACCCCAACTCTGCGAGATCTCTGCGTCTTCACAGAGACCTGTCAGACACGGGCAATACCCGTAGGGGTATTAGATCCGTGATTATCATGGGGATTTGGGGATTTTAGAAGTGGAGATTTTGAGAGTTTATCTTATCTGCTCTCCTTTATAAGATTAAGAAGTCTTGCTTATGTTGGCTCACTCTTGGAGAAAGAAAAAGATCTGATATAAAAATAAAAACAAACCATAATCAGAAACTAATTCTCCTACTGCAGGTGCACAGAACCACAAGGACCATGAATTCATCATCCTCAATTAAATTTGGTGTTAATATTGCCAAACTGTGTAACTGTGGTTGTACCTACCTTACATCCTAACCATCTAAGCAAAGGCTTCAGTCCCACTGTTTTATAACCACAAGGTTTCTTTTCCTCTACACTCAAAATAGAAGTGACCATTATCAAATGGATTTAAAAATAAAAACAAAAAAAAAGCGAAAAATATTTAAATTTCTTAATACAGATGCTAAGGGACCATTTTATTCACACAGCAGTTAGGATGCTAAGCTAATGCTGCTCACAGCAACATTCCAATTCAGAAAAAAACCCCATGTATTATAAGGATGAATTCCAATAAGGATGAAAGTGCCAAAAGCAAGACTGGGCAGTTAAGTGCTTAAATTAAAAAATGAAGCAAGAAAAAATCTATTTGTGACTCCCTTTTTGACCACAGCTTCTCTCAGGTATTTATTGCTCTGTCCTTCAGATAGTCTCCTCCAGTCCTGCAGCTACAATTTTCTTCTCTTTTATCCCAGTTGGGCTGGTTGGGATCCAGAAACCACCCAAGCTGTTCATCCTAGGCTCTCTTCTCAAGGACAGGCACCCTCTGTCTTCTCCCCTCATCCTAATTTTCTAGCACATTAATATGGCTCCATAACCACTTCCACTGTGTAGAGGGGCAGCTGCTGAGTCTCTCTCAGACTTACACACATCTGCTCAGCCCATAGGTCCTCCTTGCCCCAAAGTCACAGCGCTCAGAGTCCTAGCAAACCTTTCAATCTTTATCTCTTTGTGTCTTTCTCAAAATCCCCATATCCGTAGGTCTTGTGTACCTTTTCCCTCCAAATCCTTCAAAACAGGTAATTAGGAACTTCTCCTCCCCCAACATCCACCTCCCCTGAGCCTAGAATTGTGTTTCTTTCCTTCTTTTCTACTTGTCCTGTTGTGGGGGACATAATTATGCTGTCTAAATCCTGGGTACTGATGGAAGAGACTTAGAATGTGCAAAGAAACCCTCCCCTTCTCTCAGTCCTGCCTCTAGTCACTATGAGATGGGGGTTGAAAATGAAAAATGACTTCCAGACTTTTTTAAACTTTATTGAAGATGAAAGATTTTTGATAGAATGGCAAAGTGTACAAGACTAACAAGTATCTTGTAAAGATTGCACAGAAGGTCTACTGCTTCTCAAAAGAAAATACACAGGATTTTAATGAGGAAAAATGATCCTTGTTTTTGCCTTGTTTTTGGAAAGGCTAATCAATCTGGCCTATTATTTCTAATTAGAGAAGCCAACTTAGTAAGAAGAAATCCAATCAGTTTCTTCAGAAACTTAGACTTGCAAGGACACTTATATGTGCCTGTGCAATAGTCTGCTCAGAGATGGGTATTTTTTGTACACTCTTTCTAATGTTCAGGCTCTGCTTTTCCATCTCCCTTTCTGTCCTTACTCCTCCACTATAAAATCAAGCAAAATGATTTTTGGTTTGCTGTTTTCTTTCCTTCTTTCTCAAACAGGTTATTTCATGACACTGGTGGCCATCTGCCAGTCCTGTCAGGCGTTTTCACTTTCCCCTTTCAAACTGCTACTCTTCTTTCACGTTCCTGTCTAATGCAGGCTTCTCTGGCCCCTGTTTTTGCAGCCTCCTCTTCCCTTTCCTCAAAGGATACAAGCAACCACGATTTTCCCAGGGCACAGTAGCCTTCACAGAACTGTGGCAGTCCAGCAGAATGAGGACGTCAGATTGTGAGCTCTTGAGGACAAGGACTATACTTATGTTTCTCAGACATATTGAAATTACTTGGCCACCTACATAATGCTTAATAAAATGAACAGTAGTGTCAATACACCTTCCCTTTGCTCCCTTTTCTGAAAGCTATCATTGCTTATATTACATTGATAACATAGAGTTTACAGCATCATTCCTGTCTTTATTGGATTCAGACTCATGACTTTTTCAACACCACTCATATAAATGTTGTTATAAAATCAGAAGAATAAAACCTCTT
The DNA here is from genome assembly GCA_013390045.1 of Picathartes gymnocephalus. Taxonomy (NCBI): domain Eukaryota; kingdom Metazoa; phylum Chordata; class Aves; order Passeriformes; family Picathartidae; genus Picathartes; species Picathartes gymnocephalus. The sequence goes on from WEKY01035094.1 coordinate 45,958, forward strand.
CAGTTCCATGAAGGGAGATACAGTGTGCAAAGCACTTTTATTCCAGTCATATTGATTTCAATTACTTCTGTAACAAGACTGTTATCTGACATATAACACAGCCAAAACGAGAATTTAGAGTTCATCTGCAATATTTTGGCTTTCCTTTGCTTTTACAAATATCTATTTAGGTAAGTTTGCCTAGATTTAACACCATATAGATGATGACCTAACGCGGGACATACGGATTAGATGAGGTTTCATAATAAAATACATATTATTAAGCATCGTCAAAATTCTTAAATTAAAGGTACGTGTATCTTGTGTAGACACACATATAGAAAATACTGTTTGTGGAAGTGAGAGACATGTAGTGTCTAGATCCAGATTTCTTCATTTTGGATAGCTTGAATAGTTCCTACTTACAACTTGAAAAAAAACTTTCTGAAAAATATTTGTGATTAAGGGCATTTTATTTTCTGGTTTTTATGTAGATCTTCCCTCCTCTCTTAGTTCTTTGTAATCCACTGATTTGATCCATGTCCTAATTCTTGTCATGATCCATATCATGATTCTTGTCATGATCCCTGTCATGATTTTTAAGTATGAGAATTAGCAAGTTAAAATGTGTTTCCCTGCCAGAAGAAAAATTGCTTGTCTCCTCAATTTCATTCAGGTTATGAAACCTTCCCGAGGAAAATGCTATATACTTTTGCTATATTTTGTTATAGGCAGGGCCCTGTTCACTCTCGCAAAACTGAAGAATTTAACAACTTTTCCCCTTCTAGAAGGTTATCACCTTCTAAAAAAATTAAAATTAAAAAAATAGAGTTTGCAATGCGCCTGAAACCATAGCATAAACAATTGGTAAATTCCAATTTTTGCACCCACTGATGATTAATTAATGTCAGACTTCACAAATGTCAGTAATGGCGAGTTTAGCAAGACATATGCAATTCATGTGCTTATTCCATTACGAGCTTCCCACACTTGATAACTGATGAAATGCCTCTATCTTTGTTGCCAGAACTTTCACCTTTGTACTTCCTCCAGCAGCTCATAGAAGTTAACTTTATTAATGCAGACTGTTAAAATACAATGAAGGGTAAATCGAATGTAATATGAAAATTTCAAACGTAGGAAATATTGTGCTACACTATTATTTGTAAATTTTAAATAGTAGAATTCTCCATTCTCACTGATTTACAACTGACTGAAAATGCAAGAGAAAATACAGATTTAAGACTCAGCGTGCCGCAGAGCACATAACTATTTTCATCTATCAAATAAAATGCCTTCATAAGCTTGCTGCTAGCATCAAAAGGGAAGGGAGCAATAAATAGTAGGAAATGGTTAAAATTGGGATCAGTGGACAGAATAAGCTGACTTCAGTAAGGTTTTTGATACTGTTCCCCATAAGATCCTCACAGTTTGGGCTGGATGAGCAGACAGTGAGGTGACAAATGGCAGAACATGTGAGCCCAGAGAGTGGTGATCAGTGGCATGGAGTCTAGTCAGAGGCCAGTGGCCAGCAGTGTATCCCTGGGATCCAGTCCCATTCTACACCCTCGTTACTGATCTGGATGAAGGGGCAGAGCACTCCCCCAGCAACAGGGGGCTGATGACACAAAACTGGGGGGAGTTGCTGATACACAAGAGCTGTGCCCTGGTCCAGAAGGACTTCAATGGGCTAGAGAAATGTGCTGCCAGAAACCTCACAAAGCTCAAGGGAAGTGGAAAGTCCTGAGAGAAGCAGTCCCAGTCATTACCAGCTCATTCTGGGGACCACCTGGCTGGAAAGCAGCCTGGGGGACAAGGACCTGGGAGCTCTGGTGGAACCAAAGCTGAACATGACCCAGCAATGTGCAAAGAAGGCTCATGCCTGGGCTGCATTAGAAAGAGTGTTACCAGCAGGTCAAGCGAGCTGTCTTCCCCTCTGTTCAGCACTGGTGAGGCCACATTTGGAGTACTTGGTCCAGTTCTGATCTTCCCAGTACAAGAGAGACATGGACATACTGAAGAGTGTCCAGCAAAGGGCCTCAAGGGTGATGAAGGGACTGGACCATTCCTCCCATGAGGAAAGGCTGAGAGCTGGGGCTTCCCAGCCTGGAGAACAGAAGGCTCAGGGAGAAATAGTCAATGTATACAAACAACTGAAGGGAGGGTGTAGAGAAGATAGAGCCAGGCTCTTTCCAGTGGTGCCCAGTGACAGAACAAAAGGCACTAACTGAAACAACGCGTGTTCCCTCTTCTTATTTTTGCTGTGAGGGTGACCAAGCCCTGGCACAAGTTATCCAGGGAGGTTGTGAATTCTTCCTCCTTGGACATATTCAAAAACAATCTGTACACAGCGCTGAGCAACTTGTTTTAGGTGGCCCTGCTTGAGCAGGAGTTTGGACCAGATGACCTCCAGAGAACCCCTTCAGCCTTAGCCTTTCTGTGATCCTTTGATTCTCTGAAAATTTCAAGTTAACCTCCAAAAGCTGATTTAATACAATGATAAGGACATAAACAAAGGATAAAAGTACCTGCTACTGGTGCCATCTATAATACCTATGGCTTAGTAGCAGGGTTATTACTGTCTTAATCTGAATTGTTTATCTTGCAGTTCTGCCATTACATTGCTTTTTGGATCTTCAGACATTTACTGTAAATCATTGTATTCTTTTGTTTGTCTCCTTTAAATCTCTATGATTTACAAAGACTATCTAGACAATGTATTTTCCTTGTCTGAGTGACTTCAAAAGGGAAAAATATTGGTTTCTATTTTTGCTTACCCCAGATTTACAGAGTTGGTCTCTAGAGAGGTAAGTGGAATAAGTGAGAGTGACACTTGGAAAACAGAATCTTTCTGACAAAGTTTCAGAAAAGCCAAACCAAAGATTAAAAAATACTCTGGCAGCTTGAAAGCCAAACCAGCTGGCAGGCAGTGTAGAAAAATGAAAATATTCCCATTCTTAATAATTGAAGTAGAAAATCCACTGAGGAAAACCCATGTTCCTTTTCATTTTTTCCTTTCTGCTTGGATCATTAGTTTTCATGACCTTTGTGTGAGGCAACAGGCTGTCATGACAATTTTCAGGAGACAGAGCTTTAACACAAGATATTAGAAATTCTAGAATAGGACTGCAGTGTCAAAGTAGAAAGGCCCCAGTAAATCCCTTAAGCTGTGCTGGAACAGGCAAGCACACACAGGCAGCAGTGCATGAGGCCCTTGTTGTTCTGAAATTGCGTTTCTGATCTTACAGGCTTATCAAGAAGTGCCCAACAATTCATCCTCTCACTTTCAAACGGATATTTATCCTGCGGCTATGATGGATCGATGAGAGACCTTAGGCATGCCATCATTTTTTTAACGAAGAAGAAAACTGTTGTTCATAAATGGAAAATTTTAAGTCATCCTTTCACTTAAAATTTATTAAGTATGTAAAAACTTTTTAAAATACTGTGTAGTAATTGTCTATCAGTCCTATGATCTTATACTAGAAAATTTTACATAGATGATAGACATTATAAATTTTTGACTACTGAGATTTGCAAATCTATAGCAGTCCAAAATTTTAGTCTACTGACTTATACAAATATATGCACATAAGCTTGTGGAAATCAAGTGTCCAAACAGGGACTTTAACAGCATTTAGATAATTTGCCTTGTTCATCTTTAAAATTCTTCAATAACAAAACTGTCTGTCGGAGAACTTCCAGAAAAATTGTGCAAAACTGGAACTCATTTTTATTTAGGGCCATTCAGGCAGTTCCACTATCAGCAGTTTGATGGGACCTTGCAACATACAAATTCCCCTTCAAATGCCCCATGCTGGTACAGATTCCATGTGAAATGACTCATGTGAGATCAAGACCCAGGGAGAAGAAGAACAGGACAGAAGATAGGCAGTACAGACCTAAGAGACTGCTCTGCTGCTCTGTATCACTCGATATGTAAGAAGACTGTGACAGCAATCAGTTTCCAAAACATCCTTTCCACCCATGGCAATAACTGTGGCCTCATATCCTTTTGCCAAACCAGGAATTCCCCTGTGAGCAACGAGCAGACAGAAACCCCAGATTTCAAGCAATTCAAGTGTGTCAAAGTAAGAAGCAGAATAATAATATTTTGCTTTTCCAAGTATCCTGCTGTCTTAGCCAGGTGTGAAGCCTTAGCCCTAGCCTGCCACAGATTCACTGCTGGGTTATTGGAAACATTTGTACACAAATTTAGAGAGCCACAGTTCCAGCTTTGGCTTGTACTACCAAAAACACAGTGCTTGCTGCCAAGATGAGGTTTGGACATTGGGAAGTTGGAAAAAATATAAGATGCTTTCACAGTCCTAACCATGTTCTGTTTTATACTTTGCAATAATTACCCACTCTTTCAGAGCACCCAGACATATTGGCTATAAGGTTGCTCTACTTTTTCTAAGTGCATGAAGAATCTTAGTTCCTTCATGAGTTGTCCAGGGTGGAATATTTAACCACCTTACCCTCTACATTACTATAAATCATGGTAATGCTTGTGGAAATAGTCCCTGCAGGGTGCCTTGAGGTGTATCTGACTCATGACAGAACACTAGTTTGAAGTTTTACAGTTGTATTTTATTTTTCAGGGAGTAAACTGTGCAACTGCAGGAAAAATAACACTTTTGAAAAGTAGTGCAGTAACAAGGGCCAAATGCATGTGATGTGCAAATAAAACAAGAAATTAAAAAGCTGGCTTGTAACTGCTGGGTACATCTTGTTGTCATGGTGCTTCTAGAAACCTCTTCCTATCTGCTATCTGCTTTGTTTTCCCAGTGCCATTAATTGCTCAGACCTTAGGAAACCGGATTTGTCACTCATAGCTGGGCTGTGGGATACACAAATGATGATGTGGCGTGCTCTGCATTCTGAATGGGAGCATGCTTCATTTATAATTCACTAAAAGACATTATTTTAAGAATATTTTTCAAAATAAGATAATAAATTCATATTGTGCTGCTTGTTTTTATAATCTAATGATGAGCTTCTTACCTTTCAAAGTCTCAATGGTTTAGTGTCACGAAATCAGTCTTTTTGCAACATGACTTGAAGCAATTCACTTAGTCACTTAGACCTGCATTTCCTCTTTTAATCTTGGAGTACTGTCAAAAACATGAGAGAGAGGCCTTTCCATGAAGAAATCTATAATGAACAATTAGGCATTTCTCCATCTGAGGGGAACTTGGACAGATGGGGGGGTTACAAGAAAATTAATAAAATCCGATACAAGCACTGGACTTGTCATCCCTTCCTTAACACTGATATTGGTAATGGCTTGTCCAGACAAATTTATCCATTCATTACACATGACAAAAGCAGAAATACAGAAGTACAGTTACAAAAAACCCAGGAGGTAATCCAACTGACAAGAACTGCAAGTTTCACAGAAGGAAGCCCAAAAAGCCTTTACAGCTCAAACAATAGAAGATGCTGAATACCACAGGCACAATGCTTTTTTAGTCATTTTTTTTCCATGTTGCCAGGTACAAGAAACTGATGAAGTAGAGAAATAGAGAGGCAAAAGAACATAAAAAAATTCCAGAGGTGTGAAGTGCTAAAAGTTGTGAAAGACCAAAGGTGTGAAACAGAAATAGGAAAGATCTCCCGAAAGAAGAGAGAAAAGAAAGCTCAACCATCAGACATTGATTGAGATGCACTATTTCATTAAAGGTTATATGCAAGATAGCTTTACTTGAAGAGAGCATGGGAACAAGCAGAGAATAATTTAATTTGAGAATAACAAGTTGGTTGAAAACTAGGTTTCATTTCCCCTTAAATTATTCACAAATTATGATCAAATCCAGTTAGCATTTGGGAAATAATTTGAAAGGGGACAGCAGTGCAGATTGACTGTGCTGGTGGGGTGTTGTCCCCCTTTGCTTTGAGCAGCCAGGACAGATCAGGACACACACACAGGACAGGGTGGGACGCTTTCTCCTGGCACATTTGAGCATTTGAGATAAAATCAGTGTTCTCCACATGTTAAGTTCATTAATCATTATTGAACAGCACTGATTTTGGTCTTGAAGGTGTCTTTGTCTATCTGAGGTTATATTGCTATTACTATTTTGATGCTTTACATGTACCAGGAAATAAAAGTTACTCCTGACATCAAAAGGCTCATTATGTCAAACAAAATTACATTTTTCGGGTATTTATGTTGTAGTAATTACACTGTCAATAAAATGCTTCTCTCCACATTTCTCACAGAAAAATCAATTATTCTCACATGTTAATTAGCAAGAAATATGTCAGGATAAACTGCTTGAATCATTGTAAATTATTGTCTTCATTCTTATCAGTGTTTTATTTGTCCTCAACACTAAAAGAGGATATTAGCTCTGTAGCATTTCCATGAGCAGGCTGACAAGTTTGCATTTGTAGAGGTGCATTTCGTATTCTCTGTGTCAGAGCTTCTTTTCAGTTGCAGATAACATTACAATACTTGAAAACTCTGAACTGAAATTTTGAAGCATGGGAATCTATTTCAAAATAATTTTTCAGACACACATACCTGTGTACACACCCAGCTACTGTTACAGTTGGACATTTTAGTTCTTTTAGAAGAAAAAAAAACAAAAACAAAAACAAAAACAAAAACAAAAACAACAAAAAAAAGTGGGACATTGACAGGAAAATACTTAAATTTTTTCCAGCATAAAGAATCTTGATAACCTTCCCCCGAAGAAAATACAACTTTATGCTTTGGAATTTGCTCTTAATACACAACAAGAGAGTATCTTTCATGCTAATTATATTTCTTTTAACTTCTGCAAAGTCATAGCTGAGAATGACTTATTTTTTGGAAAAAACCTTGTTTCACACATGTAACAGAGAAATATTTAAAATTCTTTCTGCTGTTAATTTGCTGAAAATATCTTGTTCTGGGCTAAGTAGGACATTTCCCAGCTCTGGACTCTGTTGGGCTGCACTGGGTTTGGGGTAGGTACATGGAATCCGTCCCCTTCTGCCCAAGTCTATGGGTTAACATTGTCACATTGCACTGCCTGGTCACACTCTGCTTCCTCCCTGTTTCACTTAGTGCACCAGACAGGGGATTATTGGGGCCTGTGAAGTGAAGGAAAATGCCAACTGCAGGACCCTGCTTTTTGCATGCAAAATCAAGGAGGTAAGGGAGGAACAGAGCACTAGACAGCTCGTGGAGAGAGAACAGTTTCCTTGCGTATAAATTGCATCCTGCCCCTAAAAACCAGCTCCTTTCATTGCCTCAGAAATGATGCTAAGGTAAGTTATTTTAATTGAAGAAGCACATTATCTGAGGGAACCAACTTGAGGTCCTGGTGGCTGATGTTCTGAAGTGCATAGACAGATGTGTCAGCTGGGAATGTGTTTTAAACGTCTAAAGTGAGGGTTTTGGTTGTTATCCTCTGGAAAGTTTCAAGTGAGATAGCCAAAGGAAGTGGGTAGGTCTTATATTCATTGCCTTGGCTCCCAAGCAATAAAAGTGAGATAATACCTCACAGGAGTTGTGAAAATTAGGAAATTAATTATTAATACACTACCAGATACGTGGATTAGTTACTGGGGCAATGCAGTGACAAATGCCATTGAGAAGCATGTAAGGAGCAATTCTGTCTGTACACCAATGCACAAGTAGCATTTGGCACATTAGATGTGAGGAGAAAGAGAAGGTTGAAGACAAGGGGAAAATAGGGTTATTTTGAATAAATGATTCTGATCTGAACATCACTGTTGCCAGCTACTAAATGAGGCAGGGCATCTGTGGAAAGATTTAAATGTTCTTCTGTCTTCGGAGTGCAGGTCTAAATGAAGATCAGGTAGGTTGATTTAATTTCAACATTTCCTCACTTATTAGTGTTTGTTTTTTGAAATGTGATCAGTATCCTTAGCTCATGCTTCCCCTCTAAAAAAAGTTAAACCTCATGTTAGTGACAAAAAAAAATTCCTCACTCAGAAATACTGTGGGTATTGAGGTAAAGAGATCTAAGTATTTCTTACATTTTTTATTGTATCAAACTCATAGTACTTCACTATGTGTGATAGTCCAATAGTTGCAGTGCTTCTTAGACACTTTCAATTGTTGATGTAATTGAAATTCTATGCAAAAATGGGCAACTCAGGAACTTAAAAGTAATTAAAACTGCTGATAACCTAATCAGGATGTTGTATAAAAATCACCAAAATGCAATGGATTCATTTCAGAGAAATATCAGGATAATATTCAGAAATAGTCTTGATTTTAACTACATGAATTTCCATCTCTTCAGAATTACAAAGAGGACTATGCAAAACACTTTTTAAATATCTAATTGCTCTAATGCATTCTACTCCAATTATAATTTAATTTTAAGCACCTTGCTTGAAATCTTCTGAGATTTACAGTTACATCTGGTTGAAAAAAATGGAATAAAATTCACAAAAATGTTGATAGTATTCCCTTACTCCCCTTTTGTGTCCAACTGAAATAAAATGAATGGTATTTGGAGTGTTGTTTATAAGATTTCCTTTATTTCCTTTCTTGTTTTTATCTCTTTGTCAGGTTTCAAAACTTTTTCAATAGTTAAAAAAAGTCACTGAATGGCAGCATAAAGATTTACATTACTTCCTTTATTTACAGGTCTGTTGGGTTTTTAGTTCAGACATCAGATGGTTTTCAAGAGTTGCAGAGTGGCAAATGGAAACATGAAAGACTTTTCTCTGTAAAATTCTTACCAATGGATTTAATTTGTTGACAAAGGAAAAAAATTACTAATATTCATGCCTTTTAAAACTTTACAATATTCTTAAAATATATATTTTTCAAAACTATTTATTCCACTTCCTTAAAATAATGGGGCAAAAGAGGCAGGGCAATTCAACTGATTATTGTCCAGAATAAACTGGAATACAATATTTTCACCAGCTACATATCCATGCCCAAGAATATTTTCTTTCTGTGAGATTTCTTGAATTCTGACTTAGTAAGAACAATTATAAGGAAAACCGAATAATGAGATAGAAACAAGTATACTCAGTTTGGAGTGCAAAGAAGTATCTTATTCCCAGTGATTTAGCTAAAGGCTTGTCAGAGTTTCCATGAATTTCCACACTAACCTATTGTGCTATTTTTAATCTATTTTTTATTTGCAACAATATATTTTATTTTAAAAACATAATGGAAGACTAATTAGAAAAAGCAGATAAATGGAGATGAGGTACGGGTAGTTGGGTTATGCACCCTACAGGGGAGCGCAGGCTGACTCTAAATCATCTTGAGGACAAAGTGTGTTGCTTGCTGGGAAGTCCCAGGAGCCTATACCATGCACACTGGCACCAGATTCTTCCTTTCCAACATAAATTCTCACAAGTTTTGTTTATAATCAAGACAAAGTGATAGCAATGGAAAGCAAAAGCACTAAGTGAGCTGAAATTCCAGTATTAGACTTGCTGTCTGTCCTTTGTGAACTGTACTCTTTGCAGAAAGAGATGTTTGATGAAGAAAGGGGACTGAGTGTCAACAAAACACTCATGTTGAGCAAGTGGGAGGATAAATTAAAGAACTCCTCACCTGGCAAGATATTTGTTATGCTTACTACATTTGCTAGGGAAGAAACCCCCACATCTGTTTGATAGATCCTCCTAGCAACAAATTTTGTGCATGAGCATCTTATATATCCGTTTCTCCTTGAAAAACTGTTGCATAAAACCAAAATGTTATTCCATTACTGACCCTCATGAAGAAGAAATTAAATCCTTGATGCACTAAAGAATGTGTTTAATGGAGGAAAAATGTATTTATTTTATATGTTTTTTGGGGGTAGGAACAAAAGCATTATGCTGTAAAGACAGTTTGTGTGTTTATACCCACATGCAGGAGTCTCCACATGCTGAAAAACATGCCAGCTAGTAAATGTATATTTCATTTTCTGATGTATATTTTTGCATAATTTTGTATTAAGTCATCTGGGAACCCCAAATATACCAAAAACACAGAAAATAAGGAAGTAAATCATTCTACTGTGTAAAAGTCAGCAAAAAAAAAAAAATCTACAATTCTTGACTGTCTCACTGTTCAATTTTTACACAGACATTTGGTAGGACACTGGACAGAAAAATCTTTGTGGAAGTCTGTAAATGAACTAAAGTCACTCCCACCCCTGTAAGTCATGATCAGGCTTCATGCACATAACTACAGCAGCAAATAGTGAGCACTAGGCAATTCCAGCTGTGCAGAGAATATTGAAACTAAACTTTGGGATCACTTCTGTGTTTAATGGCCATCAGATGCTCTAAAATAGTATAGAGTTCAATGAGGCCATAAGGAGGAAACCTTTGAAATTTAAAGGTAGAAATAATACCAAAATGTATATTATCTTTTCCTTTGTTTCAAAAGTTGCTCATCTTGTGAGTACTTAACTAGAGTTTCTTTTTCCCTCCATTCCCCTTGTATCTGTGCTCTCTCCTTTCAGGAGGATACTTTTGTTAAGCAGCATGTCTTCTTCACAAATAATTATAAACAAAATCTTTTAAAGATACTTAATAAAATATGTATGTATTTTTTAATGTCCATCATAGACAAAATGCTAATTGTTTGCCAGCAAGTGGTCATCAAAAAACATGTCCAAAGAAGAGCTGCAAAAGCTTTTTGGGGCAATGTGAAAGAGAAGAATAAATAGTGTGCATCAAGTCCAAGGAGATATACAGGGCTGTACAACTGGATGAGCAGAGGAGAAACTTAGTTGTCTTGATTCACAGGCAGGGAAATTCTGTGCTTACAGGGAGGTACAGAACCATCTTTGAGTGTTTCTGCTTTATAAACATGGGTGATGTTTAGAGTGTCAAGGTAAAATGAAGATGCTTTTTCTCTTACTTCATGCTGAAACCCCAAGTGCAGTCATATGACCACTGATATGCCTGGAGGATGAGCCTCAAGTTTCTCTTGCCACAGAGAAGGAGCAAACAATGCAATTGTCACACAGATGGGTTCTCATGCATCATATAGCTGATGTTCCTGTAGGCAGCCCTGGTGCCTTTAGCACAGTGAAATCTTTTTGGAGAAAAATGAACTTGAATCCTTTGGGAATACATGTGGCAGCAGCAAAACACAAGCTCCAACAGGGACAGGAGCACTCAGAATTTTATGTAGCCTCAGCTATGTAAAGAGTCCAGCTCCAGCTGATGTTAAAAAACTCTTGCAACAGGGCAAGTGTTGTCTAATGGAAAACACATCAAAAAAATATGAAATACTGAAGTGCTTTCTTGAATCACCAACCTCTTCTTCTACTTGCGTGCACAAGATAGCTCTGCTAATAGTTCAACATGGCAAAAAATGCTCTCAGGCAATGCTCAAACCTTGAGGGTTGGTTTGCTGTTGATGCTGGTTTTTCCTACCTTAGTTTTCTCTTCCCATTAACTGCTAGATGCTGGATCCCATGGGGGGAGTCAAATCTTGCTTCACTTAGAGTCACAACGAAAGGTGTTCTCTTCCAAGTATTGCCATATTCTCACACTAAGGAATAAAGAAGTTTTCACCCTGAACAAGGAGGGAAGGCCAGAAGCTCATTGAAACTCTCATGCACCTCCTTAACACTATCTCTTTCTCCTGGAAAGCACTCAGATATTATTGGGGCTAGTGTGCAGATGACAAATATTTTAAAGTAGCCATACTTCTAAAAATGCACTAGTGTTGCTTTTCTCATGTATGTCATCCACATGGTGTGTTATTTTGCACGATTGATGCATGTTTGTATCTATTTTACTACATTTATAACTAACGTGTTTTAATTTAATGACTTCTCACACAAAAGCTGCCCCATTTTCTCTGCTAAGTCTCTGGGAGAGGGATCTACTAGAGAGGTGGTGTATTGATCCCACTTCTACAGGGAATTCATTTTGGTTGTTTCCCACAAGTTCAAAAAACTGTATTTAGGGATCTGTGTTTACTTTTATTAAACCAGGAGCAAATCCTATAATGAAAATTATCTTTCTATAATTTTAATTTTTATGTTTTGGGTAAAATTCTCAGTAGAAATAACAAGTTTCTAAACTATTTGGCTCTTGCTAAAATTAGATTTCGATGTGAATTTAAATTAGAATTAGATTTAGATGCTCCAGTGAAATGAACCTTATTCAAATGCAAATTGAACATGAACCAGCAGAATAAATTGCCTTGTAGGTTTCTGTTTGCCTCTAATGATCTATGTTATACCATTTTCCTCTTTCAATGTTAGCTCTTATCACTTACGTAGGTACAGAAACACAAGAACAAAAACACTCTGAAGAATTTTGTTTAGTTATAGATTACTGATAAAACATTAAATAAATCAGATGTATAGCAGATCCAGGATCTGGAGACTTGTATATTCTGACACTTCTAAAGATTAGTTGAAAAGAGTACTACTGCCTCTTTCATTGCTTCTCAAAAAATTGTTGAATTACTTGGGAAAAAGATGTCAAGATGGCCACTGTTTATGTCCCTTGAAGTTTCTTTGTCCTTATTTTAGATCCATGCCTTGAGGCATAGTTTTTACACTAAATTCTAGAAGACGGTAAAGTGGCAATACAGAAATGCAAAAAACTTACAAGTAAGAGAGTAGCCAAGTCCAGTTTTAGGATGAATTTTGTAGATCCTAGCTAGGAGATAGGAGGATTTATTTTCTTTAGGCCTACATATATAGAAACCAAGTAGGAGGTTAGAGAGGCAAAATTCAAACTCATATCCTAGGATTTTGTTTTGATTTATATAATCTCTGCTCCTTTCTAAGAATGTCTTTAAATGAGGGAAATTTTTGTACTATTGTTTACTCTTTCTACAGAAAATTAGGGATTGTTTCGAAATATCTATGATTTTGTCTTTAGATTTCCTTTAGTTAAGGAACAGTTAAGAACAGCACTAACTAGAGATGTACAACTATTATGAGGAACATATTTTTTCTGCAAAAATTTAGGCTGTAAAAACTGGTAATTCTTCTCTCTCCGTTTTATCTAAATGCTAATGGCCTTTCCCTCCTTTCATTGCATTAAATATTTAGAATTAAGAGGAATAGAATTCTAGAAAAGAAAGAAAGAAAGAAAGAAAGAAAGAAAGAAAGAAAGAAAGAAAGAAAGAAAGAAAGAAAGAAAGAAAAAGAAAAAGAAAAAGAAACCCAGCCATAGCTTGTCTACAGAAGACCATCAGACGTGGTAGACTCATGGGAAGGATTTACTAGGTCTGATTCAGTTTCTAAATATGTTCCATATGAAATGAGACTTTTATCTATAAGAGACCTATAATCGTCTGGTCCTTCTGAAGATAAATCAACAAATATAGATGTCAATTGTTGTTACTTGTTCATACAATGGGTCTCTTTGCCATTATCTCCTTCTGAGGTGGGGCAGGTAAGATGCTCATGGAGACACAGCACACAGAGAAATTAATACACACAAAGAGTGAAGGAAAAGAATATGGAGTATGGTTGTGGCTATTTTTTTCTTTTCTTTTTTTTCTGTTTGCAAAGACAGCAAGCATGAAGGCATCTGTGCCTGTCTAAATTCAGCCAAAACCATCTGCCAACACGTTGCAGCTAAAGGGTAGAAAATCTAATTGTGACTCAGAGGAGTTAGAAGAGAACGTGGGAGAGAGGGCCCAGGCAATAAGTTGTGGAGATGTGTAACAGTTGGCTGAAAAGGGATGGGAAGCAGTTAAATGAATGGGGACCATCTATTCTTACCACACTTACACTACATGAACCCGATAATTAAATGAACAGTTATTGTGTAATGTACTGCAACACAGAGCGAGGTTTTTCAGATTCCTGCACATGCTGTGCTCTTCCTCCCATTTATACTGTCCTCCTCCTCAGCTCCAAACCAGCATAATTAAGAAACTCCCTGCACAGTAAATTTGTAGTTCTGTACAGTTATATTTACCTGAAATCAAGGCTGGCTCAATGTTATGGTGGTATCATAAACTGGATTGCCTTAATGGAATTGCTTATCATTGCAATTATTTGTTATTTATCACATCACCTCAAGTTATTCCTTGCTATTGATCATACCATCCTGTGTAATCTGGATAAGAAGCACGTGAGGGGAAAATGCAGATTAGCATATTTTTCTCTTCAATAGAGAACATTTTGGGAGACAGAGCAACAAACAAGGTATAAGAGCATAATAGTTAAAGCCTGCTTAAGCCAAAAAGTATGGTCATTATCTGAGCTATCATAACTTCTGCTCATGTTTCCATTTGCCTGAGATAACACTGGTCTTTCCACGACAAAGTTTATCATTTTTACTGTAGTCATAAATGGAAAGACTATTAAACACAAGCACAACTCTCAAGAAGTTGCAGAAGACCCAGCAACTCAGCTTGGGCTGTTTTCTATAGTGGAGCACTTAGAAGACTTCAGAATTTTATATATATATATGTATATATGTATGTATATGTATATATATATATGTGTAATAATTTTTGATATATACTACATATATATTACATA
>WEKY01035094.1:70509-87748 GCA_013390045.1 Picathartes gymnocephalus
CAGAAACCCAATAACAGCCTTCTCTTGGCTAGAGGGGAGGGGAGGGGAGGGGAGGAAGGTTCGTCAATGTGTGCAGTTGTTGCCCTAGTGGTTCTCACAAGGGCCAGCTTTTACCAATAATGTGCAAAGCTAGAGGCTTAAGTTACATCTGAAGACCAAGTACATGTGGAAAAAGACAGATCTTTAGCCTATGGCTGGAGTTGAACTAGGAGACAGCTAGACTCATTGGGAGCCCTAGAGAAAGTAAAAAAATGGCCAGCTTTGCTATATTTGCAGTATATATGGGACTTCAACTATGTATAGAACTAACTATGTACTAAATAAATCTGTGAAAAGGAAACATTTATATTACCTACCAGGGGATAAATCCTTAGAAGAATGGCACAAAGCCCAGTTAGTAGGCTTTGCCAGACCTGTACTGGGCCACTGTGACTGCCTCTGCATTGTCGTCCTGGACACAAGAGCACAGAGTTTGGTGTCACTAGGATGCTCCAGACCCAGTCCTCTGGGCTACATGGCTCGGCAGCAAGGAAGAGCTCAGGAAGTTCCATTGTTTTCCAGTTAAGGCAATTAGAGTTCATCCAGTATTGTCTGGGTTTATTCTTTTAAAGTTTCCTAGACAGTTTCTGTGAATAAGGGGCAACTGTGTGGAAAGGTATTTATTTATTTAGGTAAGGTTTTCTTAGGTATATCTTACTTTTTAGCCAAAGAAAAAGGGGAAACATCAAAGTAATTTCATACTTGTATAGTAAATTTAAACTTGGCACATGTGCTATACAATAGATTTGCTCACTGTGAGACCATCTGATTTATTGGGGTTGAAGTCAGACAGAGAGGTAGGTTTGACATATTTTGTCACAAAATATGCAAGGTTGTCTAGACAAAGATGCTAATTTTGGCTCAAAACCAGAGTTTGCCAGCAGATCCTTGAGATGCAGCAGAATAGTCTGGTACTGCATCAGTGTATGCTTGTGTCTAAGCACATGTTGGCAGTGTGCTGGCATACCAGGCTTTGTTAACAAAATTGCAGCCAGTTAACAAAGGAAAATGATTACTCACCTTTATCTGGTACTAATTAGATCACATCTTGAATACTACTCCATTTTGGTTCCCAGTACAAGACATTGGTAAACTGGAGTGAGTTGAGTGAAGGCCAACAGAATGGTCAGGGCTGGAACACCTGCCCTGTGAGCAGAAGCTGCAAGAGAGAGGTTGTCCAGCCTACAGACAAGATGGTTTTGGGAACACCTTACAGCAGTCTGTCCATATCCACAGGGAAGTTAGCAAGAATGTGAATTCCTCTTATGTAGGGGCATGGTAGATTAATGAGAAACAGCAGTCTCAAACGAAAAGAGGAGGAGTTCCAACTGGAACAAATTGTCCAAGGATCTCTGTGAGGACAGCCAAGCACTGGGACAGGCTGCCCAGGAAGTTGTGGAGTTTTTGCCAAGGAGCTTTTAAAGACCTGACTGAACAAAGCCCTGAGCAACTTGGTCTAAATGCCGAATTCACTATTAACTCTGAGCAGGACGTTAGAGTAGATGCATATCTGAGATCCTTTCCAACCTGTGAGATCCCATGGAAGGCCATCTTCCATACCCTCTCATGATTAGCTTTGGGTTATGCAAGCCACTGAATATTTCCCATTTTCTTAAGGAGGGTTGAAGTGCAGAACAAATCCATGGAAATTATTAAAAATTATAATGTGGGAAAAATGGAACAATTCTGACTGCAAAATGCTAATTGTGAGTGGAATTGATAACAGTATGTCTTGACTACTAGCAGGAACACTTAAGACTGTGACTTTTAGAAAATCTCTTGCTCTTTTGACAGTTAGATCACATTTTGTTTAGGAGCCAGGGTTGATTAAGATTCAAACAGGAATGGTCCAAGACTTACAGTTTTGGTCTCCAGTTCATGTAGTCCATATTTTTATTTTAAAGGACTGTATCTGATTAGCCCATTATGCATTTTTCTGTATTCGCAAATGTTTAATTATAAATGATGGAGGAAGCTGCAGGTCAGATTAATTAGTCTTTTTGACTCTCTGTGTGTGCATTAACATTACTGAATGGTCTGTTACCGCTTAATTAAGCCCACAACATAATTCTTTGCATTGATTAGGTACCATGCAGGTGCCCCAAGTTCAGCTATTCAAAGTTATGGCAGACATCTAAGTCAGACGGACTTAAATCAGAGGACCAAAGCTAAATGCCTAATATCCTTATATAATCCATGAATAAAAGTGCATACTTCCATGAAAGGCAATAGGAACACCATTATCTCATCTATATTAATTTGTATAGCCCATTATCTTCTTCCTAGCTGACATTTGTCATAATCCATTTCAGAAGATAGCCAATGTCACTGCTTCTACATGGTAGCAAATGCCCCACTTAAAACAGGCCAGGATTTTTCCAATAAATTGAATAGGCATGAGAGGTTTTGCTGGAAAAGTACCATACACTTGATGAAATTCATCAGGCTAAATACTCTTTTTTACTTCCCTTGAAACGTAGCAGGAAGCCTTTCTGCATAGAGCATAGGTTGGTACACAGCAGACCTGTTGAAGAGACAAAAGTCACGACTGCAGGCAACGTGATTACATGCACTCCCTTACTGGTCCACAAACCTCTGCTAGAAGGTTATGTACCCACAGCTTCCACTTCACCCAGAAGCCAATTCGTGTTGATGGACTATGTACATTTTCCACAAACACTGGAAGTGGGTTTCATCTCAAGTAGATTTAGACACCTACAACATGTATGGGATATATCAGAGCTGCTCTGTTAGATACCCTTTATTGTCAGCAGGGAGAAGTAGGTACCAAGAAAAATGATTCATCTGACGTGCCTTAGAAATCTGTTGAAGGACGAGATGACTCATACTTCAGCAAATTGTATTACCTTCCATTGATAGGAAAAGAAGTTCAGACAAGTAGCCTGACTGCAAGTAAATCCCACACAAGAAAACAACACTGATCCATAAATCTGGGACCAACAGAAGTCTTGTAATAAAAGGGACAAACAGCCTCATTCCTACAGAAGAGCCGCATTTGCAGTGTACCTGCTTCAGATATTATTAAAACAAACCCAGATAAAGAAGTATTACAGTGTTATGATCAAAACTACAAGTCATATATTTGAAAAATCAAACTTTTTTATATATTGAAAGTTTTTTACATTGATAAAACCATGGGAGATGAGAATGATAATTTCTTTTTCAGAATCTTTATATATCTGAACCATATTATACTAGCTTTATGTATCTGAACCTTTATGTGGCCACAAACCAGTACAGTTCCTTCTGAGTAGTATCACTATTAACATGCAAAAATATAACTAGCAGCAAGTAGCAAGAAAGAACAAAAACTTCTTTGGAACTCCCCTTTCTTCTCTCTGGGAAAGTAAAGCTTCTCCAAATCTGAAATATATAGGGTACCACTCTAAACAACAAAGGGTTCACAATCAGCTCACCACAAGTCTTTCTCTTCCTATTATTTCATCACTATAGATAACTATTTCCCAGAGATTTCTTTGAGGAATTATGTAATTTGGTGAAAATCTACCTAAATCTTTTGTCTTTTTTTTTTTTCCCAAATGCAAAAAACTCAGTTTTTTCTCTGATGACTGGAGAAGAAAGTTTAAAAACTTGACTGGGAGAAAGTACTCAGCCTGAATCAAAAGAAACTCAGACAGAAGTTCCAGAGCTGCCCTGGTGGCCTGTAAGACTGCCAGATAGTTTCCCAACCCCAAGCTCAGCATGACGCCTTGCCCAAGCCCTCTGTCCTCCCCCTATAATGCTCAGCTCTGGTGCAATTCCAGCTGCCCAGAGTGACTCTCTGAGTCATCACAGTTTCAGCAGCACATAATCCTGAAAGAAGGGATGTGAAAAGAATAAGTTGAGGCTGCAGGGGGAAATGCACACACTCCAAAAGAAAAGGGAAGTCAAAATGGTAGGGACATGGTAAATGTGGTCACTGAATAAAAACATGCCAGAAAGTTGAGGAAAGGAAAAATTCCCCTGGGTGCCTCCACAGTAGCAATGCAGAGCCCTGAGTGTGACAGCGGGAGCACAACTTTCATTTGGAGATGTCATCACCTTCCCCACCATGGAGAAGAGTAACCAGAGAGGACAAGCTTTCATTGAAAGGGAGGTGAAAGCTCCTAGCAGGTGATGATGATGGAGATTATGATGGACATTCAGCAAACTGCAGGGTCATTTAGAAAAACTGAAAGAAGTTTCTCAATAATTTATTCTGGATCTTCTTAATAAAGAGAAGTGAAGTTTATTTTTGAACATTGTAATCACAGAAAAATGATGAAGAGTCTTCTTCTTTCTCAAGAATCAAGTAAAGGAAAAAATCCTGTCATTCTGCTTTCTCACAATTTAGCACACGGGCACCAAAATAATAATGCAAGAATCTCCAAAGGTAATTACTCTTTTTGGCCTGAGTAGCTGATCACTGTATTGAGGCTGTGGTCACACATCCTGATCTGACTGCAGCAGAGCCAAGTGCTGCCAGCCTTGGCTTGTCCCCAGCCTGCACTATTTGCTGGGGTCACTGACTTGTGGACCTGCAGTCAAGCACTCAACGCTTCAATAAAAGCAAGTCAAATGAGCCGATATGTCATAAATATAAGGTCTTCTTTAGGCTGAGCTTTTGCAACTCACTGGGTCCTGAGGTGACCAATCACCTAAGCAGTCACACCAGCACTGCCAGGGGTCTTAAACTTCAGCTACCTCTGGCCTCAGCACTGTTTCTTTATGGAGAATGGAGACCAACCCTTTCCCTCTCATGCTGCTGAATTCTAACATCTCCATGCTTTTTCCCTGCAACGGTCTCCCTGAAAATTCTGTCTCTAAGTCATACTAAAAATCTTTCTCTGATTTTTCTGCTGCCTTGGCCATCAGCTTCTCTGGTGTTTCTACTGTCTCCAGCCTGCCCCCTTCCCTGCTGGATTCTCCCACAATGTCCAGTCTCCCTACAGCAGAGGCCTACTCCCACCTTGTTCAGAACTCTGCAGCAGCTGTGCATTTTGACTCATAGTTCCCAGTGCTTTGGTTGTCTGCTCAGTAAAGGAGCTTAAATCCTTTTTGGCAGGGTACCAAAGTGCATGGCTTCCTCAAGAAAACAGTAAATCTGCTGGTCCTTGCTCTGCATTGAAACTAGGCACAGAGAATTGCAGTAAGATAGAAATTTCAGTAACTCTTAAATCCAGGAGGTGTAGTGGGCTGCCTTTTGGAAAGGGACACTGAGAAATGTGCATAGGGCATTCCTCTCTTTAAGGAGTCTTACCCATTCTTCTCTATGGACTCATTCCCTGTTGTAGGAAGTTATTTGTATGCTCAGTTATTTGTATGTTCAGTTCATCAAGTTCTTTGTAATGGTTCATTCCAAGATTTTCCCCCCTAATATGTATGGTTTGTTCTAAGTTTATTGACAGCTTTCCCCTCCCTTTCCTTGCTCGTCCCCACCTCTCTTACCCTTGTCAATCTCCCCAGTTCTTCCCCTTGTTCAGGAAAGTTCTGTGCTGCCTTGTTTATGATTGGATCCCCTTTTATGGACACACCTCTTTGTCATTGTCATTGGTTATTTGATTTGTATGTTATGTTGTAAATCCCTCCTTACTTCCAGCCCATTGGACCTTATCCTTTACTCCACCCACTCCCTGAGACCCTTATCAGCTTATGTTCCTTATTGTTTCTTGTCTTCTGACCCAAGCTCCCATCAGAATAAATTCTTCTGGTACTTAGCTTGGTCGGAGCCCGCCCTGTTCTTTTTGCTAGCCTGTGCGCAGCCTAACAGCAGCCTCTACGTGGCCTCGGTTCTCCCACCTAGCAGCCTACAGGGATCCTCCCACAGAAGGAGCCTTCCCTCACGGCGTGGTGACCTGGACTCCGGGCACACAGGGCACTGCATCAATTCCCCAGTCATCAGTGGGTGATCTGAAGGAAAACAGACTATTTTTGCTCTCTGGTCTGCGCTGTCCTTTCCTTGTGTCTGAAGCAAAGCCTCTTGGCTGACAGGCCAAGCCTTGCTGGCACCCTCTAGCCCGAGCCTGCTGTTGTGGCATCAACCTTAACAGGGTACCTTCAGCTCCCAGCACTACAGGATGTACCTTGAATGTCAGTCTCTGGCTCATGATTTCACTTTCAAATGTGATACACAGTAAAATCTGAAGTGGCAGAGAGACATATATCCTCACAGAGGTGCATGCTGTTAAATATTACAGCTGATTTCTCCCCAGAATGTTCCTACACTGCTGTGTTGCTAGATATATCTTGGTTGGCGAGGTTTAACTAAGAAAACACATAGTGAATGTACACACTTGTAAATGTAGCAGAAATCATCAATAATTCTCTTTTTCTTCTTATTTTCTGTCATGTATCTCATGACCCCAGTCCCTGTCTAATGTAGAGGCTCCACAACAGTATTGCATTTGTGTGAAAAGGGTTTGATAGTGGGGGGTTACAGGGGTAGCTTCTGTGAGAAGTTGCTGGAAGCTTCTCCATTTCTGCGGAAGAATTCAATTGGTAATAAACTAAAATAATTTCCCCAAGCTGAGTCTGTTTCACCCATGATGGTAACTGGTGAGTAATCTCTCCATGTCTTTATCTCCGCCCACGATCCTTTTGCTGTATTTTTGCTCCCCTGTCCAGCTGAAGAGGGGGGTGATAAAGCAGCTTTGGTGGGCACCTGGTGTCCAGCCAGGGTCAACCCACCGCAGCAATGTCTCATGCAGGGTGACAGGCAGGAAGCACTGTCCCCGTCATGACTGAATCTTCTGCCATGAGAATCCTTGCCCAGTTTCTCAAGTTCATCTAGAGACTGAGCTATTACCTGAACTTTTGTGTTTTCCCAGAACTGAATGAAATGTCTCAGGCTTCTGCTGTGCAGTTATCATTGTTCTTTGTCATTGTGTAATCCCTCTTTGCTGAATGCAGCCCTATAAAGCTGTTCACCTCTAATTCTCATTTGTTTTTATAAAGCCTATTTTCTTGAAAGGCTTCTTTGTATTGACAGCATATAACATTTTCTCCCCGAGATCTCTTTCTTCTGACCTGAAAACTTAATGCTTATTTTTTCTTATTTCAAGCAGTACCAACAGAACATCCTTCCTTGCTTTCCTCAGGAAATTTTTTAAATATTGGGTTTGATCTTTCTGTGATTTTTATAAAATCAGGTCCAGAAAATCTTCAAATAACATAGTTGTTCAGTGGTTTGAAACAGAGCTAAATTAGAACTGTTTATCTTGTTTATTTTTAAATACAAAAACTGTGAATTTCAATGAACTTTATTTCTTTGTTTGCCCTTTTTATTATAATAATCAAATCATGAAGAATTTTACTCAGCAGAGGTAAATAGCAAAACTTTTTATCAGTCAGGTGTAAAAATATAAAATCAATAGAATTACTTTCTTCCTATTCCCTCTTGAAAACACAGAGGGATTAAACATAGTGGAAGATATAACAAACAACATGGAATATATGGCTGAGAGGTAGCCAGCACGAGTTGTTTTTTATTCTTTCAACTTTCGCTGTCCCAAGTCTGCTATAAGAAGAACTTGCCCCTCCAGGAAATGCCCTAAACCATGGAAAATGAGGGGCCATATTGGTAAAGCTGCAACAGTTTCTCCTAAAGAGACTCTATTCCTGTTTGGGGAAAAAAAAAAAAGTTGTCCTGCTTTTCAATCCTTGAAATGGAGACCTGGAGTAAAAGGGCAGCTGGCTCTAAGCTAAATTAACTGATTGGTGGGATTGGGTACTTACCTGAGTGATGTTTCCCATACTGGGCTCAGCTAGCAATTCAATTCTGATGGAAATCTGCAAAAATACAGCCATGCCTGATGAAGTCTGACGTCAGCAAGCTCAGTCCTTCAGCATGAACATTGTCCTCAGGGAGATAACTATGGTCCTCATAGCCCACAACCCCAATGTGTTGCTGGTGTTAATGTTTCTAGTATTTCTCAGTCTAAAGAAGAAGCCTCGTTAAGAGTCGGCATATGATTGTATACAGCACTTGATCCCTGGCCAAGCCTACTATCTGTTTCTTTCCTGCTAGGTGAAATCCTCCTCCCACATTCCACCCTCCCTCATCTTGGAATGGTATCATCATTACAAGCTTCACA
This sequence comes from Picathartes gymnocephalus, assembly GCA_013390045.1. Classification (NCBI taxonomy): domain Eukaryota; kingdom Metazoa; phylum Chordata; class Aves; order Passeriformes; family Picathartidae; genus Picathartes; species Picathartes gymnocephalus. The sequence continues at coordinate 78,642 of WEKY01035094.1, forward strand.
TTATTTAATTCACTTTTGTAACACACATAGTTTTCCTTCCAGTACTCACCTCCAGTGAAATGTTTCTCACATGGAGTTTCCCTGGCCTTAACCTGTCAACAAGAAATCCAGATAAATACACAATATCTTGTCACGTTTTAGATCAGCTTTCAACTTCTAAATTCAGCTAGATATCCTTATCTACTGTGTGAGTCTCTTCTGGGGACATTAATCTTGTGAACACAGCCACGGGGCACAAATGTTAAGAACATCAGCACTGACGTAGTCTTGTGTTTGCTTAGCTCGCCCTCTAAAGTGCTCACAGTGCCTGGGCTGCTGCTGATGCACACGCCAGTCTACCAAGGCAGGATGGCTTCACGCTTGAAAAAACCCAGGCTGCAATCTTCCAGGAACAAATTGTTGGATGCATATGTATCTTTTCCTAATTCTACCTGACTGCTGGCTTGAAACTGTCTTTAATAAGTGTAAAGCAGAATGCAAGCAAGAGTCACAGATCTTCTCAGAGCTTCTAAACTTTTATCAGCCTGCAAGGTATCTCCTCAAATCAGTATTGGATGTGTGCTGAATAGGGAAAATAAGCATCACCACACACTGGGTACCTTAAACACCACACAGTATCTACTCTGTAGAGTATATATCACTCATGAGAAACATACCATTTAGTACAAGCTCTAGATGTGATTTATATGATCTCTGGCAGGTACCCTTTCCTCAAGGATTCAAGCTGCTGTTACAGATCTTCACATGGAAATGCAAAGCATTATATTAGTATCATGATCTTGACAAGATAAACAAAAAATAAAATATATATGTTTGTATGTTTATTACATTACTTACTGCTGCAAACTATTAGTAAAAGCTCTTAAAGTATTTTGTTTTCCATTACATCACTTGCAATACTAAGATATTGCTCCTCTTTTATTTGTTTGTACCCAACAGACTGCAACCTGAGGTACCTTTGCTGGCAGAATTGAGGTCCAGCAAGGACAATTAGCCAGACATTAGTCAGTTCATGCTCATTGCCTCCTCCTAGGCAGAAACTGCAAGAGCTGGGAGCAAGTGGATGACCATTTTTCCCTCCATGGCTAGAGAGTGCTGTACGTGATAGATGAGGTTTTTACTAAGTGTTTATGAACTCAACATAGCAGTCCTAGATCAGCAGCACTCAATGTGCTTTTCTCCTATTGTTTGTGGTATGACATACCCATTACATTATTGGAAAGGTATAGGACAATGACAACAGACATATTCTGAAACTTACCACGTCTAGTTATGGTTTTCTTATCTTACACTTTTGTGTCATGATATTTAATTTTTTTTCTGAGCTCACAGTGTCTTGTGATAAAAATGAAAAATAAAAAATCAAATCCTACTGATTGAAGTGAAAATTTACTTTGAAGGCTCAAAACCTTGGATTATAACAGATACTGTTTTATTATTGCAAATATTCGCTATTTTTAAGACAACCACAGAGATCTTGAAAGGCCACACATGAACAATTTTAGAGGATTTAGTTTTGACAGAAATGTAATTCCTCTTTATACAATGACCTAGGGGATTGTCACCCAAAAAACCTCTTAAAACCTCAGGAAAGCAAACTGTCCTGTAGAAGTGATAACCATAGCATAGAGAATTACCATTTCTCCTGATGCTTCTTTCTTCTTGACAAGCTCATCAGTCTCATGTACAGAGAAGCACTAAAGCTTCCTTCTAATGCTTTCTTCATGCTTTCACTGCACTTGGCTGGACCTGGAATTGTCTTTTGACCATATGCTTGAATGCAGGAGACTTAATTCAAGGCCAAATCACAGTACAAATAATCTATATTAATGGCAAAATCATTCGTTATGATCAAGTATGATATTGACTTGTAAGTATTATATGACTGATTAATTTTAGGAAAACAAATCAAATCCTGGTCTTCATGCAGGATCACTAACATACTATCCCTTATGCATGATGCCATTCCATTTCATTGCTTCCTTATCATAGCAATATCTAGGATTCAAGATTAGATCATTTTTTACTTAAAAGCTCAATGTTTAGAAGGATACACAGAAAAAAATTTTACTTCTCAGCAGAGACTTTTAATATACAGAGACTGTAATCTTGATTATTTCAGTACAACTGAGTGCATTATTTATTGACTGTCAAAAATTCTAGAGAACAAAAACATGATTTGGAAATTGCTGAGGTAAATTATGATATGTCTTTAATCCAGTGATTTATATCCTCTCTTCTGCTCCCAAGAGAATATTAAAAATATTAAATCTATCTTTCAGTGTGATGTAATGTAGTGAGATGCAGTGTCTCCTCTATTTAGGGGAACCAGTAGCTGGAAAACCACCTGATACCTCACTATAATTTAGTTGGCAGTTGTGTGCAGAGCTCCATGGGAGTAACATTTGTTTGGGCTAGTGATACAAGAGGGATTCAGAAAGTGAGTTCATACACAGCGTGAATCCACATGCCAGAACCCTCTTGGAAGGGAGAAACCAAAACAATAAAGCTCACCCATTAGCAGTGCAGTGTGACTAACAGCAACAGTCCTCAGGTAAACAACATTTGCACAATGGAAAAGGAACCAGCCAGTAACAACTGCTTTAACTATGCACAAAGTCACTTTGTTTAGTCTTTCTTAATCTCCCAGCAATGCCGGGAGGAAGAGCTGTGTATAATGAACTGGCTTTGTAATTGGTAGAGAGACTAAAAGGAAATGATGAGAGCTACAGAATGATTTGGTTGGTTGGTTGACACACTGTCATGTTTCAGCCATGTTCTGGCCCAAACCTGGGGTGGTTTGATAAAGCAGAGTCTTCAAGTTTTCATCATATATACCTTAATATCGTGGGACAATGGAGATTATGTCTTATAATAATTTTGCATGACTGTGATGAATTCATGCCTTTTAAAAAGGTTGGACACTCTCTCAAATAAAAACCAAACAAATCATGCTTAATGTAGCTGTTGGAAGAAAGGTTATTGCTCATAAAAATAAAATTACTGGGGCCATGCGAGCAACTATGGGAACAAATGCACACCCATATGGAAATGCAGCACCAGAGCCGAAAGCTTATGAAAACACCTGCATCTAAATTTTCACCTTAGACTTTTCTCCTTGTTATATTTCCCTAGGCTTAGCCAAAATCTGCAAATAAACAATCCAATCAAACTGCAGGACTTCTCCAGGAATTCACTCTGTCCATCTGTTTGTGAGTCAGTCACAGGCAGAATCAAGTAAACAATAAATACATGAAGATACAAATTATAAAACTTCACTGGAGAAAAAAAAATCACTTCTCATGCCAGAACTGTGGTCTGTATTCTAAAACTGGCAGTATTTTTCACATTTATTCTGGAATAAGGAAAAAAGACAGCAGCTCAGCAGACTTTCTGTGATCTCTTTACAGAGACTTCATCATTTATTGTTTATTCCCTTTATATTTGTTCCATAGAGCAAAATTTATGTAAGTGTTCTTTATGCTATTATAACTTCCTCCTAGTTCGAATGTTTGCAATGAAAAAGGTCCCATGGAGTTTAAAAGATTCTTAATTTGGTCTGAAATGTGACTAGTAATTAGTATTAAAAGAAACATTTATGAAGAGATACTAAAAGAGTTTAGGGGGAGATTTTAGGGTTAGCATTAAACTATTAAAGGAAGAAAATGCTACAATTATGCATGAAGTTTCCACAGCGTAGATGTATGATTATCTCAGTACCACTGAGGGCGGTACAAGGAAAAGTTTAAATTGAAGCAAAGGGGAAAAACTTGTTTATCTCTTTGTTCACATGATTAATTTATCAGCAGTCAGGGTATCATTGCTGTTTTCTCTATGTAGCCACTTTTATCCTGCTGTTCAAACCATTCTCACGAAGAGCTCTCTTTCTGCAGTTCACCTGCTGCCAGGTTGCTTTTTTTTCCCCATGAATGCCCAGAGACATTCTTCTTTTTCCAAGCAGTCCCAGCTCTTCTCATTATTCAAAGGAAGCTTAAAAGTATAGACAAAGTGAAATATTTTACAGGGCATGAGGGCAAAGCACCTAAAGTACAAGGCAGTACAATTCAATATGTTGATGGTACTGAGAATGGGATGTGCTATTGGAAAGGGATGGTCAAAATTGCTTTTGGATGGATGAATTTTTTGATGAGAGAAGGAAGCCTGGAATTGTAAGTAATGGTCAAGATTAAGGAAGTCAGAGGGCATTTTCAGGCTTTTGAGGTGATTTTGTGGGAAAGGGCTGAGGAGTTTTCTTCTCTAAGATGCTTTTAATGGAGGTATCTTCCTCTCCCTCAGTCCTTCAGTATCACCTTTAGAGACTTCTCTTTCCTGTCACTGCAGAGACCCCACATTCCCAGTCTAGTCTTCCTTGAAGATTCCCCAGCCATCCTATCCTCTCAAACATTCTTCCTCAGTTTCTTCACTTCTACCACCCATGCCTCTTCAGGAAGGTTTTCTCTCCTCTGAGAAATCTGTTTCCTGTATCATATATCCAGCCACAACATTCAGACCAGGACAAAATTGGCCATCTTCAAATGTGAGATTATTGGGACACAGTTAGTCAGGGTTGCAGTTGCATCTCATTCCAGGTACTGAGGAGTTTTCCCAGCAATAGCTACTGTCCTGCACATCCTGATCCTAGACTCAGCTTCAGCAACAAAGGGCTCTGGATACACGACATGAGGATTGACTGTTCAAATTAAGAAAATACGCTCTAGAGGAAACTAGCCCTAAGTATACACTTAGTTGCTTCAAAATCGTTTTCAAAGAGCAGTTAACAAATTTGTATCATTACTTAACTAGAAGGCTGTTTTGAACGGGTCTCTAAAGGATCTTTTCTGAGCATTATCCCATATCACAATCATGTCTGCCTTGAGAGAGAGAATAGCAAGTTTTCTTACTACATTTTCAAGCAATCCTGCCCAAGCTTTTCCAAGAATTAAAATTACAGAGTAATTTTCTAAAATAAATAGCAGTTCAATAGCCTTGCATAGGAATGGTTGACTGCATGAATATTGTCAGGTAGCATACATGAGTAAAGAAGCAACTAAAAAGAGCAGATTAGGTGTGAAAGACTATTTAGATTTAATTTTTTTTCTTTATATGACTATGGACTTAAAGCGAAGCAAAAGAAATTTAGGAAAATATTTCCCAATGGAACTGTATTTAGGTGCTGCAATATGTACTTGGGGAGACTAGAACCTTTCCATCACTCGAAGTATTTAGCCATGGTTTCCCTTTGTTGGCCAAGGAAAGAACAATATAACTTCTCAACATCCCTTCCAGCCCTAATGTCCACCATAATAAGATCACTGCATTAGCAGAAAGGACAACTTCCTGCTGCTTGCAAAAGGCATCTCTATTTCATAGAGCAGTAAAGCTCAGGAGCAGCAGTTTTTCATTTAAATGCTAGTCTTTCATATTCTTATCAGAAATTCAAAGTCAAGACTGATATCGTGCAATAAGGAAAAACTTTATCTTTCACGATCCAGCATAATGTCAATGGTTTATTTATCTGAATGTCAATGTAATGTCCTTAATTATAATCACTCAAACCCTTTCAATAGATACTTTTTTTTTTTTTTTAATAATCAACAAATTCATTCTGTTTTAAGTTAGTAGTTTTCATGAACAAATTTCAGGCACGGTTTACCAGTCAGCATGGTCCAGGAACAATTCCCAATGGGCTTTGTGGAGCCCACTGGGTTGGAGTTTCAGATGTTTCTTTAGACATGAGCCATTCCACACCAGCAGATCTCAGTGCCCAGTAAATTAAACTTGCCTGTTATTATTCCTTGTATAGATGTCACCTCTGACTTGGCATAGTCATAGAGTTGGGTTTCAACTGGTGCCTTTAAGTGTAAATATAAAAGATCAACACTGAAAAAACCAAAATATACAATGCTAAAAATAGTCACATGTTGATTTTCACTACAACAGCAAGTATAATAACCTCCAAATAATATATCTCATAATTTCTCCTACTGTGGTTCAAAATAAAGTCTTCAGAGGCTTTATTTTCAAAATCCCATAAATCCCACTCTAAGGAAGTGCATCTACTCTCATGAAGAGATTATGAACAGACACCCATAAGCAAACTTCCTAGATTTGCCTTCGAATTGGAATGTTTTGGCCATACATACGTACCAGCTTTAAAGAACATTATTCAGCATCTTACTTAACAGCTATTTTTAGAAAGACACATCAAAAAAGGCACCCACTGAAAGTATCAACAGTAGCTATGGGGAAATGTATTTCAATACCCAGGCTCATGAAGGAAATGTCTGTCCTCACAAGCTTGCTAAATAGGTCATAGTCTTTAGGAATACTGCACACGGCAGCTGGTGGAGCCAGGACTCATCTGAGGATCTCTTGCAACAAGTCAGAGCAATTATCCTCAACATGAGAGAGCATTCCTGAAGAGCTGAGGCTGTGAAAGGTATCTGCCTCAGGGGAGCAACCTACAGACTGAAAGCTGCATTCCATATAACGGTACTGTTCTCCACTTCATAATACAAGAAAAAGAAAGAGAAAAAATAAAATAAGAGGGCTATTTCATGACTTTAAAAGGTAGTGAAGAGCTATTTAATGACATTGAAAAGCAAGAGGTTCAAAACTGGGGAATGGAAATCCTCTCTCATAGTTTACAATTGCCTAATCGGACAGGGGCTGGCATGCCAAGCCCACCCAGATTCAAAAGGGAAAGTAACATTCAAATACATTTAAAAGTTCTTTCAATTATACTGTATTAACTACAAAAAAAGTACAAAACCACCTAGCCTTGAGGTTTACATATATCTATATCTAGTCAAGCTCAAGGTAAAACTTAACTCTGCAGTGCAGATTACTTTGTGTCTAGGTAATGCCTGGTACTTATATTTTCTCCTGAAACATTCATTCCTGGCCTCCATCATGATGTTGGACCAAACAGATGTTTCTCCAATCGAGAATGGACAAGCTTGATTTCTTCCCAGGAAGCATATTTATAAGTCCTGTTACAAATGAAGCAGTCAATACATACTAATAGGATAAAGAATCTTGTGACATAAGAAGAAAATCTTCTAAATATGCTGTATATATGTACTTGAGGTATACATAATTAGTTATTATGTCGGACACTGCAATATAAATTCTGGCTTGCACCCTGATATATTTAATATGTTTCTAATTAAATAAGCTATCTACCTATAACCAATTTTGAAATAAAAGAAAATATTCAGAATACGTAACAAGTCTGTGCCTCCCTAGGACATCCATCATGGGTTTTGTTGGGTGTAAACAAGACTATCTATGGAAATGCCAATATCATATTAACCTTCCATAGTCTGCTTTGATTACCATTACCAAGCATGTTGCAAACTTTCAGCCTAAAATGTCACTGTGTAGCTTTGGAGAAGAATAAAACCTCTTTGTGATTCCTTCTCTCACAATGTATGAAAAGCTCCCAATTGCCAACTGAATGAAGAAAAAGGATTATTTCACCATTACCTAGAATGAAATATTTATTCTAAGGATTTTGTTTTGGTGAAAATGAGTGGTTGAAATGCTTGGAAAACAAAAACTTGCACATGCACATGACAAAATAAAATGATATGGCTGGCTGCCTTCTCAGGGAGCCCCAAAGGTTACATTGGACTAGATGTGCATGTAGTGGAAGAGACAGCAGGAAAGGCAGGGGGATGTCTCTGAAGTTGTAGATCAAAGCTTCCTTCACTAATATATTGAAAATGTCTCCATAGGTGCCCTATATATCAGTGGAAGGAAATTGACAGGAATTTAATTTATCTAGGAAGGCGTTTTTTTACATTTACACCCAAAACACACAACTACATGATGCAGCTTACCATGAGGTGGGGGACTAATCTCCAGATCAAGAAACAGGAAAACACGATAAACTCACTTCTCATCCAGTGAAAACAGCAAGAACTTGACCTAACATGCAAGGGACAATGTCTTGCAGGTTAGATGGAAGTCTGTCAGACCTGTTTCTCTTGGAAACCTGAAATGCTAATCAGAAGATTAACAGTTAAACTTTGACTTCAGCTCCTCCACCTGCACCCTGGCTCCTCTGGCCTTCTCATCCATCATGTTTCCTTATAGACATATAAGAGATTCCAGTGTAGCATTACCTTGTTCCCTAAACCCCAGTCTCTTTGGTTACTCCTCTTTGAAAGTATCATTGTTGACACGAAAATCTTCTCTGGTTTGTTCACAGGCTCTCTTACTAAAGAACCAGTTGAGTCACACCAAACTGAAGCCTACAAGCAAGTTAGCATGGAAAAGACAATTAGTGAAATACAACCTTAGATGAATGCAGAAACAAGATCGCTTGATGACATAGTTGAAGCCACAGATGTGGGGATTTTCTTAATCAATATGTTTTCTTTGCTAAGTCTTACATGCAGTTTAGCCACAAGGCCTGCAGTAAGCTTGCATTTCCCACTTCCTAAACTTAAATTTTGGTATACAATTCCTATTAGCCTGACTGTGCTTTAATAAAACAGAAAGAGGTCAGAGGAAATTTGGGTTGATTATCTCATTGTTCCAAAATGGCTTTCAGTGAGTCCTGTGCAGATCCCAGCACCTGTTAGGATGTATAGAAACTTCTGTAAACTTCAGTTTATCATAAGAGAGGGTGAAATAGTGTAGAATGAGAGAATGGAAAAGGGAAAAGAAGCCCAGCACTGCCTGACAGAGCCAGTGGTAGAGTCTTGGAGGAGACATTATTCTACATTGTGGTTTTTTCTCTTATATTTTTAAACTTTCCCACCCTGCTCCCCCATTTTGATCTCCACAAAACAGGATGTAGGGAAAGACAGTTCAGAGAAGACTTTTGTTTAAGAATATGTATCCTTTGGATAGAAGGGAAAGAACAGTATGCATAAACCCTCAATTATCTATACCTTTGCAAAATCAGCTGTGAGCTGTGAGTGCATTGCCACATGTTGTTTTTTTTTTAATTATAATTTCCTTTACAACATGATTCCTTTAATTGAAATACAGATCAAAATAGTTTTGTATCAGATGGGATCCTAAAAGTAAATATAATTTGTAAATATTTTGTAAAATTTCAGAAACTAAAAAAAAAAAAAAAAAAAACTTTTGGA
>WEKY01035094.1:87760-137242 GCA_013390045.1 Picathartes gymnocephalus
AAATATTTTGTAAAATTTAAAAAACAAAAAAAAAAAAAAAAAAAAAACTTTTGGATATAATGCACATCATTTAAATAAAAACACCCTAAAAACTACTTGTGCTATCATAAAATAAGCTCACTGTGCATACCGGGGAATACCAAAGGGCATAATCCGTCAAAGGAGAATAATCCCCTGTTGTGTTATAAACACAAATCAGGGGAGTATAAAACCTATGTAATGTCACAGTTTTATATTAAAACATAAATGTTAGCACCAGGATAGATTTTGCTTTCAAGATACAGATCTGTATTGCATTGCCCCTGGGTGAGCTCATTACATGCCAGGTCGAGTCTGGTTTGGTTTGCGATGGATTTCAGCAAGCAGTATTCTAACTGCATGAGGGTAATGATGTGTGCAGCTTGCTCTGGCATGAAATCTTTCAATAGTAGAAATTTCCTGGGTTGATAAAAACTGTAGCCCTCCCCAGGAAAATTGTGTTCTTGCTCGGCCTGCATGGCTTCCACTGGTAGAAAAATTTTCACAAAGCATAAAATTCTAGATGCTGTGATGTGAATTAGAGTTTGGAACAGGAAGAAAGTGTATTGACCCGAACTGATTTAAGTTAGGGATCCAAACTGGATCTCCTCTTTAGAATTTGAATTTTAAAAAGTTTTATCTTGGCATAAGTCAAGAATACTATTATATTTGCAACTGTATAGCACATGGTAACATAGACAAATAAGGAATGTGAAATAGTAATATCTACTTTTAGTAGATTTGGGTTATGAGGTATTAAAGCGGACTTTCACCCTCTTTAGGAGAGATCAAAAATGCAGCAATAGCACAAAATTATTTAACTGTCCCAAGCATCTGACAATGTGCTTGTGTTCCAGTCATTAGGATCCCTTTATATTCTAATCCTCTACAATACTGAAAGGCTACTATGCAGCCCTTTCTTTCTAGAGAAAAGTACCTAGCTGGAAGATGAATGGCCTAATTTGTCCTACATGCGATGTCCCTTCTGGGCTTACGTAGACATTGATTTGGCATACAGATTCCTCTCCCACCGGCGGTCAGGGTAGAAGGAAGGACAGGAAAAAAAGACATGAGATGAGAAGCATTCAACTTTGCTCCATCTGAAATTTATGGGACATTGAAAATCCCGACCCAAAGTGATAGGTAATATGCATAAGAAGGAAATAATTATTCTTATACTTTAAAAAAATAAAATTGGCCTTTCCCACATTTGTCATTGTTTCATGATTCATCAGACTGAGGGGGAAGGAAAACAGCAAAAGCAAAGTCAATTAGAGGTAGAAATGAAAAAAGAAGGATTAGGGGAAGAGAAGGCTGTCCTTCTGTGGCCAGTAGTTTTTTCAGTTGTTTCTGACCAGGTTGTAGGGCAGAGACTGTTCCAGTAAAGGCCAAGGAAACCCAGGTGATGAAGGGACGAGACCTTGGTGCATGCCCCTCTGTGAGTGTGCCTTGTGACCCAGGACATTTACCTCTGCCTTGGAGGAGGCCAGAGCTCTCCCTTCACAAGACAGATCTGAAAAAGGTGGGGGAAAAGGTTTTGAGTATGGACTTGGAGCAAGAGGTCGGCACTTTCACCAGGGTCTGCCGCAGCAAACTTCAGCATGCCAGGAAAAGCTAAACTTGCTTGGCTACAGCTGGATGCTGACAAAGGCTGCAAAAGGGGTGGTGATGACAAGTTACAGTGGATCTTCCCCTATAAATTTAATCCTCTGTAACGGACACTGCTGGAAAACTCTCATTTATAGCTTTTGAGCAACAGTAGCTGAAAACAGATAAGGAGCAAAAGGTGTTAACAGTTCTGAAAAGGAGTAGGCTGGGGAAACAAATGCCCAGCAGGTAGGAAAACAAATCAGTATTGATGCTCAATAGTCATCTGCTGAGAATGAATGCAGCATTCTAGAATTAGCAAAATAATCAAACAGTGTTGAAGGGTAGCAGAGGGACATCCAAGTCTGTGTGATTCACTTCCTACCAAATCAATCCATTTGGTTTAAATTTAAGCATTTTCCTAGTCATCATAGTTTCAGAGTATTTCAGAGTTGGAGGTTTGTTGGTTCTTATGTAACCAGCACATGCAGTATAGAAATGTATTGTGATGTTTTTCTTTGTTTTTAATGGCAAAATTCATAAGTTTTCATAGATTATTTAGAACCAAGATCTTTTTAAAGTAACACCACTGATCTGTACGCCCTTAAAGGGGGAGGAAGGAGGGATGTTCTCTGTCATTGACACTGACATTTTGAAGTCCAAAGGGAAAATCAAGAATTACTGTAAGATAAAACACACAGTATGGAGAAAGCCTGTTGCTATTTTCCAAATCGAGTGGGAAACACATCAAAAACCTTAATTGCCTTTACACAATGCTGTCCAGTGTTGCTTACCATCTCTACTCTTAGTGGTCTGAAGATATTTTCTAGCATTTGGCTCTCATTATGTGATTCTCTGTTAGACATAATAAAAGCCTATTATTAAAAGTTTATTCTACAAGGTACATACTAGAAGGCTAATCATGTAAGCCTCCAACCTGCTTTTCAATGTACTCATCCCTTTGAGTTTCCTTAGGGTTTTTAACTAGTATGTCTTTCCTTGACATCACATGATTCCTAAATACTGTCCCAAAGCCCATCACACTTCTGAAAAAAATACAGAGGTTTTAACAAGCCAGTACTCCAGAGGCAGTTTAGCCTTTTCTACAGAGTTAAATAATCTTTTCTATTCTGATTGAGTTGCCTTTACTTCTGTGTCCAAATATTATAACCATCTTCTGGAATACCACTTTGCCCTGCCAGAACATGGTCTCTACCTAATAGACAAACTAATTTTTAGAACCACTTCTTTACCAGTGAAAGACAACAATACCATAAAGATTACCTTCTTCCATTATTCCAAAGAGTTCACATTTGTCTCCATTAAAATTAGAGATGGTAGATCCTCAGAATTTCTTCTTGTTAAGGCTACTATTTTGTCTATTTTGTTATATTTTTCTGTTTTCCTTTTTTTTATATTAATTTAAATGTAAAATATCAGCTGCCCATAATAGATATGCATAAACTGTACCACACCAAGTCATTTTACAATGGTATCACATATACTCTAACCACATGATTATTGCAGGATACTATTTATTGGTAATATCTCAATATATCAAATTATTTAATTACCCGACAGCAAGACACTTTTATTTTTACTAATAAATAAAAATTTAAACCTGTCATTTTCAGTGGAAATATATTTTAACTTGTCCTGTGGACTGCTAAGGCTTTACCACTGGAAACTAAGTAATGGCATGAGTTAACAGAAATATTGTGATTCCTTAAACCTTGTTTTTCTAAGCTGAGAATAAAAGCCTGGATGGATGACAGAATTGCTGTACATGCATACTGCTTTAGCTGAAAATTTCAAAGACTGGCCATTGCAAACACAGGACATAATTGACCCAGCAGTTTTGCTGTCTATGTTAGTGGAGGGTGAGATGTTCATAGCACAGTAGAATAAGTACTGAGGCTCTGGTGGATTTATGCCAACTTCATATTGCATCCTTCGGTCTTGCTCATGGGCAAAGCTAGGAAATTGTCTTTGCATGAGGAAGTAAAATGTTGCTTGCTCTGAAGAGCTAGATTTCTACCTGCTGGCAATATTATCAGGATATTAGAAAACTAAAACCACACTGTTGGCTAGGAGATAGTGTACCATTATGCTGTGATCTTTGCTAAGGACTGTCTGAGAGTGAGCAGAAAATATGCCAACTGAGCCAGTGCACCTGTTTTCAGGTTTATTACATTTAGCACAGGGGAAAGCAAGAGAAAATTTGTCATAAAACAAGCTCAAGCTTTATCTTTTAATGGGCTTTGCTGAAACAAGAGCTAAACACAACTCCATAGTCTTTTCCCATGGGTAGTGAAAGCTCAGGTAAGGTGACACTGAGGAGAATAAAAGGCTATGAAAACTCATATTAAGATGTCAAAGGCAAATCCAATGCAAAATGTTTAGTTAATTAATTATGGCATTATAAACTTGTGAAGAGCCTTACAGTTTGGCACACTAATAGAACTGATGAGCAGGTTATAACTACTCAGCACAATATTCTTAGAATGGAACAAGAACTTTTGAGTATGTTGTTAATTTCCTTTAAAAATAACTTTTTTCTTTTCACCAGAGCTAGAGAAAAATCCTTAATTTAAATGAAAGATTGATTAGTTTTTCTTTCAGGACCTCAATTCACTGTCCTGTACTTTCAAAGTTGAAAAAGCTGCATCATCTTATGAATTAATCCATAAATATAACAGCATTTGTTTCATTTTAACAAATTATGATTTCATAGTTGCAATTTTGCTAAAGGTTTTTTTTAAATAAAACATTAAACTGTAATATTTTTTAAACTATTTATCAAAATAGTTTTATTTATAAAGCAAATTCTGAAACAAATACACATTTTCTAATAATCATTTCCATGAGTTGTGAATCCATGCTTTTCAAGAGGATTTTGGAATTCAAAGATTTCAGGGAGTGTTTGGATTAGAGAGAGAATGAGGTATTGTTAAGGGTTAGGTTTTTTCTTTCCTTTTGTTCCCTTTAACATATAGAATTTTTTCCCATTAAGTTGCTAACGAACTCTTAAGTACTGGGTACTTAAGTAAAACAGAGGATTGTGGCCAAGCCCCGGAGGAGAGGGGCTGATAAAAGGCAGGGGTGGGGGCAGCGAGAGGGAGCTGGAGCTGCGCTTCGGAGGGGAACACGGAGGTGCTGCTCTGCCTTTTTGGGGAGAGAGGAGTCTCTGCTGCTGCTGCTGGACCCTTTTCACATGGAGCTGTTTCTTCTGCCGTGAGTGAACCCCTGCTCTGAACTGAGACCTATTTTACCATCTGCTCGGGGGGCCCGGGATCCTGAGCCAGCCTCTCCTTGCTGGGCTGGGAGCCGGGCTGCTGCCCCTGCCCTGCCCCCTGCAGCTCCATCGGCACTGCTCTGGGTTTCACTGCGCTGCAGCCCCCGCTCCCCCTGCCTACCAAGACGTCCTGCTGTCCCAGTTTGCTGTTTCCGAGAGTCCTGCTGAGGCGCCGGGATCCACAGCCCCGGGGCATTCCTGAAGCAAAGCCTGCCTGTCCTCCAGCCCTTCCCCTCCCGGCCGTGCCCCGTGTCTGCTGGAGCTCGCGCCACAGCGCCCCCTGCAGCCGCGGGGGAATCATCGCACCTGCCCTGCCCACCCAGCGCCACCAGCGCACCCTGCCGGCTGTGACCGTCACTGCACCCAAGGGGACAGTGCCTGCAGGCCCAGAGGGCTGGGACCGGGTTCCTGGTTCTGTTTTGTTGTTAATACCATAAGTGTTGTTGTTTATTCGCTTTATTATAAATACTAGTAAAGAACTGTTATTCCAGTATCCTCACCTGAGAGACCCTTAACTTCAAAATTACAATAATTCGGAGGGAAGGGGTTCACATTCTCCATTCCAAGGGAGGCTTCTGCCTTCCTTAGCAGACACCTGTCCTTCAAACCAAGACAGGTAAGAAAAAGTGCTTGAAATTTATTTGCCTTTATCTGTTCATAGGTTCAGCTCTAGAATACAGCCATACAACAGCAAGCGTCATTTTCCCAATTCTTACAGTAAGTTTTCCTTATTTTCAAAATAGGTAAAGCTTTCAAAAGAAGGTCACCCAGTTGGATATAAAATCCAAGATTTCAAGTGAGATTACCCATGGACCAAATACCAAAAGAGGAATCTGAGGAAGTCTGAAGCTAAAACACATTACAGTGCTGAGCAAGGACTAGGAGTGGATGAGGAGAGGGGCAAGCTGCCACTGAGCTGTGCAAAGGGAGAGGTGGAAGAAGGCACTCTTACTCAGCTTAGTAGATCTCCAGGACCCTACAGATACTCCTGCAGACCTCTCCTAACATAAGGATATTTTTCCTTTGTTAGTGCTATGCTTGTATGGTGCAATACCTTGGAGCAGGATTCAGGGGATCCCCTTCCTAGATGACAGCAAGTGAGCAGGGGAGCATTATCATACCAGAGGAGAATGAAACAGTTGTACACCTATGACATGAAAATGTGGTGATGGACTTGACACAAAAATTCAACCAACCCTTAATATAGGAGTTCCTTGGCACACATGTTTGTTTCAGGCCTGGAAGAAGCTAAAAGACAGCTCACCTCACTCTAGTAAACTTGGCACTCATGCTTGTTTCTCTCTGCTCCATCTCCCTCTCCATCAGATTTTTGGTTGATTTTGGTTTTAAACACATGCACAAAACAGAAAATTGTGTAAAATTCAAATTGTTATTAAAGAAAAGTCATCCATTACTGTATATCTCAATACAGTTATCTGTTCTTACAGTCTGACACCCAGGTTCTGTTTTCAGTAACACTCAACACTCAGAGCTCTATTTATTTATATACATTATATAAAAGAGAACTTTATTTAGTTTAAGTCTTTCCCACTATTTTTAGCCTAATGATAGTTGGAATTAACTGGATTTACTGTTCTTTGAAATACTCACACATATCAAAATCTCCCACAGAAAGGCATATAAAATTAAAGGCTGACAGTTCTATTGCCTGTAGCCTCTTAATCGTTCTGCATATGAATAATAGCTTGTCTTTGTCCACCTTTCCAAAAAACAAAAGATTGTAAAGGAACAGTGCCTTTACATCAGCTCCTTCTTCTAAAGTATATTCTCACCGAGAAACTCCATATGGTGAAAAACAAAACAAGTACAATGAAAACCAGTGTTATGCAATAGCTATTAAAAATCAGATGAGTCACCAAGGAGAAAGTTGTTTCAGGCCTGAAAGAAGGTAAAAACCAGCTAGCTTCACTATAGCAAACTCCTGAGATCTGAACAAATGTCTATTTTTTTGGAAAGCTATTCCTAATCATGGACTTGGCATTTGCCAAATCAACATTATAAAGACAGATCAAATTTCACTTCAATGTATTTTTTCAGTATTTTTAGGGAGACAACTTCATGTGCAGAATTTCATTTAAATGTTGAAACAGTAAGAACATAAGGAGAAATGTGTATTTAGATATTAAATACAGCTTTCACTGGGAAAGGCAAGATGAACAGGATTACTGTCTTCAGGATCAGTCTTGTGGGGTATGTTAATTCTCACAAAGCCAATTACTACTGAACTAAAGGATTTTTCCTGCTGGAGTTACTATAAATGAGCAGTTGCTATAACAGAGTCTGATTATACCAAAGCTAGGCCATGTGTCTAAAATTGGGTTGAAAACATGCATATCATTTTACAGTCAGTTTTGTTTCTCAAGAAAGGCTCATCTCTTTCTGGAATTTGGAATGGTTTGTCTCTAGTTTAACTGTAAGGAGCCCCTGAGGTGGAAACCTTAAGTACCTCCTTTCGGGTGTACAAGACATTGTTCCTCTTGTGCTTCTCCCATGGCCAGGAGAGGAAAAGGAAGTAGGGCAAGGTGAATCAAGAGGGCAAACAAACACTTTGCGTTGGTTAAACTGTGGGGTGAAGGAGAGATACCATCTCCAGTCTTCCCTTCTCAACCAAGGGAATTGTTTTATTTTCAGAATACTGAGTTTCTGAGTACTGTGCAAATAGTAATGTATTGTACATAGTCCATATATTCCACACAGCACTTACTTCTTTCGGGCTTCTGCTAACTTTGTTGGACTTTGTAAGGAGGTAGCAAGATACATGTGTTTGACTCAGAGCTTACCTACACCGGAAAATGAAGAGTAGTGCTGAGTATCCATGTGAAGAGCTGTTCTGGAAAAGCAGTTGTGGTTCCTGTCAATTTCCCCAGGCAAATAAAATCCTTTAACTGTTAATATTGATTTTGAACAGCAGCCAGTGAGAGTGCTATCAGAACAATACAGTTAAATGACAAATTAGTCTTTTTGCCCCTGCACCTTAGAAGCAAAATTAAAATGTCAAATACAAGTTAAAACAGTGCATAGGTATCTGTATAGCTGCATTTTGCTGCATCAGAAAGAGAAATATAAGAGTGCCAGCAATGGTCAGAAGCAGTTTATTCCTGATGTTCCAGATCCAGCACTCTCTCTCAGGTCTTGATCAATCCTGGAAGTACAATACCAAATAAAATGTTGTCATGGCCTGTTATCCTTTGAACCAGACTTTAAAATTGAGACTGCTATTAAAAAGCCTTAAATTACAAAATATCTCCTTGAAAACACACTTACTGTAACTGATGGTCACCAAGGACTTTGTCAGTCCTTAAATTGCACGATTTTCATTTCTTCTGCCACTCATCATTACCCTCTGTCACCTTATTTGTTCTAGCTGATTTAATTCATTGATTTTGGTTGCAAAGGCTATAAAACTCTATGTGATTCTTGGTGAGTTAGAGTCAACCTCATACATAAGGAAGTAGACCAACAGATTGTCAGAGATGCAAGCTACTCTGTCCTTTTGAAGCTGTTAGACATGGATTGGAAAAGAAAGCTGCCAGAAGACTTTAAAAAGTAATCTAAGTATGGACATTTGCCCCATGAAATGCAAGAAAGCATACTTATGACTTCTTTGATTTCCATTAAAAATGAATTAAAAGGATGTGATAAAAAATAAAAGGTAATTCAAAAGAGTATGAATTTTTCAGTTCATTGAATATACTCTTCAGATGAGAGCAGAACAGAACTTCTGTAAAGAACTCGTTATTATTTTAATATCTCTGTTATAGCACTCACTAAA
Source organism: Picathartes gymnocephalus (assembly GCA_013390045.1). Lineage (NCBI taxonomy): Eukaryota > Metazoa > Chordata > Aves > Passeriformes > Picathartidae > Picathartes > Picathartes gymnocephalus. The sequence goes on from WEKY01035094.1 coordinate 96,454, forward strand.
CACCTGACATATCTACAGTAGCCCCACTAAAAGACTGAAAACTGCCAAAACTACTCAGTTTTTAAGATTTTTGTAGGTACCTGAACCTCAGCATCACCTAGTTGAAGCTTGCCAAATTTTCAAGCACACTGAGAATAGATTTCAAGTGAGCCCTGAACCAAACGTGTTTGTACTTGAACCTCAGAGTTTCAAAGCAAAGTCATTAAAATGCTCATAAAGTTCCACAAAGTAGCACTGCAGCACTCAATCTCCTAGACTGCCTTTGGGCAGGAGTAGGAGGCACCACTACCCCTCATCTCCTGCAGACAGCAAATCTGTTCCTTCATTAGTGAGTGGAACCTGAGAGCTCAAGGCAAAGCACCAGGAAGCACAAATCCCTCTTTCACATAAAGTGAGAGAAAACGTCCATATTAATTCCCCTGTCAAATCACATATCTGAGTCTTTCAGGGTTGTATTGTTAGGCTCATAGAGATAATTCTGTTATGGTGAGATTGATGGATCACTTATTCCAAGTAACTTTATTATAATGTACTGATTAATCAATCTCAAAAACAGATATTAGAAAGAACTGCAAAGCTTAGGTATTGGGATATTGTAATTTGTTATGACTAAATATTTAGATCCAAAAGTAGTCAAAGGAGGAATAAGGAGGGAACATATGAAAAAGCACCTTCTGAGAAATAGGTCAAAATCCAGACTATTTCTTAATTACATCTAACTCTGATAAGACACTGGCAAGTGATTCATTCAGCCAAAAGAGAAGAAATCTACACTATGCCAAAGCTCTAATTTTCTCCTAAGCTATGCAGACAACATTTCCAGTTTAACTCAACTGAGTGAAATATATACAGTAACAAGACAAAGAGTCATGACTGGAGTCTACCAGGTTCTGACTAGTGAAGAGTAAATTAAATTTGAATAGTTACCTTGGTATGAATTGCAGCCCAAAGTCCTACACAGACCACGTCCCTGTCTCTGACAGGGGGAAGTAGATAAAGTACAATGCCTAAAGAGCATCAGAAAAGGAAAAGCACAGCATCATATGCCCCTGAATTACTCTTCTAGTTTCAAGGAGTTGTATCTTCAAAAGGAATACTCTTCCATTCATTTGCTCACTTATTTCACTAATCTCACTGTCTAGTTTAAAACTCCATGGAGGAGATACTGGGTTTTCCAGGCATGAAACACATTCAAAAAACTCTGAGAAAGCACAGGACTGACAGCAAACACCAATTAAGGCGGCTGAGGATGTTTACCTTGCAAGCCAAAGAGAAAGGGGAAACCAGCACACATTAAAAGAAGGACTTTGATTCCTTGCCTTTTAAGCTCTTCTCTTAACTTCTGGACTGTTTTCCTCATCTTTGTGTCACCCTGAGGGACCAGAATCATTCCCAGCATTGTCAAAAGTTCAAAAAAGGGACCAACTATCTTGCATCTGTTTAGGAACCAGTCAACCACTACATTTCATTCATCCTGATTATAGCAGCTGGTTATTGCAAGGCTGAAAAGAGGGGTTTAAGGATTTAAGTTTAATTCTACAGAAGACTGAGAGAATATGTGCTAACAATCACAAAACATGTAGAGAAATAATGTATATTTCGCCTCTGTGTTGTATAGGAATAGAAATACTGAGTCTAATTTTCAGCATTTCCTGGTGGCAGTGAAATGTCTGGAGTACAGTGTCCTGGGAAGCTGCGTAGTGCATATAACTCAGCGTCTTTAGGAACACATAAAATGGACATTTTTCATAAATAACCCATGTACAGCTGATCCTGAGTTAGGACATGAGCTTGGGCTAGCTGGCTTCTTGAAGTCTGGTGATTTCTGTGATTCAGTGGTCTTCTGTCATGGTAGTCACACCCCAACCTTTGGTTTTGTTCAACACCTTTCTGAAATATGATTTAAAATGTAAGTTGCTCTTGTGTGGTATCCCCAGGAAGCCAGAATATTTCCTCTGTCTCATCTCTCAGAGCTTCAGACTCTGTTACTTGGATGTGTAAATTGTTCTATATATAAATGTGAGAAGTTATAGTTCAAAACAAATTGCAGACTCTTTTACTTCTGTATGTTTCTTCTTCTATGTATAAGGCCTGGTGCACTTTTTAGTGTGTCCTTTTCTCTCATGTTCTGAAGTCTGGGTCTCTGGAACAGACCATACATTTTCCACCACTGTGTTTCCTTCTCTCCCATCCACTTAAAAGGTTTTCAGTACTATGAATTATTTATTAATTATTCACCAAAGGAAAAGCCATTTACATTGCATTCACAAAGCGACCAGCAAAAAAGAGCAAAACCATACTCTTTAAGTAGTTATTTATTTAGATCATAACTAACTTACACCTCCTGTTTCCAGTCAGGTATTCAAATAAAAAGAAACAATAATAATAATCACTCTTAAACCATTGGTTAAGGAACTCCTCTCTAAGAGATGCATAAGTTGAATGTGCTGGTGGTCTTAAAAGCCTGAAGTAACTTCTGTCTCATTTGGGTGTTCTGTTTTGCAGCTGGACAGAGGCCAGATATAAATATCTTGGCTCACACATTGAATACAACTTCCAGTCTCCCAGTCTCTAGGCCATTACTTATGATTTATGAGTATTAGTGCGATTACTGTCATTCCATCAGACTACAACTAAGTCTGAAAAGCCACATGAATCAGTATAACAGTGAAAGGTGATCCTGAAACTGCAAAATTAATGATTTCCTGTTTCCTACTGATTAGGTTGCAGATTGAAAAGTGTCAGTCTTCTGCTGAAAAACAAGAGGCACTATTACATACAACTTGCCCACTGAAATTGTTTTTCTTAGACTACCCAAGCACTTAAAAATTGCTTAATGAATAAAAAAAGCACAAATAACATCAAAAGTTCAATCGAAAATTAAAGATAGTTCATAAATTGCAGATGAACAGGAGAACGGACTGAACAATCAATGCCTGTTATTCACACTGAATTCCAACGCCTGCAACATGTAACTTGGGTTAAAGTATCAAAATTTGTGGTACCAAAAAGTAAAAAGATATTGTGATGCTGGAGCAACATTTGAGATATCAACAATTTGTATAGCAAATCACTATACATAATTTTCAGCTTACTGGTTTCTTTGGCTGCACAACTTCTATCATCTTCACTGTGAGAGAAGTAAATTATCAGTGAAAAAGGAATGCTGAGGCATACTACTGACATCAGAAGGCTGATAAGTGGTAACCCATTCATTGCCTTGATTTGCCTATGAGAGCAGAAGAATTTTTGTTGTTCAGTAGTGAAAAGACAGTAATTCCACACAATGAGCCAGCAAAAAAAACAAAACAAAAGCCAACCAACCAAATAAACAAACAAACAAACAAAACCACCAAACTGAGAATCACTGTATTGTTCAGAGGGCCCTATGCCACAATAACAAATAATCCCATCTCACTGGAGATGCAGCCAGTGCAATGAGACAGCGTCATGTTCACTGGCATGGTAGCTGGGGAATCTCTGCAGGGATCCTTCTTCATCCCATCTGTGAGCAGATATATGGCTATGGATCCAAAGGCTGCACAGAGTGGTTTCTCTAAATATCTCTTCCTGATCACCAAAGTCAGCTTTATTTATAACTGCAACACTGTACAATACTGATAACTTGACAGGGTCTAGGCTGGGGAGAGGGTAAGTCTAGAGGGTTATCCAGCATCACAAATTCTTTGTTCCAGGGCTTTCATGAAAGCAATCAGTTTGGCATTAAGTCTCTTTGAGACACTTGAGTCAAATGTAAAGTCACTGGTATCTCTGTGTAAACACATGTTTTGAGATAAGGACAGGGTTTTTTTCAAATGTCAGTTTCACCTGAACTTACATAAATAAAAATCATACCAACACTTACATGAGAAATATCTGGTCTCACCGACTCCTTTAGAGAGACAAACATTTTTAGATCAGTCAGAAATTTGCAAATATGTTATCTAAGTATTTTTTGCAGTTTCCTAGGTTGCTTTGATTTAAATAGAGACATGCAAGACAGACGAAGTCAGAGAAATCTTGGTGTTGACTTCAGCCCATCATATACTGCCTAAACCTGACTTTTAATAGCTAAATGTTATCCACTGCAAATACTGCTTTATTAAACAAAAAACTAGCAGCATGCCACTGTCTACTACATAAATGAGCTGGTCACATGGCCTGGAGGATGTGTGGCCTTGACTGGAATAACACATTGGCAATCTCACCAGCTGATCATACATTTACAGTCAAGCAGAGAATAGATGCATGGAGTCTGCATTTCTGCGTCCAAAAGCATAGATGAAGTGCAAATTAAACTCTGCTGCACAGAAATACTGTAACCAAAGCTAAATAATAGCTGCTTCCACCTAAAGGTTGCACTAGTTTCAATCCATACAATAAAGAGGTATTTTAATTTTAAATTAACTTTCAACATTGCAAAGATGAAGATACATTATTCTACACATATATATATATATGTATATATATACACACACACATAGGTTTTCTACAGTTTAAAACTTCGATGTTCTCATCACGGGGATTTAAAATTTCTATTTTGAACAGTGATTCATTTCACTATAAAAATAACAATTGCCAGAAATCACATATTTTAACTAAGTCTTTTGAAATAGTGACTTCCTATGAAGGAAACTAAAGGTTAGTTTTAGCCAGTATGATCATTATATTTCAGTCTTCTAGACAGTAACTGGAGAACTATCTGTCTTATATAATGGAATATCTCTGACAGATCCAGGAGAGGTAATGGTACTAGTAGTCAGATAACATCAGAGTCATTTATCCAACATTATTTCATTCATCTTCTACCCCGTCACTACAAATAGAGTGAGAAAATGTCTGTGCTATATAAAGATTTCTAAGACAAGAAAATTTGCTTACTGTATCTCCATTACTTGTACAAAAATAAATCTCCTTGATTCTTCATGCCAGCAATTTACCATGAGTGACATGTCAAAATCTTTAAGTTCCTTTTAAAATTTGGCATCTCTTCTAAGCTACAGAAGGGAAAATGCCTGGGGACACTGAAAGCTCAAAGTCTTTTTATTAACTAAAATCATGACTTAATATGTCTTGATTGAATGAAAATAGTCCAGCTGAAGATATCAAAAGATCATCTTTATGGAGAAAACAAATCTATAGGACAGAATTACATTAGCAGCAAATGTGCTTCTCAACTGAATTTGGGTGAGGTTTTTCTTTCTGTGTTTCTTTTTAGGTTTTGTCTTGTTTTTTTAAAGTGAAGTACTTTGCAAGTCTAATGTAGAAGATGGCACTGTAGAGTATGGCCAGCACCATCATGCTTTTCAGTGTGAATCTGCGAGGTTAGAACTACAGAAATGTTCCATTATGATTTAAAAGGAATGTATTACCACTGATGTACAATCCTTTAAATCCATGACACTGGATATGTTGGCACTAAATTTACACTACAATTGCATTCCTTTTCCAGGCAGCATTCTCCACATTTCTGTTCTTGAGAGAAGAGACACATAGGAAAATGAAAGAATTGCTGTAGCTAAAGATGTTTTTTTTCTAGCTGGAACCACTGGAGAGATCTCACATAGTTTGGTTTCTTATTTTTAAAACACTCAAGTTAATTACTAGCCTGCTATAGATAATTTTCTCATGAGCATGAGCGTGCTGCTGAGAAGTGTAATGACAGCTCTGTAACAACAAAATTTATGACTGAATTTGTGCACTGAATTATGATTAGAGTTGCTACTACTAGCTTTCATGAGACTTAACATGCATCTACACTTTATAAATATATATTGCTGAGCCTAAGCCATGTAATGGGATGCAGACAGCAAGGTAGATGCATACCTCACAAAGAAGCACTGAGGTTCCTACAGACGAGAGAAGTAACACTTAACATATGGCTTTTCCTTCCTTGACACAACTATTCCCTAGTATTTACAAACCAGAGTCTTGTCTTTGTTTGGTATTTGAATGTTCTCCACAATTCAGATGCCAAATCTTGTCTCTTTCTTTTCAGCACCTGATCTCCAACTTCAAACACAGTTACAGAAATGTTAAGTACTTTGGGATAGTTCTGGCTTTCCAAAACATCACCTGAGGAAGAACTCTGTAAGAGTAACAAAGAAAGGAGCCCATGGCATCTTCTCTGCTAGTCTCTTGCAGTCTCACTACTTTGGGACTCACTTGGGTAGGGGTGTAGAGGTTTATTCCACTCACATCAATACATTTTTTGAAGCATGGGTAAGACGCTGACCATTCCCTGTTCTTTTCAGCTCAAAATTGAGAGCATTTTGATTTTTTGTTTCATTTTGAGCCCATGCACTGAAGTATTCATCACCGAAGCGTTTTACAAATACAAATGATTTTCCAAACTCGTAGGATGTAGGTAAGTGATTATTTTACAGTTGGCAGAAGTGATTAAAACATTAAAACTTTGAGCTAATAGGTATCCAAATTCAGGAACTATAAATTCAAATCAGTTAGTGACTTGGAACCTGTGTGATTAATCCGAAAAGTATGAAGTCTTTAATGATGATATGTGGATGAGAGCAGAAAAATCTTTTGCCCAGGTAAAGTGTTACTCATTGTTAGGGGTTAGGTTTTTTCTTTCCTTTTGTTCCCTTTAACATATAGAATTTTTTCCCATTAAGTTGCTAACAAACTCTTAAGTACTGGGTACTTAAGTGAAACAAAGTACTGTGGCCAAGCCCCGGAGGAGAGGGGCTGATAAAAGGCAGGGGTGGGGGCAGCGAGAGGGAGCTGGAGCTGCGCTTCGGAGGGGAACACGGAGGTGCTGCTCTGCCTTTTTGGGGAGAGAGGAGTCTCTGCTGCTGCTGCTGGACCCTTTTCACGTGGAGCTGTTTCTTCTGCCGTGAGTGAACCCCTGCTCTGAACTGAGACCTATTTTACCATCTGCTCGGGGGGCCCGGGATCCTGAGCCAGCCTCTCCTTGCTGGGCTGGGAGCCGGGCTGCTGCCCCTGCCCTGCCCCCTGCAGCTCCATCAGCACTGCTCTGGGTTTCACTGCGCTGCAGCCCCGCTCCCCCTGCCTACCGAGACGTCCTGCTGTCCCAGTTTGCTGTTCTCCAAGAGTCCTGCTGGGGTGCCGGGATCGACAGCGTTCCTGAAGCAAAGCCTGCCTGTCCTCGACCCCTTCCCCTCCCGGCCGTGCCCCGTGTCTGCTGGAGCTCGCGCCACAGCGCCCCCTGCAGCCGCGGGGGAATCATCGCACTTGCCCTGCCCACCCAGCACCACCAGCGCCCCCTGCCGGCTGTGACCGTCACTGCACCCAAGGGGACAGTGCCTGCAGGCCCAGAGGGCTGGGACCGGGTTCCTGGTTCTGTTTTGTTGTTAATGCCATAAGAGTTGTTGTTTGTTCGCTTTATTATAAATACTAGTAAAGAACTGTTATTCCTATTCCTATATCCTCACCTGAGAGCCCCTTAATTTCAAAATTACAATAATTCGGAGGGAAGGGGTTCACATTCTCCATTCCAAGGGAGGCTTCTGCCTTCCTTAGCAGACACCTGTCCTTCAAACCAGGACACTCATTCACTGAAATATCATGTGGTAGTCAACAAATAATGTCAGGAGTAACTGCAAAAAGGAAGGCAGGTTCATATACTGGCTACATCCTAGAAAGAAAAGATGCATCACCTTGACTTATCATATTAAAATTCCAATCTGGGAAAAAGGTTAATTTTCAATATTATCATGAAAATGAGTGATAGGGAAAAACAGGTTTCTAAACTTACTCATAAAATAAACATACCTTGAGAATGATACATTATAAGAAATTCAAAGGTTTCTCTAATAGAGAATACTTTCTTGTACATAGCTGGGAGGCAATCTTCACAATGCAACTATCCCAAAAGCAGCAATAATTAATTAAATAAAGGATGTTTAAAACTAATTAATTGACAAACCCAGAGAAACTTGAAAGTACGTGCTGAGGGCTGCCAAATTCCAAATACAGGGCTGCAGACTACATAAAACATGAGCAAATTATGGTTTACCATTGCAAGCCTTACTGAAAGTTGGAACTGCAAAATACAACTGTTCCCAGGAATCAGGATGTATTGTAAGCTCTAAGGATATAAAGTTCACCTACTACTGCTGATAAAATGTTTTTTAAGATTTAATTGCAATTAATAGTTGTTGTCAGAGTGGTAAACATGAACTATTTAATTAGCTCGTCTCTTTCCAATTACTTAAATGCACTGTGGTTTACTCTGTGATTAAAAGACACTAGCAAGTATTCAACAAAAGCAAACCAATAAAATTCAATTTGTAATGAGGTTTACTCTTTCTCAGTGCAAGGTTTAGAACCTGCATCTCATCATCAATTTTTTTCTACATTTTACCAGTTAATCAAAATTTACGTTCATTTCTGCCCCTGAGTTGACTTATACACCTTCACTAGGCCGATGAAAGATGTTATCTGCATTTTATTGTGTTCCTGAACCCTCCAAGTTTATCCTTGCCAGTGTTGGATTTGCTTGCCCTGCCTTGCTGGGAATCATCACAGTGCAATGCTGAAACTTTCCCACCTCCAGATCCAGCTTCGTCTGAGCCAGTACAGGTCTTTTTTCCAGAAGTCAGTATGCTTCTTTATGCAGTAATAAAGGCTTCTTAAAAAACAACACTTTTTTTTTGGAAAGAACTAAATATTAGAGGAAAAGGAGGTAAACAGTTTATGCACATCCTTCTGTTTTTGAAGATGACCTAAGTAGACCTGCTTCTGATACTTGAGGCAGTTTCTCTGTACTGGTCTGATATATCAAAAATGAAGTATATTTCTGTAGAAAAATACTTTTTATGTCTTACCAGAGGTTTTGTTTGCTGTTTTGCTCTAGTTTTGCCTTTACTCTCCCCTATGTCTTGGCTTTGACGCTTTTTATACAAAAAACAATTCTGTAGACTGCAAAAATCATCAGAGCTAAAAAGCTGTGTCATTATTATAAAGTAAATAGTAAATTATTATTATTAATAAAATAATTCCTGTTTGCTGTTTCATTTTAAGCCCTCATTTGTTTTTGTTCTCAGTTTTGCTAGACAATTATTTCGTGAGCTCAGTCACTGTGTTCACATATGAAATTCCTGACAATCATGATTCTTTCTTCAAGTTGCTCTGCTGCACCTCCATATCCACCACAGATATTTTAGTAAGTACGGGTTTTTTTCTATATATGCTTGGAGGTATATCTCTGGTACATTTGGCCCAGAGGTCCAAACTTTTCATCAAACCACAAAAAGTAATTTCCCAAACCCTTCCAGAACTCTAGAGGGCCAGATACCCAGTCAGCTGCCAAAAGACTGATGATAGATCATTTTTCAAAATGATATTACTATCTACAGTAGTAAGACTGTAATGCATGCTATAGCCACATTTGAAAGTAAAACATCACTTAATTCTTAAAGAACTTGTAGCAGCAAAAGTAAGGTCAACAGTCCATACTAGAAAAAAAAGTGTAGTAGGAAAGGTAAGGTCCATTCTAGATTAATGACTCTTCCTGTTTCAGCAGCCAGAGACCCCTAAAAATTCCATTTTTTTCCACATGCTTTGGCTCTTTAGCAGATAAATGCAAGAGATTTATTTTCACACTCTTAAATAATAAGTTTTGACAATGTGATAACAAAATCTTCTATTCAGCATTCATACTGAAAGAAGAAATTGGGGAAACCTCATTTGAGGCACTTTGAAAGGAATAAAAAAAGAGGTAGAAAAGCTTGATTGCTTTGTTAACCCCCTGCAAGACCCATCATGTGGAATTTTGATCCCATTTAAACTATCAAAAACTTGGAAACACTGACAATATTAAAATAGCCCCACAGACATCCGCTGTTTCAGATTAGCCATGGGGACCCAGGCTGCTCTGAGCGGCCCTCACTCTCCAGACACTCAAAGCTTTGCGACCATGCAGGCAAGGAACACACACTGCCCAGACCAGAGGACAGCAACAACAGGCATGACTCTGGAGCATGATTAGAACACTAAACTGTGAGGAAGAAGCATTTATTGATCCCAAAGAGTTACTTATGTCCATTAGTCAACAGCTATCCCATAGAAATGAAACAAAAAGGCTCTAAAGCAAGGAATGGACCTTATGCTAATCACAGAGTTATATGGACATGCTTCCTTTTCTTCCTTTCCAATTTCCGTTTAAGTCTTTTATGTACCCTGAGAGAGCTTAAGAACCAGGGAAAGAATGCTAATGTAACCCAGACTTGAGACCTAAGCTCTCATTTTAGAGAAGGGATATAATGTGGAATCACATCTTGTCTGCAGTTCACCTTTTTCTTAAACATTGGGGTTGTGGATAGCACACCTGTCTTTATTAAAACTCATTCTGATTCTCTCAAGAAATGCAATTAAACTATGATTTGTCTATTTCATTTTAAAACACTTTATTGTTAAAACTCTTATATCTTAATTTGCAACTGGGGCATGAATTTGACAGAAATAAATAATTAGAGCTACAGCAAACCACTACACTTCCAATTTTCTGCTGCTTAAAAATATGAGAAGGGTGTTAGAATCAGCAATTAATGTGAGAAAAAATATGGTCTCATTGGCGTTTCTCTCTTACTGAATCACAAAATCATAGAATATCCTGGTTGGAAGGGGACCTCAAGGACATCTGGTCCAGCCTTTCTTGGCAAAAGCACAATGTAGACAAGATGGCCCAACACCCAGTCCTGCTGAATCTTGAAAGCATTCAACACTGAGGAATCCATCACTTCCCTGAGGTTATTATTCCAATGGCTGATTGTACTTACTGTGAAAAATTTTCCTCTTTTGTCTAATTGGAATGTCCCCATAACTTGTACCCATTTCCTCTCATATTTTCCATATGATTCCTTGTAAAAAAGGAGTCTTCACCTTCTTTGTAGCCATCCTTTAAATACTGGAACATGGGGATAAGGTCTGCCCTAAGCCTTCTTTTCTCTAGGCTGAACAAACAGAGGTCTCTCAGCCTTTCCTCATATGGCAGGCAGGATTCCCTGTCCTTTGGTCATCTTTGCAGCCTTTCTCTTGGCCCTCTCAAGCTGGTCTGCATCATTTTTTGTACAGCAGGAACCAAAACTGAACACAGCATTCCAGATACGGCCTGACAAGAGCTGAGTAAAATGGGATAATGCCTTCTTTCTCTCCGCTGAGGGGATGCCCTTGTTGATGTAACCCAGCATCCACTTGACTTTCTTGGCTACAGCAACACCCTGTTCATTTGTACAGGGTTTGCTGTCCAGCAGGACCTCCTGGTCCTTTTTCATAGAGCTGCTCCCCAGCCCAGTAAATCCCAGCCTGTGTTGCACACCTGGACTCTGTTTTTTCAGGTGCAAGACCTTACGTTTGTCCTTGTTGAACTTCATAAATTTCTCATTCATCCAATCTTCCAGTCTATCCAAGTCTTGCTGCAGCTGGCTCTCCCTTCTGAAATGTCCACTTTCCTGGTCAGTTTGACGGAAAACTTCATCAGACTACACTTGATCCCATCATCCAGATCACTTATGAAGATATTAAATGGAATTAGGCCCAATATGAATACTTGGGGGACCACACTTTTGACAGGGTGCCAGTTTCAAAAGGAACTGATTGTCATTCCCCTCTGGGTGCCACCTGTCAGCCGGTTCCCCACCCACCGCACAGACCACAGGCCTGGACCATCACACACCAGGTACTGCAGGAGAAGGGAACATGTATCAAAAGCCTTGAAAAATTCCAGGCAATGTCCACTGCGCCCCCAACATCAACCAAGCAGATTACGTTGTCATAGAAGGTGATCGGGTTTTCTAAGCACTGTTTGCCCTTCTGTGCTGGATTTTTCCATTCATGTGCTTAATCTGACTTATGATGAGAACAAATAACAGTGTAAAACCCTAGGGGGATAATAAAACTGCAGGCATTTCACTAGGAATCTTAGAAATCCTCCATCATTTCTGGTTTAAACTATCAAAATCAACATCTTTTATCAGAAAGCTAAGAAGTTCAAATCCTTTCCTAATATGTTTTTATTTTTCTTAGTATGTCCTTGTAAAAAATCAAAACTGACAGTGTTTGTCACTTTGCAAAATCAACAATTACTATAGAATTACTCAGGAGCTAACATTTGAGAAATTAATCTTATGTACTAGGTGTTCCTTTTACTTCAAACTCTTTAGCACTATTGGGGATGCCTGTAAGTCCATTCATGCACAGTCTCTTCTTAGGAAACTGCAACAGGATTTACACCTAACCAGTGAGAAAACAGATGTAATGACACAAAGAAACAAAATTATTTATTTATTCCTTTCAAGTAATCAGGCAAGGTCCCCCAGTTTCCTAAAGCCTTCACTCTGAAAACAATTTTAAACAATTAATAAATCCAACTGAATCCACAGGCTGTTCATAAATGAATACAACACACAGCAAAATAAATTTAATATATTTCCTCTTGTGAATTATTCATTCTGCTTTAGTAAAACATTTCTTGAATCAAGAAGATCCAATGGTCTTTCAGTGTCTTAATTCAGACATGCATTATTGTAACAACAAAACTTTGCCCTCAGGACATAGTCTAAGCCAGGCAGGTTTTAAAAAAATAAACTAAAACTAGTATCAAACTGGCATTTGTACTGTCATATGTATGCTTTTGGACATGGATTCTAGTGACATCTTATTTATAGTATTTCTAAAAAGCATAAAAAATGGGTTAATTTGTACAATCAGGGTGCAGTAGAAAACAAGGCAATGTCAGAGCAGAAACAGACAAAAATATTACGATACATTATGAATATTATAATAATGAATAGAATATTCATATTACTGTTAATAGATACCTATATTCAAGGCTTGAACTGTGTTGGACTTTGATTTGAACTATCCATTTCCAGCTGAAAAAACATATTATTGTGAAAGCAGACAGATTTCCAAGTTACACTGCGGTTCAGCCTCAAAGGCAGCTTGGTATAAGATGAATTGCAACACAGAGCTTCAATGCAGAGCATGACCCAGCTCCCTGCCTGAAATGAACAATCTGTGTATAATATTCAGGCAACTAAGGGCACTAAAGGAAAGTGATTTTGTAATAAGTATTTGAGGACTCTATAGAAAAAAAATGTAAAAGTGAACCAGGAATTGATATCCCCTGGTCACAATACACAGTAGGTTTTAAGTAGAGGCCAGAGATGCTGGGAAAGGGGATGTAGCCTTTTTCCAGAATGACTCACAGTGTCAGCTACAACACATGAGAAAAATTCATTCACAGCTTCATATTAACTTTGCATGAAACATAAGTTAAGAAGAAATAGCTGTGGAAAAGATGAAGGAATGGCCTTCTGTTACTGAGAGAATTATTGTTGTTAAGAGAAGCTGAGACGTAAGTGATCCAGTAGCTCAGCAGCAGCCATGAAGCTCCAAGCCCAGCTCTTGTAATGAGACTGTTAATCTAAAATTTAATATCTCATTTAGCAGTCTGAAAAACACTGAGAACTTAGGAGAGTCACTGTGGTAAGACAGGCTTAAGACATTTAAATAAATATACCCCACCTGTGTAATACAATTGAGGAGTTGATGGAAATACAGCAATCCACAAGAGCAGGGGGATTGCCTTCTGAGGGCACACCTTTCTCCCAATATAAAGGTAACTGGGGAAAACCCTGCGATTTACAAATTTAAGCCTGTGAAGTTAGGAGGACTGGATAAATAGTCTTAAAGAAAAAATCTGACTTGCTTGTAGATTGCAAAGTACAATTATTGTTCTAATTTTCTATCTTTCAATTACTTCTAAAGATATTTCAGAAATTTTCAGGCCTGTTCCAATTCAGTTTTTTAAGTCTTTAGACCAGTGATTCTTTTCTTTGCTGGTTTTGGGTTTCAGAGAGGTAGTCCAATGATGTGAGGTCTATTGTTCAGAGAAAGAGTCTTCTGATGCAGGGCTGTATGTAGCAAATTACAGTACAATCCTTACTAGACTCACTTTGTTAAGCACTTTCAGATAATCTTCCTTCACAAATTTTTCAGCTGTGTGAACAAGTCAAGTAGAAAAATTGAGGCAAGGGATCTGGGAAGAAAAGTTTGGGACATCTTTATTTCCTGAGTTTGAAAATTGCCCTCTTCCTCCTACATCCTTCCTCTCTGATCCAACAACAGCTCTTAACATTAGTTGCATTTGTTTCCACGCAAGAAATCATAACCCTATTATACTGAAGTGTGAGGAGGTTTTATATACCAGTACTGATCTTGTAATATAATGCTGCAAAAATAAGTTATTGCCAGTGAAGCTGGGATGACACTGCCAGATATCAGAAATGCACCTCAGTTTACTCCTCTGAAAGATTCAAATTAAAGGTTGAATCCATAGGATTAGTGGGTCTGTGGCTGCCTTCAACAGAGACAGAGGCTGTCCTGACCATAAGGAAGGCACATAAGATGTGCACTACAGGATGTACCTGTTGGCTCACAGCTTTTCATCCTCAGTCACTGGATGGTTATTTATTTTCAGTACAAAGGGATGCTCATCAGAAATACCTAGCTGAAGTCTAGCCAAAATATGAAGAGTTCTTTTATCTTTGAAAAGTGCAAGACTGTGCAAATATGAGAAACTGGTGCCCCTGTTTTTGTAGAGCAGCGGGTAAAGACAACGTCATTGGCACAGTGCGTGAACAGAGCAGTCAGCTTTTCAGTAATAAAAAATGACAGTCAAGAGAGCTCACAAGTATTTTATGCATTTATTTTTGGAATAGTATATATAATCATGCTTTTCCAGTATTCTGGCTCGGAAAGCAAAGTTACTCATTAAATATATATGTTCTGCAAAGAGAATTTCATTGGCAGTGTTATTTTAGCTAGCTGAAGAAACACAAAAATGCCTGTTACCACTCCCTCTTTCTAGTCAGAGCTTGCTTTTTCTGCTTTCATAATAATAATAACATTCACAGATGGACTATACCTACTGTCATATTTAACAATTAAGTATCTATAGTTGTTCTTGAGATGTACCCACTGCTTGTTTGAGGTATGAGAAAGTCTCACAATTGAAGCCACCAAAGGGTTTAGAAATCATAACTGAAGTGGACAAGTCAGAACCTGTTTGAGGCTTTATGCATACTCTGCCTTCTGAGGACTTTGGCCTGATGTGTTCGTGTCCCACTGCCCAGCTCAGAGTACTGTAATTCATCTCCTTTTCCTGGGAAGCAGACTGAACTCAGCACAATATTTATATTGAACAGCTAGTGGTGGCAGCCCAGTGGCTGAACATCTGTGTCTCTAATACAGAGAGAGCAACAGCAGATCCCAGAACTCAGTCTTCAGGCGTTTTCTGGGCTGCCCTAGTTGGAAGCAGCTGCCAGATGAGTTAGTTTTCTAGGGTGTTGTTCAGCTATGGTTTGCCTCCCATTTAGTCCTGCAGCACTCCACAAGGCAGGCTGACCCCTCTCTCCCCTACTGTAGAAGGCTACAAGACGCTCCAGCTGCCGCTGCTTAGGTATTAGAGCTTTACAATTGAATTCGAGAAGAAGCCCCATGTAAAACTTGCTGTGTAAACTTACCCAGCATCCCTGTTTTAATGAACAGGGGCTGAAGCACAGCCTCCAGTCTTCATATAACTATCTACACATAGATCCTCTGAACATCCAGGTTTTTATATAAGAGAATTCATGGGCAGAGGAATATATTGGGGGAGCTATCTTACTTTCTCTGTGTAGCTCTTTAAAAATATCATCTGAACAAAACTGCAAGCAAATACAACCAGCTACAAAACTCAGCTACCTCTTCCCTCAGGCCTCCTCTGAAGTTACTATTTCCCATAATGCCTTCTCTGGTATAGAAAAAAAAGCCCAAACACAATGAAAAGAGGGAGGGAAAATCATTGCCCAAATACATAGTAGCAAACAGTCACAGCAAGGACTGTTTGGCCCAATGAACTTGCCATTCATTTCCCCTGAAATATAACTAAACTTAGGCTGAGAATCCTGTTTCTATTTTTAAGAAATGCAGCTTGTGTGTGGGAGGCAGAAGAACCAGATACAAATAAGAAAAAGAACATATGGGACAGTATGGTATGCTGGTAGCAGGAGAACAAAAACAGTTGAGAGGCTGTCTTTGCTTATCTCCTGACTCCCAAAACCCACTATTTCCATAGTTTGACCACACTGCTGTGGGCATTCTTTACCCTCCCACCTACACCAGTTCTAGGTGTTATTTTTTTCTCCTGAATGTGAAAACGAAGCTCTTTTGATCAGAGGCAGACAAGACATTCTTTGTAACCCATGAACCCTCTCAGATGGCAGCATAGACATAGGTCTAACTGTTGCAGCTGGGTCCTTCATTGCAATCACACTGAATCCCAGATCTAAATTTGGTGGACCCAGTTCAGCTTTCAATGCACTTTTCAGTAGTACTTATTCACTCAGCAGAAGTTGAGTAAGGCATAGATAATTCAGTAGGTGCAGCTGTGCCCTCCCAATTTCCCTCTGTCTGTCACGAGTCATGCTGCTGAATCTGCAAACATGTCTGTCCAACACAGTCCAGAGCACTGGTGAGATCCCTCAGCCACACATCCAGCTCCACCCCTGGGGGCAGCACAGCATCATTAACATGCCATTATAACCAGATTAATAAGCAGAGATCTAGAGACTCTGTGTTTTCTTGCTATAAACATTACGAATGTACTGTGTAGCATTCGGTCTTGTCATAGATACACTAAGTCCCAGGAGCAAGCTTAGGGCTGTTAAAGTGATGCTAAGTTGCTTTTCATCAATGATAAGGCCCACATCTCGACAAGCATAACAGTGAAAGAAAAATGGCTACTTTAAGAATATTGATGGGTTTGGTGCATCTTGTCTTTCGTTTCAATATTACAATTAAATTAAGCCCAGTACAACTGCATCCGTGTTTCAGACACACAAATAGATACACTGGCGCTGGTGAAAGCACAGGAGATGCCTACCAAAACACAAACACGCACACACACCTACACGCAGCCTTGGCAGGGTGCCAAAGCACTTGACTGTGACAAATAGCAACAGATCAGTCACATAACAGCTAAGGCTATGGCTCTGTCAGCTACCGGGAGACATTGTTCCTGTCCCTTTGACTGGGATGTGGAAGAAGAGAAGAGACTGTTTCACTTGGAACAGATGTACAACAATTATCTAGTACAACTGTCTGGGCAGTACTGGGCTGGACAAGAGCTAAATCAAGTTGTTAAGGGCATGGTACTAATGCCTTTTAGCTACTGACTGGCTTGGGGCATCAACCACTTCTGGAGGAAGACTTTTACAGTGTTTGATCCTCGTTGTTCTTTACCCTCTTGGTAAAGAAACGCTCCTAATGTCTAGTCTAAATCTTCCCTGCACAGCTTTGGGCCATTCCAACTGTTCTTTTCACTACCTCCGCCTCCATTTCCACTCCTCAGGAAGCTGTAGAGAGCAATGAGGTCTCTCCTCAGCCTTCTTCTCTCCAAGCTAAGCTCCTCAAGCTAAGCTTTCAGCTCTTTCACCAGTTTTGTTGCCTTTCTCTGGTTGCATTCAAGAATCTTCACATCCTTCTTAAACTATGGGGCCCTGAGCTGCTCACAGCTCTCTGGTGACGCCTCACTAGTCCCAAATACAGCAGGATAATCACCTCTTGAACCAGCTGGTGATGCTGGGTTGGATGCAGCTCAGGATGGGGTTTGCCCTCTGGGCTGCCAGGGCACACACTGCTGGCTCACACTGAGCCTGCTGCTGACCAACACCTCCACGTCCCTCTCTGTGGGGCTGCTTTCTAACCACTCCTCTCCCAAATGGTACTTGTGCCCAGCACTACTCTCTCCTAGGTGCAGAATCCAGTATTTGGACTTAATTTCATGCCAGCATTACAAGACTCCAGAGGCAAACCATGAACTCCTAGCTTCTTCCACACCTTTCCTAGAAACATACACACACGACTTTGCACAGTAACCATTGGTTTGAGGTCAAGTCACATGCAAACGGCAGGCTGGAAGGGAGGGTGACATGCCTGGGCTCTTCAAGGGGCAGTGCTGGAGGCAGCTCAACCCAGAGATGGGTTCTGCTCCCTGACATCCCCCATCCTGCAGACATTCTAACCAAACCCAGACATTCTAACCTAACCTGACTGCTATGCAGCCCTCCTCCTCTGCTGTTTTCCTGGTTCAGATTTGGATTTCTTTTTCTCTTCCACACTAAAGGGACAGAAAATATACCTTCACAAAGAAAAAAAAAATCTGGAACTAAATATCTTCAGTGGACCTGGAAATATTTCCTTATAATTTTACTTGTCAAAAAGTAAAAAAGATATACTGTATGGTTCTGTTATAGTTAAAAGAGAGAAAGGAGTCATCCTTCCTGGTAATAGATGACAAGGGTAAAAATGCATCTTGCAGTCTCCTGATGAGACACAGAGAAAATGATCTGCTGGACAGGGCAGTGCACTTTTAGATAGATAGCCTTCTTTCTACATGTTGCACACTGCACTCCACTATAAAAAGCCATTTTCTCCCTTTTTTCTGAGCAGTAAAATGATGGAATTTCATGGGACTTAACTTGTTTTCAATAGGGCTCAAAAATCACAAAGGCGATAATCAAAAGTGAAATTTAATAGCAATGATATCATCCATGTCAGAAATTATTCATCACTAGTCCCAACTGAAATGTAATGAAGAGATGGCATCATGCATTCATGGCATGTCTAAGCACCATCCCACTCTTCATGCGCGTCCACGAAGCCTGAGATGAATCTACTATTTGCCTTTAAATAGAACTTTAAATTATTTTTTCCCAGATAGAGAATTGTCATTCTGAATCTGTGCTATTGAGTTGGAGCAATGATCTTCTATAAAAGCTAGACGAGTACATGCCAGGCACATTGGATATGTTCCCTGCATTACACATCCGGATCTTAGCCTAGATATCTTTGGGTTCTGGCACTGCACAGACAGGTAGTGTGTTCCTTCTAAATCAAACAGTACACTTTTTTTCTTTGTTTATTTCTATATTCATTGCAGCATTTGCCTTAGGCTTCTATAATAAGACTGTAACTAGAAATGTATTGTAGCAAAGACCTCAAAATCTCCCTCTCAGCCCACCCTGAAACTGAGACAGTTTCATCAAATGTCAGGGCTCTCCGTGCACAGAACAGCAGGAGCAGAGAGCAATCAATCAAACACACAGGAGCATAAGCAGTGCAGTGATTACCATAACTGAATCTAAGAAGACAAATGAAAACCATCTTTCTGTACTAGTCATGCAACAATTTGTGCTTGATTATTAGAATTGATGCAACCAAAGAGAAAAACACTTTTTTGTATCCTAGTGTCTCCGCCTTCCGGAAGACCTTAACTTCTCCCAGGCCTGCTGAATTCTAGTCAGGCATATGTGACGCTTTCTTCAGCTTGTTTCTTGTACTTTCTGACCTTTTAAAGAGGTGGAAAGCCTTAAGTGGTTTGATTTGAATAAGCTTGTTAGTATAAACAATCACCAAAAAATAGATACTGATACTGCAATATACGCTTGCATCCAGGATTTGTTCTTATATATCCCTGGACTTTTCTTAAGGCAGAAAGAACAATTGGTCAGGATATCAGGCCACTTTCTCTATGAAAGAGTTCTTTCATATTGGGATGACCTTCTTCTCACAGTAGCATAAACTCACTCCAAAGGAAGAAGTTGAACCTCTAATAATATCCAACCAGTATCTCTATCAAATACAGAGGTGAAAAAAACCCCAAAAAACTCCATAAAGAAAAATTTAAAGACTATGGTTCCTAGTGCCATTTTGAAAAATTCTTGTAGGTCTTTCTTGAAGACCAGAAATGCAATAGCAGCTATGTGGAAAATGCTCTTACTTTACCAACTCAAGTCAATGAGGTTTTGTTTAACTGCTGATACATGACTGAATTCAAACTGCAATTGAAAAGAAGTTTAGATATAGTAAGAATTTAGGAAAATGATTCAGAAATAACAAAGATTTTAGTCAAAATCTATTTTTTAATTTGCTATATTTTCCTTTTCTAATCAACCACAAAGGTGATTTTTGGGGGTTAGCCTACAGAAACAAATCAATTGCTGTGGAATCAAGTTCTACTGAGATGAAGGCAAATGTTTCACTTCTCCAGCTCACGCTGTCTCTATGACTCTAATAAAATCAATAAATACGTCTGCAAGGGGTGATGAATTAAGATGTACATAGACCCCCCCCCGAGACTTTAGCTAGATTTTGCCACAATAAATATGAACATTACTTTTCTGCCTCTGTTTCATCCAGAGCCATTCTTCACATACAGTAAATGTGTCCACACAGAAAGTAATGAGGTCTAGGATATATACTGTAAATTCAAGACCTTTCTTTCTTGGTAGAGGCTTTACTGTGTAGTTAGACTGTAGAATTAGTTTCCGTATTTTGGGTAATTTTAAGAAGCTTATCTTGAAGATCCCAATTTCTCAATGCACAGGGAAGCTTTTATTGCCATACATAATAGTGTCTCAAAGGACTGAAAATCAAAAGGAAGAAAACCTACATTCATTGTTTAAATACAGAATGCTCTTTAAAGTGTTGAACACCATTCCTTTTCTAAAGGATTTTTGTTGCATGATCACAGGAAATATTGAATAAACAGCACGGTTCTACAGAAGCAACATATAGAAACTTCATAAGCATATAGAAACTTCAAAATACAATAACAGTCCTATTCTTGCTGGGAAAATGATGAATTGTTTAAAAATAAATTTTGAAATTTTTTCATTTCTCTACGGAAAGAAACTTACCTGTGCAGGGAAGCAAGTTCATAATTAAATAGTATGAATTATCACTGGCAAGTGCCCAAGTATATATTCATGCTGTCTTGCTCACTAGTTCAGGTGAAGCCCAGTTATCTATAGGATACCACTGAATAACAGGGATGCTGAATAACAAGAAAACTAATTTTTTGTATTAGAATAAATATTTAATAAAATGTAATTCTTCTGATATTTGAAAGTGTGTGCACTTATATTTAGTCTTTGCAGACATTACACTAAATTCTGAACAAAGGGGAAACCTGAAAAAAAACAAACACACGCAAAAACATTGGAAAACAGAAGCAACTGAAAGACATCCTATTCAAAAGCAATAATTAAATAGCCTTCATTTTTTTGTTATTGCAGTATTTATCAGCTCAAATAAAACACTATTGACCTATGAAATTTAATAAGCTTTCCTAAATTCTGGCTGGTTTTGAGCAGAGCAGAGCAAAGAGCTTCTGCAGAGCTGAGCAGGGAGTAATAGAGGGCAGCCAATGCAACACACTGCACAAAGACTGGGGTGGGTCTGCTGAGTCCTGGAGTCCCTGCAGAAGAAGTGGTTGGGTGACAGGCTGTGCTTGTGGCATTGCAAAACTTGTATCACAGGCAGTAACTCTAAATGTGGAAAATTAGGACAAAAGCTTTTAGCTATCAGGTGGAAAAAGAAGGATGGAAGAAGGAACAAAATCTACACAGATAAAAAGAAATTACCTGCTGATACAGAGGGAAAAAACATAACAATGACTTATTAAAATATCTGTTAAATGGTAGTAATTATGGTCATTATTCTCATGTCCACTCAAACAGGAAAAAAACACCAAAAAAAGCTAAAAAGTAACAAAGTAGCTAGTATACTAGACTAGACACAGAACAGAAACCTTCCATCCATAAGGAAAATTTCATTTTGGAATAAGGAAGTGGGGCAGAATTTATCTGCAGTAACAATGTCTCTTTGTAGCACACATACACTTACGTACACATACACACTCTCAGCAAATATGAACACACTGATCAGCACCTGCAGGTGACATGGAACATATCTGTTCCCAAATTGTTCTACTCACATGCAAAATTAACGTGTATACCCTGTATGTATTTCCCCTGTATATATGTGTGCTTTTGTTCTAAATAGAAAGTTTATGTATTTGTTTGCTGGGGGAAAAAAAATGTATTACTATTTCAGTTTTGCAAGAGAAGCTTCAGTAGTGTCAACAAGAGTTGTTGGTAGAGCTAGGGAGGTGTTAGTCTGTTCTCTAGTTTCAGGTGCATGAAATCTTCCCACCATTTATAGCAATTTAAAATTTCTGCTAATTATGCTATTAAATATGTAAAAAATAAATTTCAATAATTTTTTCCACCCTTTTTCCTTAATTGCTGTACAAGTCACTTAACAGAGACCATTATTAATGTGTATTCAATGGCAGCCCAATCCCATAGATGCTAGTAATGTTTTCCAGATGAGAAATTTCAGTGAAACTATTACACAATGACATACCTAAGTAGTATTTTCAGGTCTGACCCCTAAATTCATTATGCCCCAGTTCAGATAATCCCAATTCACCAGATACCTTCCGCTTCAAAAGAAGACTTTTTTGATGACTGTAGTTCCACTTCCCTTGAAAGCACAAGTATCAGGTGTTCAAACCACATATATCAGCATTGAGACCTCTTTCATTTCACATTCCTAAATTAACTCCAATTCTGAAACCAAATGAATAGCATCATCTGGTTTATTAATTTTGTTTTCTGCAATAAGACACACAAGACCTCAGTACCCACACCAAAGTTTGAAGTGGAAAAAAATTTACCCTAATTTTGATTTGAGATAAACTCTAGACTGAGCCCATTTCACTCTATACTCATTCATACTTTCATCTTCAATTAATTATTAGCCTCAAGATCAATTATCTGGATTTATATTACACTTTCAAACACACTTCCTGAGGCAAGGAGCATAAGGCACAGACAGGAGAAGAGGCCAATGTGATATTAAAGAATACTGAATGGGCAGGCATAGGTCATGAAATCGAGTTCATATACTTTATGAGGGATACAGTTCAGCCTGAAGCCTGCTTTTCATTTAATCTCCGAATTTCAGACCCTCCATTACAGCTATAGCATTTATTTGTTTTCTTGTTTCTGGCAAGAGAGAAAACCACTAAGATTGAACAAAATATTAAAGAACAAACCGCTGAAGGGTGCAACGTCGTACATTTATTGTCTAAAGAAAGAAACCCAGATTTGAGTTTATCAAGCCAATACCACAGACACTTTCATGGACACAAATTTTGCAGGGAGGCCAAGGGGCTGCAACTCTCACGCTGGTAAGGGAGCATTTTTCAAGTGTCCTGATGGGCTGCATAAGGGAAGGAAAAGGGCAGACACAAACCCTGAACCACTCCTGTTTTTCCCATTCACTGCCGCAGTAGGAGCTATTTTCTGGTGCTAGGCAAGGATCTTATTTTCTTACACATCCTTATGCTTTCTTTTGAATAAGCAGCTTGCTACTACCACCACACACACATTTAGAGAGACCGGGAAATGGGCGGCTTCAGTTTTTAATACGGTTCCGTTTCCCAGTGCTTTTTTTCTAAATTTTTTTCCTTAAAACTACTCAGGCAACATTATTAGATTTGGGGGTCAAAGCATTTTTCAAAAAGACACCAAGTACTGCAGAAGATTTATGTGGAGTTTTAGTAACAACAGCAGAACAAAATTAAGCAGCCAACCTTTGTCCAGAGCAGCAAGCAGCCTCTGCCCTCGCGGCAGGCAGGGACTGAGCACGGCTTCTCTCTGGCATTCATCAGGGCACTCCAGACGTCCTGCTCGGTTCCTGCTGCCTGCCGTGATTCCCAGGGGATCACTGCAGCAGGGCTCCTGATGCATTGCCCATCTCGGCCTTCACCGGCACAGACTGGGGCCCCAGAGGCCCCCTGCACGAAGCTGTGAGCAAGGTTTGTGTGCAGCCCGAGCGCCCTGCGGCAGGGAAGCCCTGGCTGCTCCCCGCTCGGGCTGCACTCACAGGGGCTTTGCACCACTTCTGCTGCACAGCTCCCATTTTCTGGCAATTTTCTATAGTGTGTCCTGGACTTCATTTCTTTCCCCCTCATTTCCAGCAGGTTTAAAAATAGCAAAGCCCTGCAATATTGCTGCCCAAATGAGTTTTAGAATGCATATCTATAAGAGACATGATCTGATAAACACCTAATAACAGTTTTCTGTGAAACTCAACTCATTTCAAACCACGTACTGATATTAGACCCTAGGGGCAACGCTACATGTGTGCACTGAGGCACACTTACCTTGGGAGCCAGCACAGGGACTCCATCTCAAGTGAGGATCAATTCCAAACCCCAGAGCAGCTTTGCAATTTTCCCAAATTATCATCATCGAAGCCAAAGAGCAGTCACCAGAAAAGATTTTCCAGCTCCTGAGGAAGACTGAGGATCCACTACAAAGCTCTTCTCTGAGATACAGAGAGGAAAGCCCCAGGAGACCCCAGGTATCCCCATCACTTTGAACCTGATTTTGACTCCCAGGTCATCTAGGTGCCTTCAAAACTGTCACTCTAATTTCACATGTATGACTACTTATCCACGGTTGCATATTATAACATGCATTAAAAAAAATATATATTTTTAAAGTGTCACTAGATATTTTTAATGTGCCCTCGACACTTGAGGAAAAGGCTGCACTGAATAGACTTTCTATTTTGATATTTTCTGCTATGGTTAACATCAGAAGGATGGCATATTTTTGATGAATTTTCGCCAAAGGATTACCTCCCAGTTAGAATCCTTCTGTGAAAGAGCTCAAATTGTGGGTGTGAATGAAAATGAAGGCTCTAAGCTACCACTCATGCTCTGTTATATAACATTTTCTTGACTCTAATTTACCCTGTTTGCAAAGTTGCTATGTTTGGTATCTTATACAGCCTACACTCAGTTCCTCAATTCAGAAGATCCACTACACACAGCAATTAGTGTCATTTTATTATTATTATTATGAATGGCGCAAAATCTAGTTTGCAGCAGGAAGCAAAGTAATTTCAGGGAGAAAGAACAGGAATGGGAGACAGGAAACATCAACTTACTAGTATTTTTGAAGCCAGCCAGAGTTGCTGTTTTTTGCACTACCAGCACACACTGATCTTCTAATGCCTGTCCTTTCTACTAAAACACAACTTCTGAAAATGGTACAGACAGCACAAAAACTAGGCATTAGAAAACAGCATTAAAAGAGAGTCCAAAGTAAACCTCATAACCTTCCTTTCGAGATGGCCAAATAATTTTGCATATAGCTACTTCATGGACAGATTTTAGCTGTTGTATAATTGTACTACCATCGAGACCTAAGGACTGCAAATATCCCTTGGCAGAACCAGTCCATAAGGTTTCCTTCTGTATTTGCCCTCACAGATGATGCTGAGTAGCAGAGTGGGGCATTAATTACTTACGTTACAATCCTGATTACATCAGTTGCAATTTGCTGCACTTGTCTCAGAGTTTGCAATTTGTTACACTCATATAAAGCAGTTCATGGCCTCAGTTTATGTGATATTATTTGTAGTTCTAAACAAAAACAAATCAACGAACAAGCAAATAAAGCCTACAAAAACAGGAATAGCTTTCGCCTCAGCTTTCTCGCATGTCAGTATTAACTGGGGACAATTCAAATTTTAAAAATCTCTTTGTCTGCTAACCTTACTTGTTGTCAAAATATCTGACTGTTTAAATATCCGACATTTACTCCAGAAACATTTTTACAGGAAGTATTTCTAACCTACCTGCTTAGAGATGTAAAATTTCTGCCCATGGTGATAACAGGCATTCCTACCTCATGTTGTGAACTACATTGTAAACAACTCTTGAGTCACAGCATCCAGTACTTATTTTCGGATTGGAAAGAGGCTGCTGGTAGCCAAAGGAGGTCTCTGGCTGCTCAGGATGCTGCTGAGCAGTACCCAGTCTTTGGTAGAACATTCTCTGGTGGACTGAGACTGGTTTGGACTGAGCAGCATCCAGGTGCCATCTCTTTCTTTCCTGCTTTCTTTGTGTGTGTTTTTTGACACAAAAATGTGCATATGACCTATTTGATAATGAGTACTTTGCGGGTCATACTCCTAAATCCTGAAACTGGGACAGTAGAGGTGTACGATGGCCAGGTGCTGTGGGAGCTGCAAAGACAATGTGTTTGTGAAAGATCACAGAACTTCAGCGGCACAGAAGAAATTTGAAGACCAGACAGGACAGCCACACCTGAAAAAAAGCACAAAATGGGCAGGTCCATATCACAGGAACATGATGCCTCACTCAGCTCCTCTCTTGGGATTTGATCTGTTCCTCCTCGTCACCTCTCCAATTTCTCTTTCCTTCAATCCTTTCTGCTTCTGGGTTCATTACCATGCACAATTTCAATGCCTAATTGGCTCCTTAGCTTAATGAGTTTGTTCCTTTTCTCCCCACATTCTTCGCATTTCTTTCTCTGTTCGCCTGAAGGTTTTCAATCCTTCAATCTCAATTTTTTTTCACCAAAAAAGGGAACAAAAACAAAAACAATATCAGTAAATAAATGCATTTCTCTGAGCTTAGCCAATCTCCAGCAAAATCAGACCAAATTGTTCAATGCAAATAACCTACAACAAAGAAATATTTGCTGTGTACACAGGTATAAAGCATGACTTGATGGTACAAAAACTGTTGTCAGAAAAGCTTGCAATGTCCTTGAGCAGCCTTCGCTACCTAACACTGGTGCCAGGACAACATCCAGGGCCCACAAGAGGTGATCATAAATCACAACCTGTACATAGATAGGACTCCTGGACTATCAGCTTTCTTAGTCATCTGCTCAACGTTGCCTCTGTTCCTGCAACTCCCCCAGGCAAAAACAAGCATGGGATGAGGGCAGGGCCTGTCCTTTTGAAAGTCATGTTAACAAAAATTATACCCATCTGCTCAGAAGGTATGCTTTAGAGCATGATGTACAGTAGCAGCAGTGCTGTCATTGTGCCAAAGCTTGGGTTTTTTTCCCTCTGACTCACAAAATAAAATCATCCTTGTAAACATAAACTGTAATCTTATAAAACAATCCTTTCAGCTGAAGCCCTGAGACAGACCAATCTCCTGTAGAGCTAAACTTACCAAACAAGGAATGGCTCTCAGTGCCTGTCAAAAGCTAGAAGCCCTTTCCTCTGTGCAGCACTTCCCCTCTGATTGCAGTAGTAGCAGACTGACAAGACAGGAACAACATGTCAGGCTGCAAGTTCCTTGGTTAACCTTACCCCTTAGGTTAAAACACTGGTATGGAAAAATTGCATCAAGGAAAAAATCCACCTCGGTTCATGTTTTTGTTCAAGTGGTATAGCTGAAGTGGCAGAGAAATACTCACAGACAGTGAGACACTGTCCCTATGCAAAGACATTCTGCTGACACAGATCTGATGACATTGATAAAGCAGAGACAGGTTTGCAGCATAAGCAGTGGCTTTACATTGGCAGAGTGACATAAACTATATAAAACCATAATCTTCTGTGTGTTGTGTATACCAGACTATACAAGACACAGGAAAAACGTAATTTTTTGCAAAACTTTCACTATCTAAGGCCTTAGCCCTACAGTCTAATTTATTCATGCACAATGAAAATTCTCTTTAGTGATCATGTCAGTTTTCTTTGCTAACAGGGTAAATCAGTCCCAGATAATGTAGCAAAAGCAGGTACTATTAAGGGTAGCAGATTTTTGTGCTCACACCTGGGACTTCATTTTTTAAGGACCTTGCCTCACATGAAAGCAGAGCTTTCAGACATAGCCACCATTTGTTCAGTAACAGACTGTTTATGGCACTTGAGTATGTCATGTCATTGCTGTAGAAAACTGTAAGGTGTTCTCTCCAAGGAGTTAACAGTGCTTTTGGGAACAAAATGCTGGAGACAACACAGCATCTCACTCCATCACATTGGAGATTTAGCAATCAAAGTTGTAGCAAGATCAAACAAAGCATCCAATTTAATTCCCCCATTCTTTTTCCCTGTATTCCAGGTACACTCCAACTTCTAGGATATCTGTGAGATTATGAATCAACACAGCTAATCCCATCCTTCACATGTACAGACACGTTCTCAGTAGCAGAGTGGCAAATCAGTGCAAATGAATCCATTGATCCCTTTCACAATTCAGCCACAAATCAATTTAGTGCAAGATTTATGTGATGTTGAGAACAGCAGTTGTAGCTTGAGCAATGATATAATTAGGGATGCTCTAAGTGTTTGGGGGAAAATGAAAGAATAGTGTTTCTCTTAACAAACAGTAACAGGCACCGATGGAGCAATAATGTTTTTATTGTCTGCATAGTTCCAGTGACCTAACTGTTTTAGCCATAAATGGTCTTTAAGTTCTAGTAGTTTGCAATAAAACAAATCATTACTGCTATGGGCCATGTCATCACTAGAAAGAGAGGAGCTCTTTTTCTCATTAAAATTGGCCACAGGCAAACATCTCCCACACACGGTGCAGTTTGAAATCTGTAACAATATAGAGGCCAAAAAGTGAAGTCCATCTAACCATATTGTAAAAAGAGGTGATACATCAAAAAGGAACATCTCTCCAAGCGACCAAGCACACACTGCCATCCGCAGGAGGTGACAGCCTGACAAACCGTTATGAGATAAAAGGAAACTGAATTCTAAAGCGTGTGCAGTGGCCTCATGAGACACCACCATGAGTACTGCCACCATCTCTGGAGTCCCCAGCACAGGAAGGACATCAGCCTGGAGCAAGTCCAGAGTAGGGCCACGAACATGATTAGAGGGATGGAGCATATTCTCTTCAAGAAAAACCTAAGAGATTGGTGTTGTTCAACCTGGAATAGAGAATGCTTTGGGCTGACATAATTGTGAACTTCCAGTACCAGGAGTGAGACAACAAAAAAGATGGACAGCAATTTTTACTAGAGCATGTAGTGATAGGACAAGAGGGTATGGCTTCAAAGTGAGAGTGGGTTTAGATTAGATATTAGGGAGAAATTCTTTATTGTGAGGGTGGTGAGGCACTTGGAACAGATGACCCAGAGAAGTTTTGGATATCTCATCCCTGGACATGTTCAAGGCCAGGTTGGATGGGCAACCTGACCTAGTGGAAGGTGTCCCTGACCCTCAGTAAAGGGGTCAGAACCAAATGATCTTTAAGGTTCCTTCCAACCCAAGCCATTCTATGATTCAATGGTTTATCCATGCAAGTATACTTTCACTTGTTCTGCCACTTAGCTATGTAGAAATAAGGATAACTTCAGTTATGCTGCACTCTTGAAAATTAATATATGAAAATACTTCCTCTGTGGTACAAAGGCACAGAGCTCCTGTTTCTTTCTGTTTGCCCCCTTAGTAATTGATATCCCACATTTCCTTTTAGATCAGAATTTTCAAAGTTCCACAAATCAAGACACACAAAGCACATCAACCTTTACCCTCACAAGTACACCCTGTCCCCATCACCTCTCCAAAGCCAGCAAATAACAAGTGGGATTCACCTGCCAAACGTTTCACATTACTGATATATTCCAGGGGTTTTTTCGCTTATTGTACTTTCAGTCAATGATTTGTGTTTATGGAGTGTTAGAAAAGAGATCTAGACATCATGTTACCCTGACAAAATATTGCCTAGAGAAAGAAGGCACTTCTACTCAGTCATTTCTGTACAGCCATTTCAAAAAGCTTCATACAAACTGGAAGGGTCAAGGTATCCTAGTAGTAGCAAACATTTCATTCATGACCTTGGGTATTTTCAACCAAATTTCACTGTCAACTTTAAGCTCTTCTCTACTACACTTAACACTCTTTAAATTTTAAAGATCAATTGGCCTGGTAAGAAATGAATTATATTAGCATTATTTAAATCTGCTTTTTTGTTTTTGTTTTTGTTTGTTTTTCATTTCCAGACCTTTTTGTTGCCTGTGTATTTATTATATGCATGTAAAGATAGGGAAAGATATTTAAATAATTGACCTTTCTACGTAATCACATAAGAATGTCATAAAAAAATTGTGGGGTTTTTTCTGTGCGAGACAAATTTTAGTTTTATGTTTTATTTTTATCTAGTAGGTAAGGCCTGACATTGCTACATGATGAAAAGGAGGCAAGAGCTCTTTGATGTCTTATCTCTTTTTAAATCATGTAGCTCTTATCCCCAAGCTTCATTGTGAACATACATATTTGTAAATTATATTCATCAGCAGTTTTGTATTATATTCAATATAATATATAGTAGTTAACATCACAATAGTAAGATTATATATTATCAGTGATATTAAACATGAATTCTGCAAACATTCTGGAAAGCAGCTTGACTGGCTTGTTGTACAAGAATACTTAATGCAAAGACAAGCCTATTCCCTTGCCTACTACCATATGGAAAATCACTTTAACATGAAAATGAAGCTTCCTTGGGTGAAGCTTGTAATCATAATTACATTGAAGTAAACCATTAAGTGTTTAGTTCTATCTTACATTACAAAAACTTTCAGCTAGGTCTCTCCAAGAGCACAAGAAGTTGATTTTATAAAGATTTACTGAAAAAAAAATGGCATTAAGAGCAAATAATAAAAGAGTTTACATACATGAAAACTTCAGAAAATGGAAAGACAGACTGTATGTCACAACAACCAGCATTTCTAGTCATTAAATCTTTGATTATACTCAAAAATTATATTTTGAGCAATATGTCCCAGAGGAAACACCTGAGACACTTTGACCTTTTTTTGGAATGCACCTTTCCTCTTTCTTTTCTGACCAACGTTATCTTTATGTTTTCAAGATAATCTAAAATTTTTTTTAAATTTTGAAAAACACTACTTTGCTATCAATAGTTTGAAAGCTCAATTATTTTCGTGGAAGAACAAAAAAATAAATGTAGGAACTAAATCTGAATAGCTTTCAGCAAGCTGTGTGCCAGGTTTCAAGGCAGTAGAACAGCTACATATATAGACTCATCCTGCCTTAAAGTGTATGAAATTCATAAAAATAGAAAAATTACATCATATTCTGCTGCATCATTCTCTCACTGTTTTCTGCATTTTCATATTCCCATGTCGATTAAAAATGGCATATGGATTATGAAAACATATTCATCTATTCACCATGAATCTTGTCAGGTTAAATACATACCTTTTTCTGCCAGCATTAGAGAAATAAGTCTTATAATTAGCAATAGCAAATAAAAAGAAAACTGACAGAACTTATTTTTGTCTTGATTGCAACCTTCCAGTAGCATCTGTAATACAATAGTCCATCTGCTTACACCTGGGAGAGTTTCACATTACCTTTGCCCATTTTCTGGTGTCCTTTGTACAACATTTGAAACACTGCAATTTCATCAATCTCCATACAAGCCAAGGAATTCCTAAAAGAAACATATGATTTAGGGAGAGATTTTAAAACTCTTACCCAGAATTGCAATATCTGTGCTTATTTGCCAAATAAAAGCAAGAGGCACCCAGTTTGAGAAAATTCCAGTCTCGCTTGAAGATTAGACTTAATGCTCAAGTTGTGCAGTGCCATGAATTATCACTCGGTGTAGTGGGGAATCCTGCCCACAGCCGTCACTGCCTCCTCACTGCTGATTTTCATACGCAGCCCCCATGGCCCAGAGCAGATCCTAGATAGCTGCTTCCTTTCCCCTTCAGCCCCTGGCAGTAGCAAGAGAGGTGGGAGGCAATCAAACACCTTCTCATGAGGTGTATCGACTACAGCAGTAACATCACAGCTTTAAAGACATTATTGGACATTTTCACATATATTTTTAAGTTTCAGAATACTTTAACAACTGGAATCACGAAGTCAATATACTGAAAGAAGCTACACGGGTATAACTTGTGCAAGTGTAAATTTTACTACACTGTCAGTCTTGCTTAGGGTTTTTTTAAAAAAACCCACCAGTGTTTGTTTGACTGACGTGCACTGCGTTAATTTTTAAAAAGATAATATTTAGGCTATATTGTCTCATAAAAAACATTCAGCAAAACTTAAGCAAAGTGTTTATAAAAGTATCGTTTTACTCACAATTTCATGCTCTTATCAGAGACAATCACAAATTTATATATTATGGAAAAAAAACCCAAAACTCTCACATAACAATCACTCACTAGGTGAATAATGCCAATGGCTCAGAGATATGAACACCTGCACAGGGATCCACACTGGCTGAATTTTATTCCTGTATATTTACATTTTTGGAAGAAGAATCTAGAACAGAGAACAGAGTTTACCTTCCCACTAAAACCAGTATTAACTGTTACATTTTTAACAGGTTGAAATCTGAGCTGCATTTCAGATCTGACTGGAGTTTTAGTCCCTCATGAACCACTACACAAAAGAAAAATCTTTACCAAAAAATGTAAAGTGAAGTACAGGAGGAAAAGGCAATCTTATATTAAAAAAAAAATGCTAGGCTAGAATACTCTCAACTACACCTTTTTGTGTTTCAAATAAACCATTATACATGCCTTCATCTGTATGTTGTATTTAATTTGACTTTCCTCCTGATGTTCCTCCTGCCATGTACTCTCTTTCCCAGGACTATGAATGACTCATCTAATATTCCAAAAACCATGGGCTTTTTCTGCTCTTCTCTCCTCAGCGGCTAGCATTATCTGGTCTGCCCAGAATACAACAAACATGTACTATGCTTTTTCCTCTCTTTGTAGCCAGGGTCCAGACTCTCAAACCCAGCTCCCATTGAACTGGGGAGAATGCAGCACTGCCTGGGTGCACAGTGCCATTACCCAGGATTTGCCCACTCCTGATCTTTCACATCAAGAGGCTTTGCACAGGGAAATATAACTCAGCACAGTTCTCAGGCCTACCGTATCGACAACTTTGACTCTTGACATATGTACGAACAATTTTGTCAAAGACCTTAAGGCAACTTTCCCTGGAAGCCAGACCTTTTTCTTCATGACTCAATTATGCTTTTGGATTCATATTAACCTTAATTATGAGTTGCCTAATCTCACTCTCATTCATATATGTGTAACTATGGTTTTAACACATCGCTTGCTAACTTTCATTTAAATTTGTGTCAGAGGAGAATGACATGAGTTATACCTTTCACAGAAATGTATAAAACACATGAGGTATGTTGCCACTTTATAAAGCCTGGGACATTTATTGATGCCTTATTTTATACTACATTAACAAACATATTTTTGTGGCTTTAGTATCAAACTCGCTGTACAGCTAACATTATACCATGATTTTCTTTTCAAAACTTTTAGCCAAAGAAGTGCTGTCCATATGTTTAATGCAATGGTACATCTTCTATGGTACGAGTGCTCAGGTAACACAGCTGTCAGGACTGTTCTTGGGACCAGACCTCTGGATCCTTTTCTTCATTTTTAATAGCTCACAGCCCAGAAAAATTTCTCACTGTGACGTAAAAACAGGATAAATACCTGTGTTAACAAAACAGTAGTAGGAGACAACCCAAAGACTAGACCAAAAGGTATGTTTTACTTTACCTCTCTAGGTAGTAGCAAAAACCTGAAAGGGAAACAGAGTAGGTTTTTTTCAAACTTCCATAAAACAGTCAATGCAAAAAAAACCAGAGGTATCCCTGTGACTGAAATGCATCCAAAATACCAGTAAATTCAAAGCATTTTCAAGAACCCTCATTCTACACTTGCACTCCTGTTTCCCTGAAGAAATTAACTGAGTTTAGCACTGAGTTTAGCTGACTCAGATGCAAATGTCCACAACACACGTGGCACTTGAGTCCCACCAGTGCTGTATTGCCACAGCAACACAACACTGCACATGGTGTTCCCATTTCTGAGGGTAGATACCAGGAACCTGAGTGAACCACACAGGAATTGTTTTTGTATTGGATCATGAGACTGCTTCTCTGCCTTTTTGTGGCCCTGTGTGGGTGTGTTTCTAGCCTGCCAGCACAACAAATTAAAACATTTCTGATTGTACATGCTTTCCTTCTCTGTTGTGGCCACTGTTATGTATAACCTGCTAACTTTTCTATTAATAAAAGATGGTTAAAATAGAAATACAAAACAAAACCTGTCAGAGAAAAAGCTCCCTGTACCCCTGTCCTCATACCCATAAGAGGATCAAGACTATTATGCAGAATGGATTAAAAGGTAAAGCAGAAGATACAGATTGAGGTCACATCGGTTCCTCTGAGGTGGTCTGGCAATTCACTGTTTCTTCTTAGACATGAGCTAGGAAGTGGCAAATAAGGTGAGGGATGAGAGGAAGGAAGGAAGGAGGGCGCGGAAGGAAGGAAGGAAGGCGCGGAAGGAAGGAAGGAAGGAAGGCGCGGAAGGAAGGCGCGGAAGGAAGGCGCGGAAGGAAGGCACGGAGGGAAGGAAGGCGCGGAAGGAAGGAAGGCGCGGAAGGAAGGAAGGCAGGAAGGCGCGGAAGGAAGGAAGGCGCGGAAGGAAAGCGCGGAAGGCGCGGAAGGAAGGAAGGAAGGCGCGGAAGGCGCGGAAGGAAGGAAGGAAGGAAGGAAGGAAGGAAGGAAGGAAGGAAGGAAGGAGGTTCTTCATAAACTAGGTATAATAGGAGTGGGTAACTCCTTGTCACTGGTTGTTGTAGATGTAAAGATGCCATCAATCAAGAGGAGAACCAGGTCCAGGATCATAGGGAAGGACACCTACTGATGGTTACTGACTGCAGAGGGATTACCTCAAGTTTCTTATATGTGTGCTGCCACAGGCACTGTATTTAAGCCAATAGGCCATATTCTGGCCCACTGCAGCCCTCTTCACACCCTAGTATATGATTGTGTCTAATGAGGGGTTTTTCTATTATGCTTACTATGATCTAGCATATATGACATTAAAATGGTAATTGAAATATGTTTTTCACTGGTTAGGCTCATAAGCCTTCTCAGTTCCTGGCTAGTGCATGAAGAATTAGGATACCATTTTCTGGTAGGCAACAGGAATTGCATGCCTCATCTCCATGTACACTGAAATTAAAATGTACTTCTTAGTGTTTGCACATACAGACATCCTGCCAAGTACATCAGCAGTTGCTTGAGTCACAGCATCTGCTGAGTTTCTGAATCATTCTCTTAACCTTGAATGTAGTAAGACATTGGAAACAGCTCCTGGTATGTACTTCAGCTTTATATATTTACATACCACAGGGAGTATGAGATATGCAACAGTCGTAAGTGTCTCATTAAAAGAATCATACTCCACTTCCCATTCAAAATACCTGGACCAGCACTGGAAAGAGGCCAATGCATTCACTGGTCCTCTAGTGCAAAGGTAGTTTCAAAAAAACAGAGTATTCACATTTTCTTTCCCCACAAAAACCATACCAGTATGTATTTTTGGTTTATCCTTTAAAAGATTTCAAAAATTTACTGAAGGTCATTCATCTGGTGCTTTTTGTACATTGCAATATTAGCTATGATAGGCAGGGCTGCTGTGCAGAAGGACCTCAGGGGGCTGAAGGGGTGGGCTGATAGCAATATTGGGAAGTGCAGCAAAGGCCAATGCAGCATCCTGCCCTGTGGAAGCAATCAGGCCATGCAACAGTACAGACTGGGGATCAGTTGGATGAAGAGCAGCTTCACAGAAAAGAACATGCAGGTCTCATGGAACACAAGATGAACATGTCAGCAATGTGCATTTGTCCAATTAAATATTAATATATTTTTACATCATCATGTTGGTCAAATGTGGGTTCTTGTTGCCTGCAAAAGCTGTGGAATCTCTGTCCTTAAATTTATTCAAAACACAGAGCACCTGCTCTACTCTGACTATGCTCTGAGTGGGGCAAGTTGATGTCCACACTGTTGATATCCAGAGTTGATTTCCAACCTGAATTAAAGGGTTATTCAGTTATTTCTCCCCAATGACAATAC
Source organism: Picathartes gymnocephalus (assembly GCA_013390045.1). Classification (NCBI taxonomy): domain Eukaryota; kingdom Metazoa; phylum Chordata; class Aves; order Passeriformes; family Picathartidae; genus Picathartes; species Picathartes gymnocephalus. The sequence goes on from WEKY01035094.1 coordinate 132,071, forward strand.
ATTTTAATACCTTCTAAATAATTTCACATTTAGGACAAGACAATTGTGCTCCGTCCTTCCACTACAAGCCCACTAAATCTCTACTAACAATAAAAAAATTCCACTTAAAACTAAGCTGTCTACAATTATAAACCAGATGTATGTACTCAGACCTCTGTGTTGTCAATCAAGGTCTGGAACAAACAGAACAGACTTTCACTGCTAACTCCAGCAGCAGCCAATAGCAGATGCTCAGGGAAATATCAAGCACTCAGTCTTGCATTTAGCGTTGGATCAAGCGAGTGGCTGGAACAAACCCCCTGTCATCACTGGATCTCTATACAAAAATGGCTCAAAGCTTTAAAAACAATTACATAAAAATGAAGTGAAATCGTCAGCAGCAACTAGTTCATTAAAATCAGCTAAGATAGTGGGGGGAGAGGTTTCTGCAAGGACCAGACCACCATCTTTGAATTTCCTCTTCCAGGAGGCATATTTCGGAGGTTTGTTTAAAAAATAAGTAAAGCAGAATAACTGTTCCACTAAATACCTTCTTTACATCTAGAAATAAGTCCTTAGAACTGATTGCTAGAGGCAAAGAAGGTGTTTAGTGGAACAGTTATTCTGAACCAGAAGTCACATCCAGATCACTGCATACAAAAGGCAACCAACATATAATATTTTCTTTATCCTTTTTAGATATTTTTTTAATGTATTTGCTCATCTAGCTCCTAAAAAATTTCATGTCAAAGAGTTCCACAGTTCAATTGCACAGCAGGCAAAATATCCTTTTCTTGTTCCAGTGTAAGAAGTTTTGGCAGAGGATTTTGTAGTGTGCTCTGTTTTGTACCCTGATGGCACAGCACACGCAAAGAGCTACGTGATGGCTCTCAGCTCTCTCTGTATCTCTTGCTCCCTTCACAACAGTGTCACACACTTTCTCTCACCCATCATATTTCTAAAGTCACATCTGAGTTCATGGGTTGAATAAGTTTGTTTTACTCTTTATCTGACCCAGTCCAAACGAATAGAAACACCTCATGGGAATGGAAAGCCCAATCAGAAATATTGCTAGCTGGTATCGCTGAGAAAGAACGTGCTGCTATCTGACAACAGGTGTAAGGGGAAGCCACAGAAAACTCATTTTGCACTCCAGCTGACTGCCTGAGGCATGCCAAAATTGAACATGTGAATTCCCTATGAATAAAATATATCCATAAGTGTTATTTTGCTCTGAGAGTTATCACTTGCTACCCGATGGGGTGAATGCAAACAATTGAGTTGTGGACAACAGCGTAACCTATAGCAAGTCAATAACTTTTAACACAAAACACATCTTCCTTTTTAAATATTTGACTTCTGTACTTGGAGGATTATATTCTTCAGCTTCACATTACCTTTTAAACTGTCAAAAGCATTGGAGTACACACACAAAAATCTGACTACACAAAATCTGTGCAAGAGCATTAGATTTTGATATAGTGTTTTCAGGATTATAAACACCCTCCGGCTTAATCCCTGTGCCAAAAAGGATGATTTGTAAATTAGTGTGTCATTAAGATGTAAGTCTGTAGCCCCTAGCAAAAAGACACAGCTGAACCACACACGTGCTTTCAGACCTTTCTATACATTGAAGACTTTAGCCTGCAGAGTGTCATCCCAATAATATTGCACAGTTTATTCAGCCACTACTCAGTATTCCTGGTTTTACACCACCAGAGAGAAAGTAAACAGATAAATTTCACACACAACTCTCTGTGTTCAGCTTTTTTTTCTTTTTTTGCCACATTATGGTCTCTTGTTTTAATGTAAAAAGGACTGTGAAATAATTTCATTTACCCATGTTCCCATTTTACAGACTCCTTCAGGAGTTGGTTCATCCAAATAAAAAATTCGGTCTGATCTTCCCATAGTTGTGTTATGTTTGAACTATTTTCAAGAGGTTTACTTCTTTTATGTGCTATGAATAATTCCAGTGTTCAGAGACTTTGCAGCTGCTCAAACTGCAGCTCATCTTTGAGTAGTTTTGCCAAAATTTAGATACACACTTAAGCATGTGTGTGTATAAACACATACACAAACTCTTGACAAGCAGGGTGGTAAAATATGGCAAATCTAATCAATATGTAAAACTATTCCTAGGAAAAAATACTTTGTCATATTTGGCATGCCAAGTTAAAAAATTTGGAAATTTAAAGAAATAATCCAGTCGAAAAAAAAATCTGAGCACATAATGGTTAGCTCTGCTGGACTGGTTTCTACAAGACTTTCTGTCTATCAGCATCCTCCTTTCTGGTTCCTCCAAATCTACCTTGAACCAGTGTTTCCCCCACTAGTAAGAGGCCATGGTTAAACCCCATTTATATGGGCAAAGTAGCAGATTGAGAAAGGCAGAAGCTAGCATGCTTTCTAAAGAAGAGTTCAGCAGTTTAGAGGCAAAAAATACCAAAAAAGCCCCAGTCCCTAAGTCAGGAACTTTTGACTGGACTTTTCTTCCTCTGCAAGAGTTTACTGCAGCTCATGCCTACATTTCTCCTTTTCAGTCCTTTTCAACACAATTTTTTTGTTTCCAGTCTGTTCCTTACCATTCTTACTTGGAAATATCTTTTCATTCCTGAACATTCATTCCATTCATTCATTTCATCTCCCCAACTACCTTCCTGTCATCTGCACATAAATAATGCAACTGAACAGGGAGGTAAAGCCTGACTAAATTAAATTTAAAATAACGAAGACTAAAAATTCAGAAAGCTGAAATCAGAAAACCTGCTCAAAAGCAAAGTTCTGCAATGAAATTCCAATGTAACTTTTATTCCCTCTTACATTTGTTAGGAGCTAAGCCTGGGTACAGAGTGATGCTTCATGAACCTCTGACTGCAGAACAAGTTATCCCCAACTCACAGTAGCTTAATGATCCATATGGGCAAAATATTTGCAACTGTCTAATAAAAATACTAATCCATTGTTGCTAATGCTGTGCTATCATTGTAAAACAACCAGTTGGGGAGAAGCTGAAGTGTTTCACCAGCTATTATTGGAAGCCTCAGCAGAGGAATGACTTTTAGTTTGTGAGGTACAAGTTGAATTTGCAATCCTGACTTCTCTGTAATTAAGGAAGAAGCAAATAACTTGTAACTGATTGTTTGCTACCATGTGCTGTTTGGAGCCTCGTTAATACTTATTATTCAGAAACAGATTTCACTATTTGCATTTTTAACTGAAATTTATATTGATAGCAAATGATCAATTACTCCCTTGCCGTACACAATAAATATTTTTTTTTCAAAAGAATGTTAGAGAATGAACAGAATAAAAATATCCTTTTATTGGGTGACCTCATTGTCTTGTTCCAGACAAAAACTCCTTCTAATCAAGTCTATATGGTGTCCAGCACAAAAAATTTCAAACTCTGGTTGAAGCCTTTGCATACTCTATCAGTGCTAACAGGAAACTACAATAATAGTCAGTAAAATGAGAAAATTAAGTTCAGCGTGATTCACTCTTTGAAAGGAAATTTATACCCTGAACTTTCATAAAGGAGAAGTATTCAGTGTACCAATCAATCTCTAGCCAGAGGGAAAGAAACACTAACTCACCAGAGAATCCTCACACTCAGTCTAGAAACTCATGAGCTTCAGTAAAGGAGCTCCTTAAACGCAGGTTGCTCTGCCTGCACAGGCAAAGCAAGTCATTTAAATGCCACACTCTCATGCCACCATCTGTCACAAGGCCAGTAAAGAAGTGTCCAACTACATCATGCTAACAATTTCTGAATGATCGGTAGCAGATGCATGCTTTGTGGAGTTGCTGAGGGCAAAAATAATGGGCAAAATCCTGCTCCTCTGATTTTCATAAATAGCTCTATTTTTAAGGCAAAAGTGTTATTTACTTTCTATTACTGCCTTGGACTACGCAAATTGATTCTGTTCTGTTGTTTTACCCAAGTTTACACATACTTACATTCTGCAAAATTTTTAAAACCACATAAAGTGTGGTAGAAAATACACAAGGCATGATGTTTGGTTTTGTTTTTATCTCTTAGGAGGCTACAGCTAGCTCTCTTTCATAGGTCACTGCCTTTGAATTCCAAAAGTGTTCTGCACAGTGACTGCCTTACATTAGCTATTACAATAGCACCTAGCACAGAAAATAAGATCTGAGCTGTTATAACAAGCAGCAAAATACTAGGTGCCTTGGAAACTAAGCATATTAAATATGCAGACCACAGAGGCCTCTCACCCAACCATTTTAACAGCGTGACAACAGGGACTAGGATTATTATAGTATCATTCTGGTACGGAGTGTTATCTCCAATTGCACTTTTCTGACCCAGATATTTTCAGTGTGCCTCTTAATGGGGAAAGCTCATGGAAACAACCAGAAGAGGTCCTCGTTCATACAGTGATGTCATGTTAATTTTTGTACTTTTCAAATTCAGGTGCAACTGTTCTGACAGACAGCTTCTTGGGAGTTCAGGAAAGGAAGGTAGAGCAAAACAGCTTGTTTCCATATCAGGGGATATTCAGGAACTTTGAAAACCTTCCTGTCAGGTAGTGCTTGATAGCAAAAGATTGCATGGATGAGTAGAACTGGTGCACTACAGGGAACTGTCTTAATTGCTTCTTATTTTTGAACACCGAAGACTGCAGAACACTGAAGATGTTTTCCAAGAGGCTGCATCTCATCTCCTTGCCACGTTCACACAGCATCCTTAGCGAGAGGGAGAGCCCACAAAGGAAAGGCCAGACATCCCACTCAGGAACAGCAAACACAAAGAAATTCACCCAGAGCAAAGCGCCCTCAGCTCTGTGCAGCAAATGGGCTCTGAAGTTGTAATTGTTACATGTGAAAGAGCTTCAAGTCAGCGTGGATAAGGGGTGGGGGATAAAAATCAAACTTGGTATTCTGGAGGGTGCACATTTGGCATGCTGAGGGTAATTCCACTTATTCCATCTTGAAAAGCAGATAATAGACTTCCAAAACAGTAAGAAAAGGGCAACAAAAATTATCAGAGACGCAAAGAAAACAGTTTGTGTGAAGAGAGACAAAAATTATAGTCTTTAATTTAGAAAGCAATCCAGGTTGACAGAATCTACATAATGAAAAATAGTGAGAAATTATTCCTTATTTGTACCTCCTTTCAGGATTAAAATAAAATAAAAATTTAAAAAAAAAAAAAAGGGGGAATCTCTC
>WEKY01035094.1:137292-169066 GCA_013390045.1 Picathartes gymnocephalus
AAAAAAAAAAGGGGGAAACTCACTTATTTTTAATTATTCTTTTTAACACACTGCATGTCAATCAGGTTTGGAACATAATAATGCCACATTGAGGCCAAATTAATAAAAGAGTGCTGAAAGACTTGTGGAAAATACATCCCTCAGGCTGTTTGATAATTATAATTTGAAACCAGTTCAAGTAGACCCTGACAGCTGTTTGCTGGAGCCTGAAAGGGAGACAGTATTAGGTCCATATCTTCAACTTCTTTCCAAAGAGCCTCACCAAAGTGTAGGATACAAGGCTAGACAAGCCTTTGGTCTGACCCCATGCAACATTTTCTTGTCTACATAGAACAATTCTCTCACCCCTTATCTGTTGACAGAATAGGTAAATAGCTATAAATCTGGTAGAACCTGAGTGGAGAATCTCTGTTAGGTCCCATTACCTACAAAATGCTAAATAAAAAGACAGAAAATAAACAGAGCATGAAGTACTGGAATGGGTGACGGGGAGGGAAAGGACAACAAAACTGTAACTTTTTTGGAAGGTATTTTAGGTGCTGATTTTTTCAGCAAGTTTGGAGCCTTGAAACCTTCTGCCAAATGAAATCTGACAGCAAGAGGAAAAAAAACAGTGGCATTCTTCAGGGTTTTCCATGGATTTTCTAGCATCCATATTTATTTGCACTAATGACTAGCTGATTATTCATACTGCTTCAAATCATAGTAAGAGAAGGAGTTCCATTATGATTTGAAAGGAAGAGTACTTATCCATTCACACTGCATCAGGAGGGGGGAGGTCTGACTTCAAGCTTATTTCACAACATTCCTGGTGTTAATTAATAACATCTGAGCCCCCACATAACGATCCATGCTGCCAGACACTTACATCCATTTATAAACGTAACTGCTAGAATATATTCATTTATTGCACAGGGATATACGGTCTGAATAAATTGTATAGTTCAATAACCAACTAAAACACTGTAAAAAAAAAGAAAAAAAGCTGAAAATCTGCTGAAGCTGAAATAACTGCACTTTTAGGTGCATCAATCCAACAGACCATCAGCCGGGAAAGACAAACCTTTTTAAGGGTAACTTGAGACTTGTAACTGCCCTAGGTTTTGGGATGTTTCTTAGTATCTAAATATATAAAACATTAATATATTTTTGGTGATTTTTTTCTTAGATCCATTTTTTCCAATATATGGTCCAAAACTTACCTATTTCAATTCGCTAATTATGTGGTTTTGCTTACCCAACATTTTCTACGGTATATTTAGATAGAATCACTGAAATGAGGATTTTTACCTACTCTTTGGCTCATGTAGAGCTCCTTTTTTAATTATTCCAAGGAATTTTTCTCATCATTGAAAAAAATTCAGGTTTATCATTTTTCACATCTAATTCTCTGCACAATTCTTCACAAGACTCTGCTTATTTCTTACTCCTAACCTACCACGAGAAAGCAGACTCAGAAAAGACTTTTCTCATGAGTCACCTGCCAAAAGTCCTATAAGAAAATTGAGGGCAATTTCTTGCAGAGCTCCCCTGACAGGTGGGCTCATTTGAAACTTGAACTGTTAATGATTTCTTTCTATCAGCCACTCAACTGCTTTTTCATTTAAGTTTCTGCAAATCCTTGTAAGTGTTCAAGTGGGAACCTAAAGGGATTTTGTTCCTTATAAGAACTTACAAGAATTCTAAACATCTCCCCTCAGGTTGGCAGGAAGATTTGGTTATAGCTGAGACCTAGCACTACTTTTCTGGAATTCTCTAAAGCCATTATTACAGACAAATGGAGATTTAATATCAAGGAAAACAAAACAAAAAAGTCCCAACAAAATCAACCAACCAGCCAAAACAACAATTCCTGCCTAGTAAATAAGGACATTAATAAAATTTATGTAATATTTTACGTGCAAAAGATCTCAAAAAAAAAAAATTCGGTAGATGAAATAAGTATCAAAATTTCTTTTAAATTAATTCCTGTACACTTAAGAAAATTCTAAAAATTAAGAATACCTGAATAAAATAAATAAATTCCTGAAATTATTTTGAAAACAGAATGATGGCCTGAAGAGAGGAACAAGGAACTTGTGGAGATTTCTTTCAGGCTGACAAACTCAAGTTGCACAATACTTAAATTAATGTTGTGCATTACATAAATGAAGAAACAAGCAATGGCCTTGCTCTGCGTGGTTCCCTACCAGCTGCTTGCTCTTGTATTATTTTTGTTCTCCTGTAGATCACTTTTTAGCTAGCTATTCACCTGTAAGTTTGGGTAAAGAGAAAGATATATACCATAGACACATGGGATCCTACAGCTTATATTTTACTGACAAAGTATATGAAAACAAGTTTTGAGTTTAATAAAAGCTGGCAAAAATACTCAGTTTGTAACCATGCAGATAATTTTACCTGAGCAACACAAAAAAGTTATCACTGAGGCAAGGAAGATTTGCACTCTGAAAGAACAAGAAAATTATTTTCATACAAGAAAGAGTGCATGAGTATTGAGTAAATTACTGTCCCAGCTTTATATTTCAAATTACTTTTAAGAAAATAGGGGGAGAAGGATCTGAACATCACTTTCATAGTCTGATATCTTTCCAAATGCCTCTGGAATTGTACCTTTAAAGCGCAAAGATCAATTTAAATCTTGTGTTTTATTCTGTGTGTATTTGGTCAAATAAAACAGAGGAAGAATGGAAAACTCAACTAACCACTGTAAAAAAAAATTTATTCATCATCTGTAAGGGGTTTGAAACCTCATTTTGACAAGAGAGTTATTCTGTGCAAAAAACCAGCATGTTGTGAAAAGAAGGAAAGTGAGGAAATGCAAAAGCTGTGTAATATCATTTCCCTTTGGTACTGGATGTTTTTTGCTGTCAGTTTAGATTTCATCATATTTTTCTAAATTGACTGTTTACAGTGAGACACTACATTGGCCATATTAAGACAAAAGTGCTGTGCACATTGATGTGCACTCAGTTACTACAAGAATGTTTCACCCATTGAAACAAATGTGTTTCTTATTTGCATTCAGGAAGAGCAGTTGTTTCTTGTGAGTATTGAGACAAATTTTAATTCTGATAAGGTTACATTCTGACTCCACAAATATGTGTCTAAGTCTTAATGCAAAACTAGCAAGTATTTGAATTACGAGATACTACTTATACTGCAGAATACTTATACTAAAAGAGTGTGTGTGGCTGGGTGTGTTATTCTAGCTAATAATATATTTCTTGCTGGTGTCAGTATTGAAGTACTCAATACAATTCGCTTCGGGTTTTTTAAGACACACATTGAAAAAGAAGTGTGTCCTAATGATTGCCATGGTAGATTTGGTAGATCAGATATGGTGTAAAAAGGTGTAAAAAGGACAGTCTGTGTTCCACATTACTTTGGAAGGCCATGCTTATTCTTCCAAAGCAAAGAAAGCTGAAGTTTTTGTGTCAGGTAAAGGCTGCCTTGGTGCCTAGAATCACATCATGCATTTTCTACACCACACCACTGAACAAAAAGATTTCTGAACTATGATAGTTTGCAGCATACTGATTTCTTTATCATGGAGGAAACATAGATTTAATCTTGACCAGATCTGCGTGGTTTTTTACCAAAAGTTACTAAAATTCATGAGAATGAAAATTGGAAAGACATATTTCCATATGGGTGCAGAAAAAACCCCACTTTGAATGCTTCAAGATAGGCTAAAATCTTCATTTTGAGCCCTCAGGATCACAGATTATATTAATTCCCAGTAACAGATCCTATTTAAACCGTTCTCAGCAGCTATTAGTCATGCTGTTCTTAAATGCCTCTGCTAATACAGATTCCTGAGCCTCCCTCACCAAACCTACTCTGTACTACACTGTACTTTCTAACACACAATACTTCCCCACGTCTAAAAATTTTCAGGGCCTCAGACCTCTCGCATTACTCCTGTTGGGGTTCTCTCCCACTTGTCCATGCCTTATCTGAAGTGCATTACCCCAACTTAGGTGACACAAAGTCTGAGTTAAGGCATCGTGAAAAGTTAAACATTTGAACTACATAAGATAAATTTTTCTGTCCATCAGTATAACACCTATTATATTGTTATAGAAGTTTTCCAATGCTACATGGCATTGCAGGGAGCCACAAAATCTTTTGGGAGCAGATTACACAAACCTCTGTCAAAAATAAGCCAGGTAACAGCCACTACACCAGTTAGGGGAAGAGGATTGGATTACATACAAATCCTTCCACCCCTTTTTTCCCTAACCACATTCCAGATGCTGAAGATCTGCTGTTCATTACACCCCTGCCATTTAAAGTGCTTCTATTCTTCCCTCATTTCCTGCATAGTTAATATGAGTATCCCCTATTCCATTGTTCACACCACAGATGAAAATACTGCATATACCCTTGACCAGCCTTTGGTGAACCCCACAAGATCAGTTCTTTCAATTTGATCATAAGCTGCTGGTAACTACTGTGACTGTATTTTCCCCAACCAGTCACACATTTGCTTTGTAGTGCACACCTAGTGTTTCTTGGCTGTTTTGGAGACTTACACCTGAGGCAATATCAAAAGTTTTATTAAAGACACTTTATTTAGAAGTGCCTCACTTTTCTCTATCCCGTGATGTTACAGGAGATAATTAGCCTACATTGGTATGATTTATTCTTTTCAAGAGACACTTGCTGGTCTTGATAGAAGGATCACTTATTTGCTTTTCTCTGGATTCAGAAGTTAGATTGATTGCTCATTGATTTTCTGAGTCTTCGTCCCCTCTTACTTCTCTGCTTCTCTCCCCTTTTCTCTTTAAAAACCATGATTACAGTTGTCCTTTCATATCTCCTGGAACCTCACCCACCCTCCATGCCATCTTGAAGCAACAGGGACAGCCTCAGTTACCTCGTTAAGTATTCCAGGGTGAGTTTCATCAGGCCCTGCCAATTCATAAGCATCTCTAACCTGTTTTTTCTGATGCTAGTTAGAGCACTTACCCATCTGTCACCAGTGCTCATTGTGTTAGCCATCTGGCCACATTTATTATCCTGGTTAGTGAAATTGAAGCATAAAGGCACTTAAACACTCCAGTTTTCTCAATATCCAGTCACGGTTTTGTCTTTTCATTGGGATTTGTTCAGTACATCCTTTTTCTATCAATAAAATTTTAAAATGTTTTTGGTCATCTTTATTTCTAATGTTCGTGTTGATTGTAGCAAGCCCCAGAACTTTCTGGTTTTTCCTATATATAGGAAATATATATATATTTTTGTATGTGTGTTTCTGTGTAGATATATATAATATATATATTTTTTTATATATGTCTTATATATAGATATATAATAAAATATATCTTTTTATATATAACATGGTAATTTTTTGTGTGTGAGCAAAATAACCCAATCCTTCAGTATTAAATAGTAACACAAATCAAATTAAGAAAGTAAAAGTAATTTCAGAAAGATAGATAGAGAGATGACCCAAAAATAATGTTTTTAGCAAAGCAAGTTAAATAAATAGTCCAAGTTAAAATACAATATTTTTGGGTCATTTTGTTTGCTTTGCCAAAATATAGACAAATAAACAAACAGAGAAATACCAGGATTTCCCAAGTTTTTTACAATGAAGATAGACTATGAAACTGAGTTACAAACTGTTCATCTATCTCCAGTGCTACAACTAACACTCATTCCCAGAACACAGAGGTTACTACTACAGGAAAAAAAGTACACCTATAAAAAAAAAAGAAAACTGTATGCCAGTCCATAAAAACTTCTCTCATACAACCATGTCAGCTGCTGCTTTCTTAGATACAAAGCAAAGAACATTTTCTCTGCATTTGGGGTTGTTTTTGATTAATATTTTCAACTGACAGAGACCTTATTCTACGCCACAGTATCCACAGTTAAGGCTGATGTCTCTGGCAGTAAGATTTTGCAACACTGTAGCTTTGACCATAGACAGCTAGTCAGAAAACAGCATGAGAAGGAAGAGTAGTACTTCCGAAAACAATATAAGACGCTTTACAGGTAGTAATTAAGGACAAGTAATTTGTCAGCATTTGAAAGGAAAGTAGGCTTATACATATATATCGGAAGTAAGAAGACAGGAAGAAGGCCTTGTGACATTGTTGTGGAAAGATAAGCAGACTAAAGGAAGAATCAGAGGATTAGGAAGATTCCTAAAGTTTGCTGAGCTTGTAAATTTCTTCTTCAAAATGTATGTTAGTGCAATATTAAGTATTTGCTGGAACAGATTGTGTTTGCCTTTGAAACATAGGACTCCTGAAATCTTTGAATCATGAATGAACACCTCTGAAACATCTGGGTTATCTGGGTTTGTTTGCCCACAAGCTACTTCCCTGATACCAGTCATCCCCTGGACTGGCATCAAGCAACCTTTAAAACTATAGGTTCAAAAGCTGTATTCCTTTTTTTTTTTTTTTAGGTTTGTAATTCAAATGCACTTTTGATGTGGGAACATACTCAAAGCTATGTGCTCATCAATTAAAACATACTTAGCAACAAACATGGAACAGCTTCTCTAATATTAATAAGACTTGATTCAGAGGAAGTTCAGAGGCAAATTCATGCCATTTTTCCAGGCTAATCATATTTTCCTTTCCATTCAATAACAGAGTACTTCCCTCAGAGCTTTACCAGAATTATCCTTTGGATCCTGCTGCACCTCCATCAGTCTGTCCCACTGCTCTGCACTTCTAGTCTGGGCAGCGTGTGATGGCTCTGACTCCTCACAGTGATCCTTAGTTCCCAGGTTGCCTTTCCTCATGGAGCATCCTGCTTCCTGACATCAAGCAAAAAGAAATCCTGAAAGCATTGTGTGAACTTTTTATGGTGAAACCTGGTGATAATTAAACAAAGGTCAGAAATTAAGCTGAATTTCTGGGACATTGGGAAAATAGGCAGCCTTCTAGGGCAAGAAAGCATGAGAAATATGCCCAGACCCCACAGAGCAGAGTTTCTTCTCTGTTAGCTCTAGCTAAAGAACTGCTGACAAATCTACATACTTGGCAATTTTATATTTATCTTCTTGGGGAAAAGGCCTAAAAAACCTCAGTGCACCTCTCTCCACACAGAGATGAGAGCTGGGAAGCTGGAGCCTGGCCACACATTTCCACTGGCCACCGTTAATGGTATCAAAGGTACAATGCAAAGGTTGCTGTACAATGCAAGTGCAGAAGGAATGGCCACGCTGATCTTCAAGATGCTTTCATTATCTGATCTTCCTGCCTCTACATGGATCTTCAACTCCTTCTGTTTTGTCATATCTATCCACATATCTGGGCTTATATCCTTTTTCTTTCTTTGCAAAAGGAAACAAAACACATCCTGTCCACAACTACTCTCAGATATTTCTAAGAGACAGACCAGGTGGAGGATAATGGAATGGCATTGCACGACCTCCTCTGTGCTGTGGCTCTTTTTTTCTTCTTTATTCAGTGTCCCCTCTGCACACATAAGAAGAGATGTAAAACCAGGCCAAACCTCTTGCCACCGTGTCCTGGGTTATGGAACTACAAGGGGTTTTTCTCCCCTCCATAGACACACTGAGATCAGAGAAAAGGAAAAGTTCCACAAAGGGCTGTGATTTATTTTGCCTCTTACTTGTTTCCTGTCTCTCTAGGCACCATTTCTTACAAGAAGACTTTGTAGGGGTGACTTGTTTTTCTCTGAAGTAACCTTCTGAAGTCTATGAAATAGCAATTCAACTCACCCCAGTCACTTCATATATAAACATAGGGAGAGATCACCACCCAAATTACTAAAGTTGAGGAAATAGAGGAGGAAAGGAAATTGCAGATTTACCCAATGTAAGATTGCATTTGTGCCAGTACAAAAAGAGATGTACATCTCCCAGGCAAGGATATTTGCACCTCCTCACAGATTTGCCTCTAAAACATGAGAGAACACAACAGAAGCATGTTACATTGAATAAGTAATATACACATTTAAATCATATCTCTTTGTGTGGTGCAGCAGGGAGATGTCTCCTTTTCTTGCTGGTAATTAGAAGGTGCAGCAGATGGTGAGGCTTACTGTACTTGGTAAAGTCCATCAAAGGAACTCAGGCTGCCAAGTGATTCTTCATTAGAACAGGCCTCTCAAGGTGTACCAAGTAGCTTTTCCTAGGATTTAGGAAACATTCTTTTGTACAGCAATATATTGCTAAAATGATTATTCTCATTCCTACTGAATGGTTTTCTTTCTGGCATCAGGAACATTATTCTGATTACAACACCCAGAGGCACCGAATTATGGATACATGGCCAGACACTGTCTCTGTCACTACCCAAAAGAGCTTGTAAGTCAAACAAAAGAAAGAGACATTATAATCATTGCCCATGTCAAAAAAGAGAAGGCAAAGAGGTCATATCTTGTTAGCATGGCAACACAGAGCCACAGACAATCTGGGTCATAAATTCAGACCTCAGACTGCTTTAGCCAAATACAAGAAAATTTCTCAAACAGTAGCAATTTAGCTTTTTCAGCTTCAGCTAAAACCACTGCCCTTTGAAAAATCACTTCTCAGAAATGGCCATACCCTTCCTTGAGAAGTTTTTCTTTTTTTCCTTTTTTTAATATCACATATTTTTTCAGCTCTGGGAGATTATGAAGAGGTACACACAGAGATATGAAATGAATGGTGCTTACTTCCTGCCATGTTCGATGCTTGACATAAATAAGAATTCATGTCACGGGGTGAAAAATAATAATTTCCCTCTCTATGTGACTCACCCAATTTACTAGGGCCTGGCCATAAATTAAGAATTTTCGATAATCCCTATGTAGTTGTCATATAAGTTGATAGTGTTTCTCAGGGGTGATGAACACTAGAAATCATCATTAATCTTTCTCTTTAATCTAGCCACCACACACTCTGCTAATAGCTTTTTCCCCCATAATGGAAGAGGAAAAGCAATTCTACCCTCTCTTAAAGGGTATATGAAATATACCAAGTGTAGCTACCGCTCAATGGATTCAAGTCAGTACTACTTCACTTTGAACTAAACTTTCCTTCAAAACACCAATTCCTTGCTTGTCTTGGCTCGGCTTCCCCACAGGTCATACGTGCTCCTACATAAGTATTGTATAGTGCTACTGACAAAGAGTAGGAAAAATCCTATCGTAAGCCGAGAACCAGGTATATTGGCACTTCTGGGCACTTTGCCAGCCTCATCACCAAGCTCTGGGGCATGAGTGTTGGTCCTTCTTTTCGCCACCGTCCCAGAAACAGAGCCAGTGCAGATGCATTTCTCAGGTGGCCTGTGTCAACTGAGTCTACCCAGAACTACAGAACTGACATTTGTGGTGAACATGTTTCCTGCAAGGTGTCTGAACGTGAGCTTAACAGGCCACAGAAAGACGTGTGTGATTATTTGCAGGAGAACTACTACAGACATGTACGAAATAGAATAACAAACAAAATAATGCCCTTGGTACAATAGCTCCAGATCTGTCATAGATTAACCTGCCAAATATGTGATGACTATTTCAACTACATTGATACAGGTCCCTAGAGACACATAGGTGTGCCAAATGGTCACAAAGCACATATATAATGCGGAAAAATAGAACAACTTATGGTAATAAAGGATTTTTGAGCTAATTAATGTCAAGTCCTAGGTTCTGGGCAGTATCGTTTGGCAAGGAACATGCCATGGTTCAATTGTTTTGCTGCCTGGATAAGGCTCTGAATCTGGGCTGGACTCTGCTGGAGAGGTTGAGGATCCTTGGCTACATGTTAATACTTAAAGGAAAAGCCAAAATATATTGAATGATTTTCCAAACTAAATAAATTGGAAGTTTTGTGGTCTAAAATGTCTGAAAATGTAAACACTGAATACACATCTAAATCATCTGTGTAATAGCAATACTACACTGTTTGCTATCAATTTACTCTCTGGCATAATTCAGAAAGTATTCCTTGTAAAACGAATTCCCTCACTTATATTGCCTATAATTCAGGTTGAATTTATTTTCCGTGTTTCTGCTGATTTTAAGACTCCTGTCTCTCCAAAGAGACTGCCAGACATAGAGGGTAGGTGAATCACCACATCACAGCCAGAACCATGAAGGAACCCCAGTAAACTCCTCACTCACAAAAAGCATCTCTGCAAAGCAGACCAACACGCAAAAGAAGCAGATCCTGGTTCATAAAGAACTTGCATCCAAAGTTAAAGAAAAGGGGAAAAAAATGTGTTCTTTTTAGTTTGCCTCTCTGTACAAAGAATGGATTACTCATCTGCTTTGTGGGGATTTTCCTACACAGCAATATGCTTCCATAAAAAGAGGCCTGATTGCTACTTACTTTGCCAAGGTCAAGGTGGACTACAGGTCGTCTTGGAAGTCAAGATTTTGCGGACAGTGCTAGGGTCTGTTCTGAGCACGATGCCCCAAGCCAGGAACCTTATACTTGGTTCTTCAAGATGCTTTATGTGACCTTAGGCAAACATCAAACATCTCAGCCAGAGCAAGAGGTATGTGCTGGGAGATTAGCATATGACTAGCACTAAAAACAGAAGCAAAACCACAATGTCATATGAAAGCAAGCCTGTGTACTACCAGACAAGGGTTAATGGCTGCATTTCCATCTCTGGGTTTTATGTTCGTTGCTTTGCTTTGAGTCTATACATTGGGAAAAGATCTCTTAAATACAAAGAGAGACATAAAGCAGGACATTTTTGTTTTCAATGTTCTTGGGTTTGTACACTGAACAGTAAAGTTCTGAGCTAGTGCTGGTATAAAAGGGGTGGGGTCAAACATTACATGGCAGCTGGGAACTTCAGAATACTACAAATGCACATTTGTGAGTCTTTTGGGAATTTCTTCCCTTTGGTTTTGATCATACTATGTAACATTCAAGACATTGGGACTTAGAGGTAAGGGGGGAATCTTGGGGAAGCTGAAGGTTTTTAAATATAACAAATCAAAAATTTTGAATGCAATTGCAATTCAAGTTGCAAGCTCCTTAACATAAGATCATAAAAGTGGCTGTGCTTGGTAAAACCATAGGTTTATTTAGCCCACTGTGCTTTTCCCCACAAGTGCCACATGAGAGTACTTGAGGGGGGACCTAAGAACAAGCTAAGTATTTCAAATTTTTCCCATCCAACAAATTGTTGCTCAGAAGGGTGCTGAGCTAGATGGGGGTTTCTACTGTTGCAGCAATTCTCCACAGATTTCCATTTCATGGGCTTCTCAAATCTCCCTTGGGGCACACGGGAGCCTCTAGTATCCTCACGAACAACACAGTTCTCCTGCCTTCCGTGGGAAAAGCAAACTTGTGATATTTGTCTTCATTATGGCTCCAAGGACCAGATCACAGCCTCTTGTTCCCAGTCTGGAAGAGATAATGAAGAGCAGGTTCTTCTCTGCCCACTCTACACACTTCCATGCTTCACAGACCTTTGCCACAAGTGAGACACGAATTTATACTGAATCACTATAATAATGTTCTCAATTTTAGTCACTGCTCCTTTCCTCATATTTGTGAAAATCTGAATTGCTTTTAGTCTGATACCAAGCCCTGAGTTCATGTTTGCACGGAAATATGAGTCATAACCTCAAGATTTCACTCCTGGGTGATGATGGGAGCTCAGAGCTCATCTTTTCATATTCAGACTTAGGTTTGTTTTTCCCATATGCATGACTTCATATTTATCAATTTTGAGTTTCAGCTGCCTGATTTAATAAATGTTCTGCTTTGTATGAGCTATCCATTCTTGTCTTCCAGAATATTCTTGTTTACTATTGTAATTGTTTCTTTGTATTTAAAAGAAACACAATTTCTTTTTCAATAATAATTGTGCTAGCAGTTTCCACAATACATTATTAATTCAATTACAGAATAAGAAGGAACACTTTGTATTTCTAATTAAGTATTTCATTTGCTGGGAAACAAACACACCCTTAGAGACGAGTATCAAAAGTTACAAAAATTCCTAACATTGTCTTCACAATGAAAGATAAGAAAATGCCATATACATTATGGTACTGCATTTTAGTTCAGGAATTGGTACAATTTTTCTGAGATTAGCTTTAGGCATGACTTCCTAGGAGTAGAACAAGACGTAAACAACACTCAATTATCTGATACAGAATTAACTGACTTGGAATAAGCAGTTAAAAGTGATAAATATATAAAGGCATTAAATAACAATAATACTTACCTTATCAGATTTTAGACTAAAGTTGAAACTGAAAGTCTTCTTTTTGACTTGTTCCCACTCTAAAGATAAAAGAAAATTTCATCATAATAATGTTTGTATTTAGAAACTTACAAAATACAATTATCTATAGGTAAATAAGCCAGTTATTTTTCTCATTTGGTCATTTAATAATAAGTATTTTCTTGGACTATACAAACTTAAAGACAGTGAGAAAAAAAGATAAAGAGTATTTAGACAGAAAAGAGAGTGGGCAAAATTTCAGCTACCACCATAATAACTACTGAGCTGTGGTTTTTTGAAAACTATATTGGTTAGTTGTGAATTAAAACTTCTAGTGCTAATACTCACATATATTTTGAGTGTATTAAACCCAGATTTCATGATTCCAAGGCCTAATAATCCAACCATTTCTGTATGTCATCTTCCAACAGAACAATATCAAGTTAACCAGATATTTCTCCATTTACTTCAGCTGAGCCACAATTCCACTCAAGACCGAAAATCCTGGAAATTTAAATATGGAGAAAAAGCTGAGAAAGCTACTTTTTATTAAATACAACTTAAACTGCAATTGTAAGAAACCTCTCTGTGCACTGTTCTGCAGTCTGGAGAGAACATATACTCATGTCCTAGAGATAGATTGCACCTGACATTCCTGGTCAAAGGACTTCTCTTTGAATCTCCTTTTGCAAAGGAACCTTCAGAGACATATCTACATCTGAAATTGAGTCACAATGTCCAGCTGCTATGTGGAAGGTGGTGATAAATTCTGTAACCTGTCTTTGCATCCCTGTTTGTAAATGGGCGAATAGAATAATAGCACCACTATAAACTAGTGTCTAACAAAGGAAAGAGAAAAGTATTTGGCTTCAACAACCAGAGAAATCTATCTCAGCTTAATTAACCTACTAGAGTAAGCAGAAGGGGGGTGGGGGAGGGTAGATAAAACTTACATTATTTTTTTTTAAGGAATTTTTTGAGGATACTTTAATCTAACATAGGTCTATCACATAGCTGAATTCCTAGGTAGTTTTGGAGGTAATTGATATCAAGCAGTGTATCCTGGAATTTATACATACATTTTATAGGAAAGCTGTTTTAACAGGAAGCAAGACAATTTTCAAAAGAGCTATTTATTTTGTTGAATATTAAACCTCAGAGTGGAGTTCATTACCATCAACCCTCAGAAGAGATGTGAAGATCAGTCCTACTGAGTTGCTGCTGCTATCTCTAGAGTGGAAAAGACTTTGTTCATTGCTGGGGAAAAGCCTGCTATGCACTTTCTATAGGAAACAGCTTTGGAGCTCTTACTGAGGGAATCCAACTCGGCCCTGAGTAATATCTCTTTATCTGTGGTCAGGAAAACTAGAAAGAAGAAGCTACAAGAAAATTCTCCTCCCATAGAAGAAAAGCCAGGAATATCCTTGAATGCCTGTGTAACCAGATACGGGGCATCACATATCAGTCCTGTGCTTTAATAGAGTGAGGAAGCTGCAGTGCCACAGACAACCAGTTCATAGGACTGGAAATGCTCCAAGAAATCCTCATGAGAGTCTGTCTACACGAGAAATCCTGGTATATGGGGTCTTATTCAGCCCACAATTCATTATAAAAGATCATATTAACATGGACTTGGGCAGCCAAAAAGCCTCAGAGCTGGACAAGCATGGCCACAATCATGATCTTCTTTCTTTGAACAGTGGCAAGAGGGACAGCCCCCTGCCAATTGCATACAACATAACCATTCCCCCTGAAGCAGGGCCCACCATTTCTAACACCTTTTAACGGGGTACGAGGGACCTTGCTCTCTGCTGCTTCAGCAGGCAAAAGTCTACACCATGATCACCCAGATATGTCGGCAACACAAAGGAGAGGACAAAGCATGGGTCTTCCTCATGTGAAGGAAGGAGTGCATCTGCTTCCCAAATTTTCAGACAGCTCAAGCATGGATATGTTGTTGTGCTCTGGTGAAGCAGGTTAGCTCAGATTAGTGACTGACAAAAGCTTTTTACTCGCTTCTACATGTGCTGTAGACACATAACTGCCAATTGATCATGGAGCAGAGAACAGGATGGTAGTAGGAGCTATTTTGTGATTGCGGTTTGTGAATTTGCTTGTCAAACCCTGATAAAACCATTTAATCCTTGAAAAGAAAGAGAATTGGATCCACAAACTCATACTGATGGAAAAAGAGCCTTGTGATCAAAAACATCCTGCAAAGTCGAACACCATGTTTGGCTTCATATATGAACTCTTAGGGTTCCCCAAAGTCAGTAAATAGATACCAAGAGATATTTAACTAAGATTTATTGAGAATAGATGACCCAAGAAGAGAGAGAGGAACTAGTAATTTGGAGAAATGCTCTTAATGACGCTGTCAGGGCACTGCATGGGTGAAGGGCTCCCCAGGAGCCGTGAGGATTTCCTTGGATTCATCCCATTGCAGGTCCTGGCAGCCAAGGCCCATCCCATCACTTCAGCCAGAAACAGGTTCGACAGAGGGCACTGGGGCAGCCTCATTCCAGGGTATCCCTGGGACCAGTGACAGGCTGTGAGCCTGCAGGTGGTCCTGGCTCAAGAGGCACAAGGCCAAGGAGGTCAGGGCTGTGAGGACCTGGAGACCAGCCCTGCTTTGCCATCCCTGGGACATCCCTGCTGACAGCCCTGGGGGACTGACATGGGCTCCTCAGCTGTGAACAGGGTGGAGTGGCCCCTGGGTGATGAACACAAACAGGCAGGGCTGACAGTGTTTCAGGGACACAGCAGCCACAACATGAAAAGTCCTGGACAAGTGCCTGTCCTGGGTGCCCATCTGGCCAGGCCAGAGACTCTTTGAAGGATGGGGTGGTACCTGAAATTGGGAGCCCTTTAGCTTCAACCCCACATTTCAGTGGTACCAATCCCGCTGCCACTTATGTCCTGTGTCTTCAATGCTTGTGCCAACTGCTTACACTCAGTTTGTCCATTTCAGGCTGGGTTCATTCACTGCAACATTCAAACCTCTCTTCTTCAGCTCTGCACTGACTCAGCCCATCCTTTCCATATGTCAATCATCCCTCCTCAACCTCAGTAAGAGATATAAACTTGTTTCAGCACATAAGGAAACAGCTTCTGAAACTTCCAGCTTTATTCTGCTCTTAGTGCATACTGTCCTCCAATAATACCTGTGCTTTCCATTGTTGCTAACTGAGCCATGTGGAAGCGTGGTAGATCACCTCCAGATGTTCTGCTCACTTTTAAGTAACAGAAAATGTTACATTTTCCCAGGGAGAGTTTATTTATTGTCAGCTGTAGTCATTCCCTCCTTTGTTAGGCTCTAACTTTACACGTAAACTAATTCATGGGGTTTTGTGCTTTTTAATGCAGCATTTGGCCACCAGTGACAGCCCTCAATTTTCCCCTTGAGCCAAAAGGGCTTCAGATAGCGATAACTTTTCCATAAAAAGTAATTTCAAATGATGAATTTTTTCATTGTATCATGTCCAGCCAAAACACAGTTTGGAATTCTTTCCTCTGTAGTTTTTTAAAAAGGTAGAGGCACAGACAACCTTGCCTACGTAGGGCCAGGCTCTGGAGCAGACAAGCATGGGGAGTCCATGGTTAATCTCGACTGCTGATGTGTGGACAGGACTTCATCTTCTGGCCTGCTGGGACCCACCCTGCCAAAATCCACAGGACATCTGGAGCAGTAAAGCAGTGCATGAGCAAAACAAGAGCAGTGAGGCTGTGGCCTGTGTTGGGATCACTCATTTTGCTTCCAGCTCAGGGAACGGGACATGTCCACTGATCCTTAAACAAGAGGTACAAACCTGGGAGTCTTCACCATCTATCTGGCTTGCTTGCTTACAAGAATTTTAGGGTCATTACACACACTTCCTCTGTCAGCACAGTAAATCCCACACAGAACAGCAGATGACATTTTAAATACTCCAGAGCAGTAGCAGGAAAATTTTATGTGCATTATGAAATTTTACTTCCTTTCCTGATGAACATTTTCCTGATGATGTGTTTGCAACGTAGATATGGCTTTCTTTTACCAGTACAATTGAGCCTGTATTTCCCAGACAGTGATACACTACAACAATGGAAAGTCCCAACCAAGTTCTCTTCTACCTAGGTGCACTTTATAAATGATCTGTCCTACAGAATGAGTTGCAGTCCCTTTTCAGATATGGTCATATGTTCCTTTATCACTTCTCAAGGCATGTTTCAAGAGTTGAGGAAAGCATAATGTTGTTTGAGTCACATTAATAACCGTGTGCTGTTCTGTAGCACATTGCGTACAAGGTTCCACAAATAGGATGGGACTGGAAACACTGGTCTCTTTACTGGCCTCCTACTATAGGAAACTAAAACCGAGCTTTAAAAAGCTTGAAATAAGTTGTCATTGTTGCCTTTAGAACATCCTTCTAAATTAAGAGCCTTTTAATTTAATTTTAATGCTGGAAGAACAAGGTCTGCACTGCTCACATCTGCTCATTAAAGTAAATAAGAAAGTGTTCTGGGGGAAGAAGCTGCAGAATGAGTGTCCTTCCTATGCCTTCAGTTCTTATGCTCATTCATTACACACCCATCAAAGCCGAGAGAGGCTCAGGCAAGCGAGTACCAGCAGCAGTCCTTTCACTGTGCTCGCTTACCTTATCCCATACCTGCAGCACTGGCCCTGCAGGGAAGTTGCAAGCAATCAGGCTGTGAAAGACTGTGTAGCACAGCACACACTAGAGCAAAGAGGGATCCTGTAATGTTCACTGCTATAATTTGGGAAACATCCTTCCACATGGAAATGCAGTACATGGATCCTTAGGGCAGCACTGAGCCAAGCCAGCGCTCCCACAATCACTGTAGATATGTTGCCCTCAAATGTGGATGTCCTGCAAAGACATTCAGACACCTCTGCCCCTGGGGTCTCTTACTTCAACAATTAAATGCCACTTCTTTTCTTCTGTCTGTTCAAGATGCCTTGTTCACTCCTTTTCATTTGCCTGCATAAAGAAAAGATATTTATTAGCAGATCATTAAAGTTATCTGATTAAATATGTCTTGGAAGGGCAGGAAAGTCTCTAAGACAGCAAAAATTCTAGGGTTCAGAGTCCATGCCCCTCACTATGAATAGAGTCCTGGAATAGAGTGTTATAACATGATGCATCCTTTGCATTTCAAATTCCTTTTATAGAACCTTTGCAGCTAAAGTGTTGCAAATGAAAACTAAGCAGCTGGAGAAGCCAGAGATGGCTTTTGTGAATTTTCCCAGGGTTCACATGCATTTTGGATAAGATTTCTTTTTTTCTGAAGCATTGCATGTCCAATTGCAACTGCTTAGAGAAAAATCCCAGGAATAGAAACAAGGGTACTGCGTCAGTCAGATCCTGTTATCCTTTATCCTTCTGTCATAAGGATAGGCAATGTTTTCATCTTACTGACAGGAGGAAAGCAAGACTGTCGAATGATCATAACCACAACAGTGGTTTCTGTCTATCCCTTGCCCCCTGTTCATTGCCTCCCAAGATATGATTTTAGCCCTTTGCTCACGTAGCCTAAGTACTAAGCTTTCCTCTCCCCAGTTTTCGTGCTGTCATGTGTACACATCAGACATACATTCCTCACAAACCCACTGCGCTCTTCAACCAGGCAAGGAAGAGAAAATGCCAGAACTCTCTGGGGAGATTTCAAGGATGGGTGAAAAAAGGTCGCAGGCACAGCAGAGGATCAGCAAAGAGCACAGGATCAGCACGGAATTCGTGCTGTCAGCCTGCAATCAGATGTTTTGTCTCAGCCCTCATCATACATAAGGCCTCCTAAACTTAAGGCATCACTCTGAAAAGACAGGACAATCTGGGATTCTAAATATAACATAGCTGTGTCTTTTCTTTGATGCTGAAATAATATCTATTTATTGTCATCCTTTTTTTATTTGCTTTCTTCTCCACACTGGTGCTTGTGCCAAATCAACATCAAGCTAAAAAGAATCTAATTTCTGACCCCATGGAAATGACAATATTATAAATGTTGTAGAGGCATTTAATAAAAGCTCACTACAGCTAAAATGATTGTACAAAAAGCTCTCTTGAGTTAAAGAAAATGAAAAGTAAATACATATTTGAATTGCAAGTTGTTCACTTCAATTTCATATTTAAAGTGAGATGATTATATATTGGTTTTATTCAAAATTTCTGGGGAAAAATAATTAGTAAAAATAATCAAAATTAATATCAATTTTTAAAATTTTTTATTCAACTATGATGCACCAAATTCATTAAAAACTCTTCTATAGGTATGTCTTTTTGATTCAGAACAATGTGCTTCACCATTCATCTTACAGTAAATTCCTCTATGCCAAGTCATCAAACTATGTTTTGATGTATAAGAAAATGTATTATTATGGAAGATTTACTTCAGGGAGATATGAGAATAATAATTTCCATTTTGAAAAGATACAAAGTTCTCTTCTATATCATGGTAAACTGTAAAATAAAATGTAATTCTGATGTTAAAAATACTAGGAATTTCAATTCTTATACACACCAGGTAAGAGAACATGATGTTCTTATTTGATGCTCAGAAAAGCCATGCACACCTGCTCTAATGACATGAATGGAAAAAAAAAACTGTAGACATTCACTAATGTAGCTACTTTATTAGCTTGCCAGGCACTAAGCAGAGCTGACTTCATGGCCATGAAATGTGGAGATGTGAAGGAAACGGAGAACCAATTTACTGGTTTTCAGCAGGAATACGCAGACTTGAAAAGACTGAACTTTGCCAAGTTCTTTTTAAGTTCTGCCATTAGGAAAAAAGGAATAGGTGGAAGAGGATCCTTTCCAAATATGAGGGAAGAAATGGATGCAGAGGTTGTGCATAAAAAAGGACAGACTTTGAGAGTAGAAGATGAAGGAAATACAACAGAAATATTTTCACACAACAAATATTTTCCAATTCTGCCTTCCCTAAACATTTGGAAGTCAAACTGCACGCTCAAAATGTCCATTTAGGATATTGCTCCATCTAATTTCTGTTCGATGTTTCCTCACTTAACTTCTTTAAATCAAAGCCATCGTTTCAGAAGTCTGACTCCCACTGAGGAAAAGCTGTTTTATAAATGTTAATGCAATTAAAAATACTAACAGAATAATAACACTTAAAAATCCTAGGAATAAATAAAAAATAAATTAAAAAAAAATTAAAAAAAACAAAAGAAAACAAAACAAAAAAAACCAACCAAACAAACAAACAAAAAAAACCAAAAAAACACCACAGTCCAAAAATGTAGGTAGCATCAGCCAGAAAGAAGCTAGCTGGCCCCCAGAATGGTCAAGGGAGGTGATCCTTCCCCTCTGTTCAGCACTGATGAGGCCACAGCTGGAAAACTGTCTCTATATCTGGACTCTTCAGTAAGAGAGAGGTACAAACATACTGAAGAGAGTTCAACAAAGGGCCACAGGGATGACTGAGGGATTGGAGCATCTTTCATTAGAAAAATCTGACAGAGCTGGGACTCCTCAGCCTAGAGATCAGATGGCTTGTGGGGATCTCACCAATGAGGTAAATACCTGATGGGAGAGTGCAGAGAGGGTGGAGCTCTTTCCAGTTGTTCCAGAGACAGCCAAGACAAATTGAAATGTAGGCACTTCCCCCTGAACATCAGAAAAACTTTTTCTGCTGTGAGGATGACCAAGCACTGGCACAGGTTGGGCAGGGAGGTTGTGGAGTCCAGATCCTTGAAGAAAAGAAGTTTAGATGTGGTCCTGAGCAACTGGCACCTGATGGCCCTTCTTGGGCAGAGGGATTGGAAAAGATCAACTCCAGTAGTTCCTTTTATCTTCCACCATCCTGCAGTTCTTCTGTGAAAGATATTTCTAATGAAATCAAACATTTTTTCCAGATGCTGTGTTTTTACACAGCAAAAAGAAACATGTAACTGGCAGTTCAAATGTATTTCTTCATCAAAAAGTTTTTCTGTGAAAAGAGTGTGATTTGATGATAAAGTCCAAGGTGTAAAAAAAAAATCCTCCCAAAAATTGTTTTGAAGTGGGAAATCAGTTTGGGTGTATTTATCTGAGAAACAACAGCCGTCAGTGTTGGTACCTATTTAATAAAGAAATAAAACAAGAGGTATGAAAAACAATTCCAGTTATGAGAAGACTTTGATTTGCCCACTTAAACAAAGATCAAGTTACTAAACAAAAATTGAACATGCTTCTTATAATTTATGTCTAGTAGCCCTTTTCACATCTCCAAAAATGCAAGATTTCTGGAAGACCAACCCTGCCCTTTGATAGTGATTCATTACAATATGCTGTAAAGTTCTGCTGCAGGAATGTGCTGCTATAATATGACCTTTTTCTTGTTAAATAATACCAAGGTTTAACTAATGTTCTTGTTCAAGCTTTTAAATTAATCAAATCCAAGCACATTTTCCTAATTCTGGTATTGAGAGAGAGAGAGCCCATATGACCAAGAATTTTGTCACAACACTGCTCTGTGGTGTATTGCAATACAGCCTCATTATTAGAAGACCAGAAGTAGGAACATGCATGGCAAATTTTTGACATTAAAAAAAATTGAAATTCTGGAAAGCAAATTCAGCTGTTTCCTACAAGGTAATTGATGAACCCCCCCACATCCCCACACATATAATTTCATATAAGATTTTTCTAAGTTCTTAAATGTCATCAAATGGCACCAGTTCATGGCTACTCTGTGAAAGCTTTAAGCTTGAATGTCATTTTTTCTGAAGTGATTTCTCAGTAATCAGTGCAGGTTCTTTGATTTATACCACCAGATATGAAATCTGAATCAGGAGTAGTCCAAGCAATAATCTGGTCCCTGCAAATATGGCTTTTCCAAACCAGTGAGTTAGCAGCCAAAACGCACAGTGAAAAAAAGGTTTAAAAAAAGAATTTAAATCCAAAGTTGTTTGTTTATTGAAAAAAAAAGTCATACTATGAAAAGTATAGTCTTCTAAATTTCCTGTTATGTGGAATCCTGAGAAAATACCTAAATTTACCAAAACACTGTTCTTTAGAGCTGTTAAATGGCAAAACTTCTAAACTGATCTTTCCACCTTGCATTCTAAAACCTATAGCTTCTCTTCCTCCTCCCAGCACGATTATTTTAAGAGCCAGGCTGTCCTCAGCAAGCCAAGTTCTAAACCATAATCTGAAGTTAGCAGCAACATACGCCATTGGAATATTTGTAGAATTAAGTAGAAATTTGCATGAACTAGGTCCTTATTTCTTTCATGTAGAAATATCAAAATACAGCTCATTGAAATTTTCTCAAGATTACTTTCAAGTAAGATTTGAAAATGACCCCAGCATTTCCCTTCCGGGGATTCCATTCCTGAAATCAATTTGTTGAACTGATGCCTGCAGGATGTCTTACAGAAACAGATAACCCTTTTGCTTTTTCTTGCACATTTTAATGCATTCCACAGTACAATACTATTTCATTTTTCTACAGATCAAAAATATCAGTTTTCACATTTTGTTCCTCTGGCATCTTCTTGAACAAGCCAGCTTAGTGATTGCTGCCTATGTGTTACTGCTCTGAGTACTGAAATGAGTGGGTTTGGGTAGAGAGGAAAAGGGTTCTTACCACCAATCTATTTTATTTGGTTTTGCCTCCTGCTGAGTTCTTGCAGCACAATGCTGGTTACCCATGCATAAAAACACCATGCTGGAGAACAAGAGGAATAAGATAACCAGCCTTTTGAAATAATGGAGAATATTTGTAGCCTCCAATAGGGGCCAGTGTCAGGCAGAGGATTTTGATGTAGTTTTGGCACTTTTCAGTTCCCTGCCATATTTCCTCCTTGAGCTGGAATATTCGCCACAGATTCTCAGTACATTTCTCTATACGTAAGGTTTCCCAGGAGCAGGATAGGACTACATCCATATTTTGGCCATCAACCCTTCTTTCCTCTGAGCACTTCCTCTAATCCAGAAGAAAACCAGTATACATTTCTGGCTATACCCCAAAACCTAATTAGTTTAACACACTCATCATTTATTTCATTCTGTTTTCTTTACAATTGCATTTACTAAGGGGTGTTCGAGTGCTCCTACACATATATAAAAGAGTATATCTTTGCAATGATGCTAGGCCAAGGCTGAGTGTGATGGCTCTAACAAAGATGTCGTTCATATTTCTGCTAAAATTAAAAGGTAGTAGACATAAATAAGAGGTGAAAAAGCAGCTCAGTTTTCTGACATTTAGAACCCTGTGCATGCTTTTCAAGAAAGCCATTTGGCTGCCCGTTTAGGGCGAACTCTTTAGAGGTAATTATTCCACACATTCTGCCACATTATTCCTCCCTTAGAACTCTTCAAAACACAAGTGGTTGTTGCTCTTGATGCCAGCCCTAGGGTTTCAGGAGTTGTTTTCTCTACAGAAATGAGCTGTGGTCTGGAGTCTATGAGTGGAAGGCCCATTAGCTCCCAGGAGAAAATTTCAGGATGTTATTGTCATCAGCAAATGGAAAAGCAGGATACTTTTTTGTTGGGTGTTTTTTCAGCCTCTGTCAAAGTGGAACTAATGCAAAATGATCAACTAGTATTTCCATTGAGAGAGCAGAGTCAAGAGACTAATTTACTTCATCTTCCTTGTAGTTTTCACAAAAAGTGAATAGAAATGGCCAGAGGCACATTCTCCTCAGCAGCAGAAAAAAAAGAGCAAAAAACGAGAAGCTTGAAATCCCCAGAATCTGGAGAAGAGAAGGGTGTTGGGTGGAGATACAGAGAGAAGTTCAGACAGTGCCAGGACCTGCACAGCAGTGAGGAGCATGGATGGAGGAGGTTGTTCAGCACAGGTTGTTGGCCGAGTTGGGCAGAGGGAAGAATTCAGACCAGAAGAAAAGGCAGACTGGAGCAATTACCACTTGGACAAATCACAGTCCTGGGAAAGCCAAAAGCAAAGTGTTACACCTAAATCCAGCTGGCAAAAAGGATGGAGCAACGTGCTGGGATGGTCAGAGCAGGCAGCACAGATGACAGAGCAGGGAGAGGAAGAGTTGACTGGAAAAACAAGTGTTTTGCTGTGCAAGAAGGAGGCAGAGAGGTACTGAAAACTTGTAAATTTGGATCATAATGAAGATTTGGAAATAAGGCAACAGTGGGTTAAATCTGCCAGACACCTAACAGAAGCATTCACCAAAGGACACATGCACGCTTTTGATGATTTATGAGTGGCCAAGCTTATTTCACCCTTAGCTCATAAGATGGATATTTTGAACTTGCAATGTGGATAACTGACTAAGCATTTCCAGATTTGGTCATTAAAGCAGATCATGCTTCTTAGCTTTCTTGAATGCTATTACATTAAGTGGATTACTACAGAAATAAATATGGAAGCATTTCTGAAGCCATAAATATCTCCAAAATATGGAGATTAGCTTTTGAAAAGTTTGCAATCTGCCTAATTCAAACGTGGATTGTGATGCTATCCACACTGCACGTTCTAGGTAGTTCAAAAATAATACTGAAACAAAGGCAATGTCTATGTTATCCTCATCAATGCAAATCCTCAAAAGGAAAGTTTTCCTGTACACTAATCCAGACGTTACTCAGTTTCTGGTTAAGCCAGCTGATGTTTCATCTAGGTTTATAATAGCCTGTCTTTGTAATGCCAGGAGAGTTTTTGATTACCGTATGGTTAGCAAGTGTGTAACAGTCATTAAACAAATACAACAAATGTAATTAGTTAGTACACCTGCTGTCAATATGCACTATATCTGCATGGCCTTTTCATTAGATTTTCTGGGACATATGTACCTCAACAACAGAAAAATCCTTGATCATTTTAGCTAGAAGGACAATGAACTCTGTTACAGGAAAAGTACGTTCATAAACTCTATAGAAAATCATGCAACTTCAACAAACCACGAATAGCCCAAACTTCAACAGAGCACAGACTATATAAGTGATACGGTAGCTCCACCAGTCAGCAGCAGCAGTAGTCCTGAAACAACTAATGCAAACCAGTTTCTGTCTACTTCTGACTCCTGAAACAAGAGACTACAAACTCTCAAGAAAAAAAAAAATCTATGTGTGCTATTGACAGACAAATACTAGCAAAGTTTGTCTGAAACAAATAAGAAACAACGGGGGGAAAATGCCATTGTTTTCCTGATACCTGCCTTGTTTTAAGTGTCATTTCCAGAGGAAGATGTGTATGCCATTTCAAAAGTATTTTGTGGTACTAGACAGACTGCAGGGAAATAAAATTGCATTAAGCAAACTCACTCAAAGTCAAAATTGAAGCTTTTCAAAAGGATGACTAAAAGAGAATTATAGAATTTTCTCTGATTGGAAACTGATGGAAGCTTATGAAACGCTAGCTAAATTGAGGAAAGTCCTTGAGATTTGCTGCAAGCTTCATTGTCCCATTGCTTGTGCTATCACGGAAAGTGCCCAAGCTTCTTTCTTCACTAGTACACAGAAGAATAACAAAGGATTTGGGGTTAATAACCAGATAGTTTGTAGTCTTTTTGGGATTTGGGAACATCTCTATTTCTAAAAAGGGTTTGTTCCATTGTTTAGTGTTCCCTGGAATACTGGTGGGAGAGCATTACTTTGTAAATTTCCATATGTTATTTAGTCTGCCCTTTTCAGGAATTCATTTGCTGCTTACATTCATTTATGTTTCAATCAGTCATTCATGTACTATAGAGTGTTATCATTCTCTCCCCACCCTCAAAGGATTGCCTTGTATAGCTAATGCAATCAATACTTCAGTCTGAGGGGATAAACTGTATCTCAGACTTCCTATTGTTTTGTGGTTGATTTGATTTTATCTCAAACTACAGACATATCAAGCAATATTTTGTCTTCTGCTTGACAGGTCTATTGCTGGAATTTTTTTTTTCTTCTTCATTATTTGGACTGGAAGCACTATTTGTTTTTATTTCCTAATTAGTGTTCAGCTGACCCACAGTCATGTTATAGATGTGACAAGAGTTATATTTATTTTTCCTTCATCCAGGCTGCAACTAATTTAAAGTGGTAATCTTTGTGCCAATCAAAGACACCGTTGATAATATTTCAGTAAAAAATATTCATAATTAACTTACTGCATAAGCTGACTTCAGACGTAATTAAATTGGCTTAACTTTTCATATGATTCAACCTGTTTATACCTAATACTCACAGTCAGTTGAGTTTCTACTAAATGAAAGAAAATTTTTTTGTATTAAAAACAGGAAACACCCCAAATAGGCACACAACTTAAAAAAAAATTATTTTATTCTGAAGCACACACTTCCTAAGTAAAAAAAGTCACTATGTTAAGTTATTGCTGGAGAATAAGGCTGCTCCTATGGAGCACCTTTAGGGGCAATACGCTGTAATTTCTTGTTCATATGGACACACAATCATTTGTATTTAGTATGTCTGAGTTTTTCCTAACTTGGTGAAGAGAAAAAAATTGCAATAAGGTTAATTTTATTTCAGTATTCTTCAGTTCATTTTGAAATGCTTGTGCCTTTTCTTATCTCCTGTCTAATAGAGGAGCAGTGTGATGCAACTCTCCAAATTTAAGAGGAGAACCTTCAGCCATTCAAGAGAGAGATATCACCCTGCTCTCCACACTTTCTAAAGTATATCACGCCTAAATAATCTAGATGTTCACAACAAGAGATGTTTTATCTCCAGATTTTTAGGACAGATTCTTTTTTCTAAAAACCTGGAAAGGAAAAATGTGCAATTGAGGGAGTTCTTGTTTGTCTGTGTTTGATGGCATTGTCATAGGTTGAGGAAAGCAAGTCTTACTTGTTTGACTGAATAGATTTTCAGTTTTTTTCAGATTATATTGTCAACTGTTCATCTTTATCACTCTTGATAAAGATGAATAATCTCTCGATAAAATATAATCTCTTGGTCTTTACAATGAATTGATGCACGTGTATCTCCAAAGCTGTGAGTGAACTTTGCATCTCAGGAGAGGAGGAAAGACTGGAAAGGAAGGATTCAGCTTCTGAAAAATCAACACGTTCCAGTGACATTTCACATTTTATAAAAAAATACCTCTTTTCCATTGGAATTATTAAAAGTGATACCATAATAAATAAAGAAATAATTTTCTTTCAGGTCAAATAAACCTGTCTAAAGGCAGACTTTCAAAATTGCCTACCTGCATATGCATTCATATGCATTCATTTTGGTTGCAGACCTAACCAAGCTATTGTTTCTGAAATTTTATCCACTATGTATTTCACCTACCATAAGAATGAGTGACAAAAGATGAAGAGCTTTATCACTGTGTATCCAAATACACCTTGCTTGTATAACCTGAGATTTGCCTCCCTACTTAAGTGATTCACTCTTATGTGCGTTTATGATCCAAAGGATTTTGAGAAAACATGGATGAAAAATTTACGGAAGCAGTGGCTTAGCACAGAAATTCAGCCAAATGTCAAAGTGGGTTGCCTCTGCACTATGCAAAGAGTATCACAGTACAGCACAAGAGAGCATTGTTCATGGATTCGGGCTACTTTTCCACCTTTGGCTTCTCATTCCTGGCCTGAATAACCTGCAGTTAAGCACTTCTCTGACTCCAGCACAACCCTTCTCAAGGTGCAAGAAGTATGGTCCTGTCAGCTTTGATATATACAGACCAGTAAGAGAAAAGGCCAGAGATGAGTGGGAGTCTATTTTAAATTAATGTAATTCAAAGTAGTGACAGTAAAAATCTACGGTTAAGCATCTGGGCCACTTAACTTGGTAGCCAAGCCCCTGAATCCATGAGGTCTGCAGCTTCCAGACTGGTTCAGAGAAGCAGAATAAGAACCCATCTGAATACAGACTGTTGTAAATGCAGAACATATTCGGACCTTCAGTATTAGGCTGGAATACACTATCTAATGGGAAAAAAGTATTCATCATTTGTTGTCAAAATTAAGAAACAAGCATGCAGCTGGAAATAAAGAGCAACATTACCTGGCGACCTAAGCTAAGCTTGCTTTGGTTTAAACTCCAGTAATAAAAATGTCACAGGTGAGGGAGATAAAATTATTGTCCATATTTTTGGAACAAAATCTCTTCAATCAAAAATCAAGACACCTGTTCTATTACTGCTATTTTCATCTTTGAACCATGCTGTCCCTTTATAAATCAGCCAGAGCAGAAAAAAACCCCAGCAACATATTTCATTCTTTCTTTGTCAGAACCGGTTAGTTTTATGACTGTGTCAAATTCTGCCATTTAGTATCTGGGGTTTTTATATATATTTAGTACATGAGTTTGATGCTTTTGTGTGAAACTGTTTTCATTTTGTGCTGTCTAGTATAATATCTGGAGTCATGCTTCAGTTGTTTTTGTGAATAGAGATTTACTGGGGAATGCTCAAATAAGGAAAGACTGTCATGTTGCAGTGACAAATCTAATGTGTGAAACAATCTTCTCCCTGTAAAAATAAAGATTTATGTAGATATAATATCTTTAGTTACAGCAATTAAATTTAAAGCTATTTCAGGACAGCTGCCATCCAGTGAGCAGCTCTCTCATTTCATGGGAGTATTGTAATTTTCTTTTAAAATAATCTTCTTTTTTTAAAATTTCTGTCTCAGATACACATGAATACACACAGTCTGAGTCATTTTCAGACAGATTAAGTTTTGCTTAATTTTCTCTGCCTTATTAACAAAGAAAACCAGATGTTTCTGATTATAGCCTTGAACCACTTGAGCCAAACCATGAAGAAACATTAAAAGAAAGCTGACCAGTACCAAGGTTGTGTAAAGAATGCGCAAAGATCTGGTAAGTAGTTTTGGGTTTAGCTCAGTGGAAGTCCATCAATTAACTCCTTTGGAGTCTAGAATAAATTCATGGGAACAATTCATTTACACCATAAACAAGCCTTCCTGTTGCAGAAATTACCATTATTCTTTAGTGACTTACACAAGAAAGCATACTGATCTACAGCAGTTTGAACATTCTCCTGACACAAAAGTTGTGTGAGGTTTTTCTTTTTGAGATGACTAGTTAATTAAATTTAAATAGTTGGAGCATATGTCCTGAACTAGAGGAGTAATTGATTGCAGAGCTGATCGAGATCTTCCATTTCAGAGCACAGGTATCTGAAGTGCACTGATTCACAGGAGAATACAACTACAGTAAACGTTAGCTGCTGTTTCTAAGGAACTCATTTCTTTTCTGCAAAATGTGAGAGATTTTTGCCTGGGGAATATATCTAGCAAGGGAAATATGCCAGAACAAAAAAAGGCCTATTCGCTGTAACCTATACTTTATCATCCACCAGCTCAATCAGCCAATTTATTGACTCTTGTTTATAGAAGATAGTTTTCCCTCATAGAAGATTGTTTTTCCTCAGATGAGGAAGACCGCTTTTCAAGTGTTTGGTTCATCCTCTTGTCATACCTTCAGCATTCTTTTTCCTTAAACTGTACATTTTAGCCTCCAGGTTGCACACATTTTCACGTGTTCAATCAACTAAAACAATCTAAGTTATTACTCTTGGATTACGGTGTTTTGAGACCACAATGTTGTTATTGTGTCTCACCCTGGGAAATAATAGGGGTTTTGTACATTTAGTGCAGCAACAGGCAACTGTGTTCACAAGAGAGCTACACTTAAAATGGCCACTTAAGGCTTTCAAGTTGGCGTTACTGCTCTGCTGGGTCTGAACCCTTGGAATCAAAACATATTTAGCAGTGTCCAAATCTGATCCTGTAAAATACAAAAATGAAAAAACGGTATGTGCTGCACTCAGCCGTGGTACGACTACAAAAATCTCAGAAGAGAATAGATAGAAATCAAAGAAAAAAAAATTAGGAGGAAAAAATAAAACCCAAATAGGTTTTACTAGCCATTAAACTTGAGGTGAGCTGTTTAGACACACAGATTCTTGTGGAAGAGTGATGTGCAACTTCTCCACAGCCTGTGGCTAGAGCTGCTAATAGATACCGAGCACACATCTAAATCTAAAAGGCTTTGCAGTAATCCCATGAGGATCCCTCACCTCCTGTCCCAGAAATTTTCTCCATCTCATGGTACATTTTCTTTTGCTATAATATCTACTTTAAAAATCAAGGAACATTGTTTGCGTTTAAGTGGATTGATACTCTGGGTAGCATATGTGAAATAAAGCATTGAGAACATGTGGAATTATTTTAGAAACTTTGTGCAAGATAGCTGACCAAAAAAATAATCATAATAAATCAATAGATTAAGATGTACAGTAAATCTAGCCTTATATCTCAAGGGGGAGAGAGTGATTCTAATAGAACTAGTTAAGTGGCTCCATAGGGCTCATGACAGATTTTCTTGAAGATTTCAGAGAGGAAAATAGCGGGTTTAACAAGCACTACTGGAAAAATATGACTGCCTGCTAAGGCTCATTCCCTTCTGCTTACACTTTGTTGACTGGGTAGTTTCCTTCTCATGCAATAGAGAAGTACAGACCAAATGAAGAAACCTGAAATATCAACAGGCCACCCAGATAAAAAGCAGCGGGAGGTGGATTTATATGTTCTGCCTCTGGGCTGGACACTGAAGTCTTACTTTCTCACACACCTACCCACCACCTGCAACAATGAAGTGAATGAGTGACTGGCACCACTCTGTGCCTTCCTGCCAATTGTCATTACCATCACTTGCTTTCTCCATTCTTCTTCCTACATGTGGCATAACACTTAAAATACAGAACATTTACTACTCCTTAGGATAGTTTCTGACTACTGACTTCCTTGCCTGACTCATTACTGCATCTTTCTATGCTGTGATCCGTTTGATTTAAATTCACTGACTTTTGACAGAAAGAGAGAACATTTGGCAATACATTTTATATGTGTATTTTCCCATTGATGTTGAGAGAAATTTTAAAAACAGGTAAAACTGCCTATTAAATATTTCAGGCTAGAAGGAGATAAAGTATCTTATTCAAATGTGAATTTACTCCCTTTTCTATGCCCTTGACTATACTTGTTGTTTTTCTCTATTATATGTACAAAGAAATAAGTATAAAAATTTGGGATACCTAATTTTAATGAGCAGCAGCAGTAAACATTAAAGCCCAAATGGCTTATTCATCAGTCAGCTCTTTTTTCATTGTAGTTGGATGGAATTTTGTAACACCTGCAGTTTCGTTTGCATTCTCATATCCTTTTCTACATAAAAAGAAGGGAATGAGTTTTGCCATCAAGTGTCTTATACTGGGACTGTTATACATTTAACATTTATGGCACTTTTATCTGCCTTATAAAAATATCTAAGAATGTCTTCATAAACAAAAGCAAAAGGTACTTTGTACGGAAATAAAAAAGGAAATCTAAAAGGTCTGTTTGGGACAGGTGGTATAAATCAGAAAACTTTCACTAACTCCCACATTGCTTCTGGGCTAGGAAGGGGATTTTTACAGGTTTGAGTAAAGAAGTCAAGTACTTTTAAGGCAACTAACTTGAGCATCAAGTTGAACAGTTCCAGGTTTAAATGTGTTTGGATAGTCCTTCGCCACCTACTACATGTGGCCTGAGGGAAGGGGATGAAAAGCCATAAGACAGAGTATAGCAAATAATACCAATAAAAGAAGTAGTATCTGTAGAATCGTGTTACACACATCTTTGGAGATCTGTAAAGCCCACGAACCACTGCAGTGGCTGGAAAGCAGCATTAAACTGAGGCAAAGAAAGATGCCCGCTATGAAGAGAAGCAGAATAAGTTTTGATCGACAAGTTTATATAAAAAAAATTAGTTTTACTGCCATGGGTGCAGTGAAATTGTCCAGTCTTTGTCTTTTTCAGCTTTTATGAGAGAGCTATGCTATAAAATGTGTCATATGAAATCTTCATTAAAAACATCTTGACATTTTATTAAAAGCTCCAGATCTGGCTTCAAAAGGAAATGTAGCCTCCCCATTCACAAAAATTTCCTCCTGGTAGCACTTATTTTATATATACTCTTTGCCCTCTTACCACTTTTTTACCAACTCTTCATTTTTCCTTTGGAAAAATACAGTCCATACAGTCAACATTTTATCCGCAAACATCTTGAGAGGGAATACAAATCTCTGTCAATATTTTTAATCAACACTTGACCACATGCACTTCTACTTGATCTCTAGCAGTCATGTTTGAAAACTTACTAGGA
This sequence comes from Picathartes gymnocephalus, assembly GCA_013390045.1. NCBI lineage: Eukaryota > Metazoa > Chordata > Aves > Passeriformes > Picathartidae > Picathartes > Picathartes gymnocephalus. Next base: position 168,557 of record WEKY01035094.1, read on the forward strand.
AAACCCTTGACAGATTCAACAGAGACAGGAAGATAAGAGTCAAAAGTAGTTTTTTACATCTGAATGAAAGATATATTGACATGTTCAAGTGTCTGTTTTCTCCTTCTTTCCTTTCTCTTATTCTTTTCCCATTTGTGGGCAAAACTATTTCAAAACTTACTGACATTTTTTCTTTCACTATCATAGCATTGTTCCCATGGCATTAAGGAAGATTGATGTCAGCCAAAAAAAAAAAAATCACTAATTAAGGGGTGAAAGAAGACCTGCATGGTGCCAGGCTGTGCCGCATCTGTCTAGCATGAGGTGGCTGTACAATGCTCTGGCACTGGCCACTCTGAAAAAGGATGGTGGATTAGATGGATCATGGATGTAATCCACTTTGACAAGATCTACGTTCTTGTGACTCAAGGAACATAATCCAATTATTCAAAGGAGTGGACACATATATAAAAACACAGACTCCTGTGTTAAGTTTTCATTTGAAGCAATATAAATGCAATATGTGTTGTA
>WEKY01035096.1:0-11821 GCA_013390045.1 Picathartes gymnocephalus
TATATACATATATATATATATTAATTAAAGGAAAATAATATATATATATGCATATTAGGAAAAAAAAGGTTATATACTAAACAAGATATTTATCAGGGAAGAAAGTTCAGACAGGGCACCACCTTTTCTGTCTGGGATAGAGATCTCACCTTAGCAGACAGCAAACAAACATATACAGGACAAGGCTCTATGGATATTTAGACATACAGTCTGTCTTGGATTTCAAAAGGTAATTAAGAGACAAAAGTACCTCTTGTCAACCATCCCCTAAGGGACTTCCGAGCACTAGAACAAAACAAGTCTCACAAAGTGTATAAAAATCCAAGTTTCAGGCTACTACCATGACCACAAGGCTCTTCTTTCTTTTTTTCTGTAACCATAGGGCTTTGACTGAGGATCTGTTGTGCAATCCACCAGGAAAAAGAAGGAAACAGAACTGCAGGCGAAGTCAACCTCCCACTGCAGCAGAGGGGAAGGGACAGTACAGAAGAGGGTGCAAGGAAGAGGCACAGGGAGCTGGACTCACAAGAGGGATTGCAGAATGAAAAAATCACATGCATCCAAACATCAGGGTATTTAGTTAGAACAACAAAAAGACCTCAATGCCATTTATTTTTGTTTCACCGTTCTATAAATGCATGTTAATTCCCTTCAGTGCAATTATTTCTCAAAACATGAAAGGCTGTGGAGGCTTCCATCACTTCTTAAGAGATGAGAGCATGATGCACAAATAAGATTTTTAAGGATGAATGAAGATACGATGTTTAAGTTGCATGCAAATTCTAGTTTCTGTCTTTCTGATTGCACCAAATCATAGCTCTTTTTCAGAGGAAGAGAGGGCAGAGGGCAAGGGAAGGAAACCTTTGAAAGGGTGGGCACCTAGATACTTTTATCCAGGACTTTAGGCATGGTGTTTCATGTCTTTTGACAAGTTTCACTGCAAGGAAATTGCCAGGGCCAGAAGCTGGTAAATTTTATTCCTTCTGAGATCAGAAGTCCTAATGGAAGGAGACGAGGTGACCGAGAGACTGCAGATCAAAGCTTACATAAGACAGGGGAATCTTCTCTCCCAGAGCTGTTCTTCCATGTCCTTGATTAATGTATCATAACAACAATTTGTACTCTTTGACACACTCAGCGCAACTACATTTGTATGCAGAATTCTATTGATGTGTAAAAATAAAGTAAAAGGAATCTAATTAGCAAAGCTGTCCTTCTTCCAATGATCCTTTACTAGGAACTCTGTGTTCCTCTTCTGGATCATTTGACTCCTGATTGATAAGAAAGCAGCTTGCTAACCTAGTCACATTCCTTGGCGAGCACAAGACTAAGTTCAGTTTAATGCAGAACATGTTCCTAGCTGTTGGCTGCAGCAGGTGAAAACTAAGAGGCCCAGTGTCCTGTAGCTCACAGTACATTTTCCATTTTTCATCAATCTAATAATCTTATTTTCTACTTAAGGCAGATTTTTTTGTAGTTGTGTGATTGGTTTTTTATTCTGTATATAGTTTTACTTTCCACTACAACAAGAAAATTCACAATAGAATTGAAACTGGACACACATAGTAAGGTCTGGAAGAAAACATTCCTTCTCAAAACACACCTGAACAAAAGCTAACGTGCCACGTAAGTGGACCTTTGCAAGCTTGGAGGAAGAGAGGAAGCATTAACACATTGCCAGGATGCAGTAAGCTTTCAAAGGAAGATTTTATAGCTCTCTGTAGCTTCCAGAGTTATGATCTATGCCTTCCCTACCTGAAAGTAATTCCAAGCCTGCATTGTTAGTCGCACAAGACACAAAAGGCTTTTCCCCCATACAGCATTTGCCCTTGCTTCTCCACCCACTGTTTTCAGAGTCCCATCATCCATCACTCAATTTCCTGCCCTAGCAATTGTCTTCCAGTCACCAAAAAGCCAGCTGGCCAACACCAAGAGTGTGCCTTTACACCCTCCATGCCATTAGTGACATATATATATTTTTTTTAATATATGCATATATTTATATGTCTCTGCACACATTCCCTCTCTGTGACACTAACCACACATGAGAAATTCCTCTGCTCTCCACTGACTGAGCACCACACTTCCAGGAATGCCTTCTTGTGGTTAACAGGGTGAGGTTGCACTTCTGTAATTCAGCTGGTGCACCTTGGGTCTCAACTGCTTGCATGAGAAGGAAATATTTCTTAAACAAGCAAACAAACAAACACACACAAACCACAACAAACAAACAAGCAAGCCCAACCATCAATAAGAAGAAAACCCTCACAAAGAAAAAAACCCACCCACACATGCACAAAAACCTTCCAAACATCCAAAATGAAACCACATACCAAAAACCAACTAATCTTTTAGTATCAGAGAGGAAAAACCACAACCCCAAAACCCTGTCATTAGTGATCAGGCCAAGGAGAGGAAAATAAAAGATGGAAAGAAAAGCTAGTTGTTAAAGCAGCCAACATTTTCACAGCAGGTTTATATCACAGCAACCCATGTGCACCTCCTAAGTCTGCTTGAAGGCAAGTGAGGTCACACTGAAAAACTGGACACATTGAAAAAATTGAACATGGACTGTTTGGATGGAAAGACTGAACGGCAACGAAGAGTAAAATCTGTGTCCACCAATGAAAAAAACCTCATCTTTAGATGACTCCAATACAAAAGTTGCTGAGATCTCAGCAAGAACACTCAGTGGTATTAGGTTTTAGTAGAATGACAAGAATGCAGCCAAAACAAGTGTGATAAAAATCTTTACAAGTCAGCAAGGTCAGTCGGCTCTTCTCTATTGCCTGAAGATTTTCCAATTAGTTCTTGTATCCTTCTTCAGGCAGTTTTCTTCCTTCCTTGGGGTTCAGAAAGCCGTAGCATCTTTCATTCCAGGAAAATCAAGCTCTGCCACTTTTATATCCCTCAGCCTCACCAGTCCATCAAAATTTTCCATTTTTGTAACCAAGACCTCAGCCACAAACCGATTTTTGTTTGTCCTTTCATCATTTTTAAAAGGAACCAAGTCATGGTCATTCAATTTCAGTTTGCTTCCTGTAACGAGCTCTCCATTCAGTCTTCATTATATTGTGAAAATTAAGACTGAAGTGTCCCTTCTGATTGATAAAGAAATCATTCATCACAGCAGCCCTGTTAATGTGTACATATTCCTAAACCTATGACTGTGCAGTGCAAATCCCACAAGGCCAAAATCCTAACATTACAGACATCCAGATATGAGCTGGTGGAATGGGGTCTTCAGCAAATGTACAAGGGAACTTCTTCACCATTTGTCTCAAAATTACTTTGATTTGGATTGTTTCATGCACAATTCCCATCTCCTTGCAGTCTTAGTGCCACTCTCTCATAAGCTGAATAAAAGGCACCAAGATGAACACCTTACAATCTGTTCAGGTTTGCTTTGGGGACTACAACTAGTTTGCTCTTTATTTGAGGCCACACGCACCTTTTTGACATAAGAAATTAAAGAAACCAAGACAACAGAAACAAAAAGTTTCAAAACCTCCTTATACACTGATTTGTCTGTACCATCAACACCATCATCCTTATGATCAGATTGTTCTGATGTTTTCGGGTCAAGAATTGTGGCTTGCAGCATGCAAAAAACCCACTTGGTATCTGTCTTTTCTTTCTATTTTACATGAAAGCAGCAAAAAGATGAAAGTTCACTATAGCACGTAAGCGTCGTCATTATCTATATGAATGTGCTAATTTCTAGTACTCTGAAATGAATGAAATGGTTCAGTTAAACAATGATTACAGACAAACATTCTGTCGAAGTATATATCATTATCAATCATTTTACAGGCTTAGAATAAGAGTCATGACAGCATGCTATTATTTGGCAACATTGAATTCCACTTAAACAACTACATCCTTTTGTGGATTTATAACTGCAGTTTTAAGTTTTTCAGCAGCATCTGGGTTTCACATCTATTTCCTTGTGGCAAAACAGACCACCATTTTTTATGCATTTGGAATCTTTTTTGGAATATTCAGTGCAGCTGGGGAGAATCAGAGAGCAATCAAACACACCTATCACGGGCACTGAGCTCTGTCAGCAACTCAGCTCTCCCCTAACTGTGCTGTTACTGCAAGACGTGTCGCTACAATTCTCCACAACAAACACACTGCAGTGAACTCGGGACACACAGCCTGCAGGATTACACAATAGCACAAAGCCTGGCACTTTTTTAGAACTCGAAAAGCAAAACAGCACTTCTCATACCGTTCATACCCTCAAACAACTGACTGTCAGGGTATTCTAACTGGATGCTGTGAAGAGGCAGACAGTGTCCCTAAAACATCCCCTTGAAGGAGGCACATGCTGTAGTGTGGCTGTGGCTGGGGCAGCCACTTCATTAGGGCCAGAGGGAATGGGCACCACCAATGTCAGCTCTGACTTTGCTCACCCTCCATAACCCTTCTTTTCTAGCATGTGGGTTTTTCTGGAACATCCTTACAGTATTTTCTTCTTTCACGTGCTTTTCACCCGTGCTATCCTTCATAAACAACTGCATCCAAAACTCCTGGCAGTATTATCAAAATAATGCCGCTAATGATGTCATTATGGACTATTACCCTTATTTTACAGTGCAGAGGCTTTTTTGCTTCTATCAGCAGTAAATCCAAATTTATGCTAGAATTTTAAACGTCTCAGTTCAACTTCCAGCCCTAGGATGTGGGAAGACTAATTTTCAGGGAAATGACTAAATGTTCAAGGAAGCTCTCATGCAAAATTGGATTGAGCTTTCCTTTCTGTGCTAGCCCTGCTGACCTTAGTGTGTACTGCTGCTTGTGTAAACTGGCAGTACACAAGTACAGTGCCATTGAAGGAAATAAAAAACACTACTTAATTTCCAAAACATTTTATGTTATTTGAAAGAAATGAGCACGTTATTTAAAGTACAGAACTACCACTGTGTAATATCATTAGAAGCGTCCCTTATTGGACCCAGAGCCTTTGGGAAATATTATTCAGGATAACTAACAGCTGTTCAAGAATGCACATCTTTGACTGATTTCCAGCATGACATTCACTCACCTCACCCTCCCCCACAAACATGCACATAAAAATTAAAATGTTATCAACTTAAGTCGTAGCCAAAAAAAACCAACACGTTAAAAACTTCTCCTAAAATATGACAAAATAAATAACAAAGGAAAACAAAACTATTTTTCATACACCAACTACCTCAACTTGAGGACAGAATTTTCTTGGTTCATTTACTTTCCAGAAGAGCTGCAGGCATGCAGGTTCTATATCCTTGTACAAAAATACGAAGCCATGAATTTTGCTGACTGTCTGCTCCCTTACCTCTCCAAATAAATGTGTTTATGTCTTTAGGGTATCATGTAACTCTGCTCTTCAATGTTAGATTCCCTGTTTCTGTAGCACTTACTAACAGCACAGCTCCCTAAAGCAAGCTTGCTGGAAATAAATAAAATGTAAACTTGCTAAGAGTCCAGTGCAAAAATTAATAGGAAAGCTCTTATGAATGAACAAGAATACCATTTGCAAGGACTCAAATAGAGACTGAGCCCTGATGAGAGACACAAAGGAAGAATTAGGGAAAAAAACATGTATGAAGTGACTCTATACAGCTGATAAAAAGGCATTTTTATTAAAAAGCTGAATTATAGAATCATAAAATCATTTCGATTCAAAAAGATTGTTTGAGAACATCGGTAAAGATACTGAGCAGGACTGGCCCCATCACTGGGCCCTGGAGAACACCACCAGTGACCAAACACCAGCTGGATTTAACTCCAATTTCCCACCACTCTCTGGGCCTGACCATCCAGCCAGGTTTTAACCACCAAAGAGTGCAGCTGTCCAAGCCATGGCCTGCCAATTTCTCCAGAAGAACACTCTGGGAAATGGTGTTAAAAATTTTACTAAAGTCCTGGTAGACAACATCCACAGCCTCTTCCTCATCCACCAAGCAGGTCACCTTGTCAGAGGAGATCAAGTAGGTCGAGTAGGATCAGCTCTTCATGAACCCGTCTGATTCCCTGGTTGTCCTGTACATGACACGTGATGGCACTCAGGACCATCTGCTCCGTGACCTTCCTGAGCACCAAGGTCAGGCTGACAGGCCTGCAGTTCCCTAGATCCTCCTTCTGGCCACTCCTGTAGCTCAATGTCACATTTGCCAACCTCCCCAGTGTGCCAGGACTGCTGATTAATGATGGAAAGTGGCTTGGTGAGCTTAGTAACTCAGTACCCAGAATAAAACTGGCCTGACTATTAAAGACTGGCAAAGAAGGCATTGCATAGCTCAGCCTTTTCCTCATCCTCTGTCATCATGTTTCCCCCCACATCCAACAAAGGATGGAGATTCTCCTTAGCCCTCCTTTTGTTGCTAATGTATCTATAGGAATATTTTTATTGTCTTTCATGGCAGTAGCCAGACTGAGCACTAGTTGGCCTTTTTCCCTCCAAGCTTTCACCCTGCAGGGCCTCAGGGCATCCCTGTAGTCCTCCCGAGCTGCCTGCCCCTTCTTCCAAAGGTGATAAATTCATCTTTTTTTTTTTCTTCTGAATTCCAGGCAAAGCTCCCTGTTCAGCCAGGCTGCTCTTCTTGAACTAGCTCATTTCTCAGCATATAAGGACAGCCTGCCTTTAGGATTTCGTTATTGAAAAATGTCCAGCCTTCCTGACTTCCTTGCCCTTTAGGATTGCCTCCCAAGGGACTCTGTCAACCAGGCTCCTAAATAGGCCGAAGTCTGCCCTCTGGAAGTCCAAAGTAACAGTTCTGCTGACCCCCTTCCTTACTCCCTTTACTTCATTTCCTACAAAGGGAACAGGATGGAGAGCAAAGATTCTGCAATGTGAATTCATTTAGAGTTCTTGAATCAAAACTCCAGAAGTTCATAAAGCTTGATAAATGGGCAAGACTGAGATAGACAAAATTTACCGTGGTCAGGTACAGCATAATAAATCTTTCTGGATACCAAAAAGAATCGTTTAGACTGCTCACATATACAGAGAGATTCTAAACCAGTTGGAACCTCTCAGGGGAACTATACAGCACCACTGTGGACAATTCACCAGAAATATCCATTCAAAGTATAACTGCAACACAAAAAGCAAGAAATTAGATTAGTTTGGTCCTAAGAGCACAGTCCAGGTAATTTTTTAATACCAGTGACTCCACTAGAAACACATATTTGATAAAGACTTCAATTTACAGTGATACTTCTAAGACCTCTCAGAGCCAATTTATAATTTTTTTACGGCTTTCTTGGTTTGTTGTTATTGCAACTGTGTATCTTTATAATTTCCTGATCAGAATGCCATACACTGTCCAGGCAACTGCCTGACAGAAATCCAAGTATATTATGCCTGTGTTTGACATTGACGCATTTATCAAGCTTTTATCTCACAAAAAATAGTTATCACATTAGACTGACAAGATATATTTTCCATAGTCACATACTCACTTGCAAGCAACTACATCATCATCCTTTAAACTTTTATCGATCCAAATTCATGTCAGCCACACCATTACTTAGCCAAGGCAAATACAAGGCTGACAGGCCAAAAATTATTTGAGTCATTTTGTTCAGTCCTTTAAAATGCTGGCAGGGCATTGTCTTCCAACCAATCTTCTGAAACTTACCTGACATTCTGGGAAAAAATTATTAACATCAACAACCTATACAGCACATGGGCCATCTCTCCTTAAACTCTGAAAATAAAGTTTCACCCTTGATTTTTAAAATTCCATCTCTAGAGGCTGGAAAAACACTGGTATGGAGAAGATATGATACTTCTGCTTTTTCCCCCAAATGCAAAACAGAAAATAGTACTAACATAAAATTTGCCTTCCCAGGGTTTTGCCAATAGGTGTATTTAAGATGTTTTAGTATTGACAGTGCACAGTCTCTTGTATTTGTCTGAGAGCAAACTCACCCTCAGTAGCACAGCTCTTTTTCTATCCCCCTTAATTGGAGCTGGTCATCCTGTGCTGTGGTAGCTCACAGACCAGGCTGCAGCCAGTGCCTTATGATTTATTTCAGGGGAGTGGAAAGGATTTCCCACCTGTTGGATACCCCTTAAAACCTCATATTTTCACTTTCTTAATGACTGAGACACAGGTAATGCAGCACATAAAATGCCCCTTTCACTCCTATGAACCTACTTGAATCTTCTTGAATAAACTGTAACCACAGACGCTGATATTGCAATCACAACTTTTTCCATAAGGTTTCATACTGATATATTTTGTTCCATCATGGCTAAAAGGAGAGCATTTTGTTCTTCGATACAGACTAGAAGAGAGTAGGCTAACCTAACCAAGGTGAGGAGGGCAGAGATATTGTCAGTGGCTTCCTGCATTAATTCATCTGTCTTCCTGATGCTCAGAAAGATTACAACATTCCCACATGCACAGAAGTCAGGCTCCTATCCTCCTACTGTTAAATCACATTTTTCCTGTTGCTCTCACAGGGTGGCTCTGTAACAGCGCACAGGAACCATCAAGACAGACAAGACAACTTTTCAAGTAACATTTCATGAGCAGTGCTATATTCTCAATATAAAAAGGAATCAATGCTTTTAAAATAACTCCTGAAGACAGGAACACATTCCTTAATGCAACTAGAGAGTCATCGTCAAATCTACTGATCAGAAATCCCTTCACAATACCTGTTTTACTTTCAATTTATAAAATATTAGTTAAATAATATGTGGTTTTAAAATTCTAGCTTCGTCTGATACATACAAAATATAGAAACTCTCAAGAATGGACTTTTAATACCTTTTACTAAAGAAGCAGCATTTCTGCAACAGATGAAAAGTACTGCAGTTACATTGAAGTCAACAGCCCACCAGAAGTACTGCAGGCTATATTGAAGTTAACAGCCCACCAGACTTCACCACTAATTAAAAAACACACCCACCTCTTGTGCATTTGTAATTCCAAGTGGCATCACTGTTTAGCTGGAAATCAAGAGGCAGCAATTCTCCCTATTTCAGAACCTTCCAGACATTTGGTGAACTCGTTTAACGTAAATCAAAATATGCAGCCCAGCTAAGAATAACAACAAAAGGAAACTCCTTCCTGGATATTCCTGAACCTGGTTACACTGAAGCAGCCCTGCACAACACAAAAACCTACCTCATCTGCCTTGAGTTCTCAGTCAATCAGCTCCAGAAGTGATTTACTCTCACAAGGAAGGTCACCATGTGCAAAAGGTTAAGAACTATTGCTCAAGTGTGCTGCGCAGGAGGTGAAATGTGTGTTCTCCTGCCCACACGTGATGTTTACACATTAGCAAATATCAGGAGTGTTGGAGTCTGGCAGTAACCAAAATTTTTGCCATTCTGGCTTGCGCACTCTCTGGCCAACACACCATTCCTGGACACAGCTGGAGCCCACATTCCCAGTCCACTGATGCACATGGGGTTAAACATTTATTTCTTTGCCCAGACTCTCCAATAGCCACACTAAATAAAAGCTACATCCTCTTAATGGAGGCAGTCTCTGCACAGCACAGCTGGCCTGCTATTACCATTTCAAATAACAATGGCAATTGAAGTCCATCACTGCCAATTACTCAAAACACATTTAACCACTGCAGACAGGAAAAAAAAAAAACAAAAAAGAACAGCAAAGTAAGTGGAATTCTTCCATCTCCCACTCAGCCTGGGGCACCCGTGGCCGNAGCAGATTTCACCTCAAAAATATCTGAGACGTTCCAAAGTACAAAGCAGCATTTTCCTCCCCAATACTTTGCCAAAAAAAAAAAAAAAGCCTGGAATGGCAGTTTTAAGCACATTGCCTTTCCAACCTAGTGCTGAAACACTATGGTACTTGCTGGATAGGGGTGAGTTTGGTCAGCCATAATACCTTTAGAATCACACAACCTGAAGAATATTTGGATTAATTAGCTTACTCTTAATTCAAATGTTATATTATCCACGAAAAGACTTTTTACCTGTGAGGGAATTTCTGTTACATTTCATATCTTTTTTCATCTTTACACCTTTGTCATATTTGCACACAGCATGCAACCATTTTTCTTACTAAATGCCTGAAAAACTTTTTTTTTTTTTTTTTTAAGATCTAGCACCTCTCCAGTTGCTCAGAGTGTTTCACAGGACTACTGCTGGAGATGGAAGCAATTCATTCCTGAGCCCAGAGGATCAAAATATTCTGTAATTCAACTGCTGAGCATCATTTATCATACATGTCAGACTATTCTAGCCATTCATTCGTTGCTGAATTCTTCACATCACTTGTGTGTGGTGAAGCAAACCATCTGCAAACGTCATACACACTTCTTTTCCTGGGCTGCTACTTTTTTCCTATTCACCCTCTCTTCTCACCTCTGCAGCCTCCTATTTTCTTTTCTTTCTGTGTGCACATAAAGGACATCCTACATTCAGCCACAAGTAAAAGAACAACTGAGCTAAATTATTGAGGGAAAAGAGCTAATAGATGAGCAGACGGTGTGTGAAGATGTTTCAGATCACTTGTAAGTGAAAACAAGGCAGTAAAATATTCTGCAGATTCTCCTGGTGGACTTTACTCTGTAGTCTGCCAGGGTAAAACGATCTCCTAAAACAGAAAGGGAACAAGGACTGAAAGTAAAGGGGAGTGCAAAGTTTCTCTTTTCCTCTCCTGCCTTGGAAAATTATCAGGTTTTTGAAAACTTCCCATATACAGTTTCCCCATTTTTCCTATCCTCAGTTCCTCATCAAAGAGCAACCAACCTTGTATATGTGAGAAAACAGACTACTAATGCTAATTTACCATACAGAGGAATATATTTAGCACAACCCTAAATTTATCATTATTAGGAATATATATAAGCCCATACTTAGAAACTAAGTGCTATTTTGGACCTTCCTGAGAACAGAAGGCACGGCTAATTTTAAAACAAACAAAAAAAAGAACAAGCTCAAAATTATGCTGCACCTTTAAAAAGAATAATTTCAGTATAAGACTATGATCTGTGGAGTGCAAAAATTTTGCTTCCTGAAATAATTTTAAAGGAATGATTTTTCACATGCTTTTTTACGCGGGCTCCATCTTGACTAAAAGGAAGGTAACAAACATCAAAGGCTAAATTGTTCATGAGACTGCCTGAAGAAAAAGGTTCTTTCAGGTCAGGATGAAGGGCAGTAACATTCACCTCAGCCTCAGCAATTAAGAAAATTGTTTCCATGTCTACAGGCATCAGTCTCTTGAAAACTGAAGGAACAATCTATTCAACACAAACATGAATGAAATGTTGACCATACAGAAAAAATGACTAAAAATATACTTGGATAACAAAAGACTCTTTTGGAAGGTGGAAAAAATGAGTAGCTAGGCAATCCACTAAAATTATTTCCCTGGCTTCCATTCAGATGCTGTCCAAGCACAGCTTCATTGTTTGGCATGTCGCTTGCATCTCCCCACGTCACCTTCATTTTCTCACTCAGATAACCTCAGATAAAAATATACAGAGCCCTGTTCTAGGATTCAGCAATATTAAGCCAGTAGCCAGCAGCAAAAACTGGGGCTCTCTTGATTCATAAGGAATTTTTAAAGCCCTTGTGAACTACAGAGCAGAGGGAGGAGGGTGAAAGCTTTCATCCAACAGAGGCATAGGACTCTCTCAGGTTCAAATACAAAGCAGGAGGTGTTTGTTATCCGTGGTGAGAGAGACATCCAGTTACTGCATCTGCACATTCCCACAGGAAGGCAGTGCACCTGAGGGAAGGGAATGCTGAATCTGACATCTATTTCATCAGCCTAATAAATTTTAGATTAATGACAGAAAATTACTTCCCACTTCACTTCCACATCAACGGGGCTTT
>WEKY01035096.1:11839-35183 GCA_013390045.1 Picathartes gymnocephalus
CATCAACGGGGCTTTTTTTTTTGCTTCTCAAGCCTCTTCAAGGGGCAATATTGGTACTCTTCAGTTATCTGCCACTAAAACACTGCCAGCACAGAACACCTAACTGTTCTACAGAATATATATGAGTGTATATATATACATATTTATATATGGAAAGAAAAAAATATTTAGCCAGGTGAAATTGCAAAGGTGATTCTGGTTGATGGAACGCCCTCCCAGAATCCTTTCAAAGTAAAATTGCACCATCAAGCAGACAGGGACATCATCATTATTACTATTTTGGTTGAAGAAAATACTGACATTTTATGGTTATAAATCAGGAATAGCCAGCTCACTGTCCAGTGAGCACGAATTAGGACTCCGGCTGACAAATGGTCTTTTCAGCCCACCTTTCTGGCATCACTTGTGTGCTCCTCTCCACTCCTCCAATGTGCAGCACACATCTTTTCCAGTCCTGTTCCACTGCTCACGACTGCCGCCTCACTGTCACAGACAAAAGGCTCCTCTCCCTCTGCAGAGCACGAAAGGGCACATACCCTGCCCTGTTGCTGTGCTGCTGCCTTGCCTCTGCAAATCATCCTGGATTATCACCACAGAGCAACAGAGAGCCTGAGCTGCAGCCAGGCATCAGCAGCCCTTCCATTTTCAGCATTGTTCTGTCTTATTAGGCAGTATGCCTAAACTAGTAGCAAAACTAAAAGCAAAATAGGAAGGATGAGTTTGATAAGGGAGGCCTTATCAGCCTTTGATGCTGTCAAAGCCACCAGAAATGGGGGAATGGAAGCACTTTTAAAGGCAATGCTTTTCCACACTGCAGTATCCAGGAGCCAGACTCAGCTGAGCACACCCACAATAGGCACAGTTGCCGTAGCAACAGCATCACAGGGACATTTTTCAGCAACGCGTCTTGCTTTTCACCAAGGTTACTTTCAGATTACCTCTTAGCACAGGGATCTGTATGGATCAGACAACATCTTGCATCTGTCTGGAGCATTCCTGCATGAAAAGATGCGACGGCCACGCCACAGGGAAGAGTAAGGCCCTGCACAAGTAAAGCAGGGAACTGGGCTCTCAAACCACCCAGCACACCATCTGACAGCAACAGCTTGCAAGCTAATATATTGTCACCTCACCACAGTCTAGAAGTGTGATCTGTTGGAATCAAATGGGTTTTCATCTTTTGTTTTGTTTTCTTAAAAATTACTAGCTTTCAGTAAAGATCTACAGCACGTTTCTGCAACAAGGGACTTCAGTTTCTAACACTGATCACGGCCTCAAAAAAAAAAAAACAAAACTCCCCAAGAAGAAGAAAAAAAATAAAACCAGGGAGCATCTAAGCTCCTCGATTTTACACATACTTTTATCATTCCACTAATGCTGTTAAAAGGCAGTGAAAATATATGGCGCAGCATGGGTTTTGAGAAAAAACTGCTCAAAAAAAAGGGCACCTGAATAATTTGCAAGCTTAAACTATACCAGTGAGTTATTTACCTTGTTTCATTTGGTCCTCCTAGTTTTTCAGATAAACAAAAACACATCAATCTTTTCCCCCTGAACTGCAAGATCCTTTTTTTTTTTTACTCAAAAAACTCAACTCAAACATTTAAGTGATCAATTGTCACTCCCAAAAAATAAAGAATAAGGACTTGTTCAAAACATAAATATCACTTGATAAAACACTTCTTCATCAGCTCTTTCTGCTTAAAGGAGTTTTAAACTTTGGCATTTTCAACTTTTTGGCATGCAATCTCTTGACTGGAAAGCTGCAAAAGTAACCCCCCACGTAATCAAAAGGCACAACAGAACTCCTTTGCAACTTGCTCACAGGATACTAACATCCAAAAAGACTGGAAGCTGGCAAAGAATCAAAACTAATCAAATTAAATAGGACTGTTCCTGCATTTATGTCTTGGTATCTATAAAGGTAACAGTGTGTTCCTGAAATACATCTTTATGACAAACAATAGGTAATTTCAGCATCAATTGTGTATATATAGTTGAAGCAAGTGGCTGTCACACCGTACCAGAGAGCTTCAGTAGAGGAGAGTGCTTCAGGCTCCTCTAGAGGACAGGCAGTTCAGAAACTGTCTGCTACAAGAGCTGCAGAAACACAATTACACACCCAAGTCTTGACAGTTTGGGGAAAAGAATCACATTAGCTCTGATGAGCTTTAGAAAACCTTCAAATTTCTTGGCCCTCTGTTAATAAAAGGCATTGCAGAACAATAGATATTAACTTTACCTCTGGAACAACAGGCAAGCACAAGACAAAAGAAGCTCCTCCAACAACTTAAACATGAACAAGTTTATATGGTGGAATCTTCCACCATATAAAGTCATGACTGGGTAGCCTAAGGAAGATGCCACCACATAAAAAAAGTAATAATTTGAGTAAAGTCTCCAGCTTGAATTAAGAAAATATAACTATATAATTACAATTGTCCTTGTGCTCTTAAAAACTTCACACATACAGCAGCATGGCAGAACCACATGTCAGAAGCAATACTAGAAAAGGACACAAAATCACAGGCACCAAATTCTGAATTACTGTGGAAAAGAAAACCTATTCCTTACAATGCAAGGTATCTTCAAGGAATAAAAATGGAAGGAGACAAAGCAAAAACTATGTAGGCAGAAGCTAACTCAGCAGGGTGGGAGAAGGGGAAGAAGGCACCTTTTTGCTATGTACATTTGGGAGCATGAGAAAAATGTAGGTGAAATTTGTGGGAGAAGTCAAAAAAAAACCCCATTATCCTTTATCACTAACACATCTACAGAAGAAACTCCATTTGAAAGGAGGACTTCCAATCAGAAGAACAGGAATAGCCTTATTTCAGATACAGTAGAGTATTAACAGTAAATGCAAAATCCTGAAACCAGGGATTTCCATATTATCTACTGCATTTAAAGCTGGGTATATTAGAAATGCTCTTCTTCTGAAAGAAGAGAACAAGTAGCTTGATTCCCCTTCTCCTTGCTGAACTTCTGACCAAGGCTTAGGACTGTCTGGAAGCCCTTTGCCTCTACCCTAAAGAAGCTAATGCTCCTCATCACTCAAACACACATCCTAAAAGCAAAATACAAGGAAAAGAAATGTTAGCTTGTAACAGAAGTCTGCCATTCCTACCCATATATTTATAGCACCAGGGCTGAGCATAAGGGTTTTAGAATTTAAAATAATGATAAGGATATTAAAGACTCTGAAGAGAAGCAATCATATGTGGTGGCACGCGAGGCACAAGGAAAAATGCAGTCCAACAGTGCAACCATCCCACTGGGAAAGCCATCTACAGGTTAATAAAGCTTTTAAGAGAAATGATGATCAAGTACTGATGATACATTTTAAAACAGCAGTTTTGAAGAGCTCCCATCCAAAACCAGAGAGAAAAGTTGCACATTAGTTATGGGAGAAATTCCAAGTCCATGGGGCCTGAAATTAGCAATTATATTAGAATTTGTAATTGCCCATATAACTTTCCAAAGAGACTGTTTTAGTTGCAAGGTCAGAAACACCAAGGGCAGAACACCTAAAGCACTGGGAACATCAGCATCTCCATTAGTAACTAAAGTTAAATTATTTTAAGGTATTCTTGGCCAACATGGTGTTGTGATAAGCATTCTTACGACAAGTTTCTGCTGAGAGGAAAGGTTTGTATCTCTGAGCTCAAACTTTGAAAAGCTTCTTTAGGTTTTAACATGAATTTTTCAAGTTTTTAGTTGTCGGTCTTTAAGAAAACAGCTAGCAATTTTTTTAAGATGTGAAAATAAGTACATTTTGTGAAATGCCCCATCTTTTACTACAATAAGAAAAGCAAGGCAGGAATTTGCTTAATCCAGCTTGCAGGAACAATTGTAAACTAAAAGCCAATTGCAAATTCAGAAAAGCCAGAGAAATAGGTCAGCCTCTCTCCTTACAGGTGACATGAAGTTGACAGGACTGAACAGGATGAAAACACTGTTCACCTCCATAGCAACCCTGAAGAAGTTAATTAAAAAAATAAAAGCCACAAAAATCCCTACATCTCCTCAAAAGACTCAGAGTTCTGAAGAACCCTCTACAGGCCCGTCTGCAGTATTGTCAAAGGATTTAGTCATTCCACAGGGAGAGCCAAAGATTTTATAATTTTTTAAAATGAGATCTGATTAAAATTTAACACAGTTAAATAACATATCTAGGAGTTTAAATACCCTACTTCAAAAAATGATGGCAAGTGGAAATTGCAAGACAAGCGGGATCTTTGAAAATCAGCTGCTTTATGTGTCCAGAACAGCAGAGTATGACTTAAACCAGAGTTTCAAAAACTTTCAGCTAGTTTCTGCTCATTCCTGTCTAGGCTGTCACAACACACTGCAGGTTGAGGGAGGTGATCCTGTCCCTCTGGTCAGCCCTGGTGAGGCCTCACCTGGAGTGCTGTGTCCAGTGCTGGGCTCCTCAGTTCCAGAGATCTGGAGTTCCTGGCGTGGGTCCTGGAGTAGCTGGAGGGCTGTGAAGATGATTAAGGGACTGGAGCATTTCTCTCATAAGGAAAGGCTGAGAGAGCTGGGCCTGTTCAATCTCAAGAAGAGAAGATTGAGAGAGTGCCCCATCAATGTCTGTCAGTATCAGAAAGGAGGGTGTCAGGAAAATGGAACCAGGCTCTGTTTGGTGGTGCCAAGCAATAGGACAAGAGGTGATGGGCACAAACTGATGCATGGGAGGTTTATCCTGAATATCAGGAAGAACTTCTTTACTGTGCAGGTGATTGAGTGCTGGAACAGATTGCTCAGAGAGGTTGTAAAGTCTCCTTCCCTGGAGATATTCAAAAGCCATCTGGGCAATCCTGACTAATGTGCCTGAACAGGGAGGTTGGACTAGATGACCTCCAACCTGAGCCATGCTATGATTCTGTGACCAAGCTAGTATTCATATTCAGGAAAATACTGCTCAGGAGAAGATCTACTTCACAGGTAACACAACTGCAGGCCTAGAACAGGGCAGCACAAGCAGTCAAAGTCCAGAAAGTGAGCAAAAACCACGTGCAGTTTCACCTTCCTCTTTCATTATCACATTAACTCCACATCCATGATTAAAAGCAAAATAAAAGAACAACTAAGAAGAAAAGCCTTGATAGCTTAGCAAGACCTTTACTTGGTATTTAACCATAAATAGCACATAAGGCACTACATGATCTTGTCCACAGATCATGTGGTACATGCTGTAAATTGTCCTTTTAGGAACTGAAGTCATCTCCCTCAGGCATGAAAGCCAGGGAACGCTGTCACTGTTGGCACATATTTGCTTACCCCTATATGCTTATGCTACCTGTGTCAAGGCTTGTGAGCTGGAACAGTTTGCAGATCTATTCAAATACAGGATGGAGAGGTTAGAAAAATCTGCTTAATGCAATATAAGGCAGCACAGAACGTGAACTGTGAGATGGCCAATGTATTCCCAGAGCAGCTGATTCTGAAAGGCAGCAGTGACACAGAGCACTGTCCATTTCAGTAACCTGCACTGGGAAATTCACAGGATTTATCTGCAATACCCACAGTAGGGGAGAAAGTTCTTTTTCGTTTTGATTACTCTGCTGAATTATCACAGTAAAGCTGCTCTCAGGTTTAAACAAAAAACTAATGCTGCTAGCATTCATGAATTTTAATATATTCAGTTCTCTAAACTATGCTATCTATGCTACTATAGCAACTGAAGGTGTCTCAGTCTGAGGCATTTATTCTCCTGTCTTTGAAATGCTATTAATGTTATCATTCATTTATTACACAGTCTGGAAATTATGACACTGAGGATGTCCCTTCTTTTGAGTATCCAAGTTGCTTACAAACCAAAGCCTTGTTTTCAAAGGCATTTTCTGGGTATCATTCTATGTGTATCACAGAATGAAACAGAGGACTCGTCAGTGGTCTGACTGCTCCACACCACTGATTTCCCTCCAGCCACAGTGAGGAAGAGCTACTGGCAGAACAGTCGTCTGCCCTGCCCGTGCTGGACCAGTGTGGATGTTCTATTCTGCGTAACAACTCAAGCCAAGATTAATGAAAGCAGGATGAAGACACATGATCATGCCCTCCGCACCATCCTGCTTTTCTTGGCATGAAATGGCTGTGTCCCATCTCCTCATCACATCTCTGACATCCAAGGCTTGAGACTAACAGGGTAGCAAGTATCAAGCTACCTTATTTCTCTTTCAATTCTTATTTTAACCTAATCAATGGTAATCCCTGTGCTTAAATCAACAATTGTTTGGATTTACACCATTTATCAATGCAGTGGAAGCTTCAGTGGAAGCTGAGAACATAAGAACTTTGCAGGCTTTGGCACTTAAAGTCTGAAGGCCTCTGAACCCAATCCTCTTCCTTTTTCTGGATTAATAAGAGATTCATACTCATAGAAGATTCCTGAAAAACATTCCATTTTAGTATGGACCTTTCACAACTGAAAAACAGACAACACCTTTCTGTCTTTCTTTCCTACTCTTAGGTCTCAAATCTCAAGTAAATCTCGTGAGTGAAATATATTCCTTCTCAAATAAATGAAATATAATGAAAACAACTATGTCCAAGGCTAAAAATTATTGTAGGTTTTTTGGGGGTTTTTTTTGTAGTCTATTGTCGTCCCCTGCTTTAGATGTCCTCTTTAAGGTCAGGACATGGACGAGCACACAGTATACCAAAACACTTACAAAAAGGGACTATTTTGAGCCACAACAATTAAGCTCCACAGTGACAAAGGCAGTCAGCAGAGGAAACAGTAGAACTTCAAAATTATCTTTTTTGGTTCCTTTCACCATTTCCTCTTACACTTGAGCAAAAATTCTTATAACAGCTCTTCTGGGACTTTTTTTCTTCCTTTCTTTTGTAGTTTCCACTTCTTGGGTAATTCTGGCATGCCCAACTGGTTGCTTAGAGATGCTTCAGTTTTTATTGCTCTTTTTCTGTTTGTACTGTAATGTTGTTCTGAATGTCACCTCTAGCAAGACTAGTTTTGCAAGTGAAGCAAGAAATGCTCAGGAAAGCCTTTTTAAACAACCCCACCGATGTCTACAGGGTAGCATCCTACAGACCTTTTCCTCTCCTACAGCTGAAAAGTGTAGGAAAGCGTCCTTAGCAACATTTAGCCCTGTCTCAACAGCAAGCAAGTCTCTACCAGTCTGTCTTACAGAGACAGGACAGAGGTTTTGACCTCTGGCAGAAAAAGAATGTTTTAATGGAAAGAAAAAAATTAAGTCGGCACTGCTAAAATCACCTAGGAAAGTAGGTGTGTATAGCAGGGGAGAGAAGGGAGGATAAAAGCAGCAGCAGCATCTCCGGCTCCCAGACATGCCCTCTATCCCACCCCAAGCACTTGCTGAGCCCCTCTCCTCCCCGATGCTTTGTAAGACAGTGCCATGCTGTGGACAATTCGCTCGCTGCCGCTGCTCTCTGCAATCTCTGCAGGTACAGTAGGCCTGCTTCCTGACCCACTTTCCTCACCAATCTCTATTTAGCTCTACGCTAGTGATGCTCCTGGCATGACAATCAGATACTGCAGCCTGCAGTGCAGCTCGTTACAACATATTCGCAAGCTCCGAGTAAATCCAGTGGAAAAGTACTGTATCAGCGGAGCCTAATTACACTGAAGTCACTCTCAGAAACTTATGTCAAACACAGCAACACTAAAGTGTTCGAGAGATTTAAAAGATGCCTTTTTATTTTAAATCTACTAAATCTGCAAGGCACAAAGCAAATCCGTAAAGATCTTTTCTACTCAAGGGCTGCAAGTGGCAAAAGATACTAGAGCTAGTACCTTTTCTCTGGATTACCTAATCAATCTTGTAACTCGTGCCACTTAAAACCTGCCATAATTCCTTCCACTGTCATTTATTCTTAACTAGAGAGGGGCTCTACACCTTAATGTCCAGTGAAACTGTAAACTTAACCTCACTACAGCTATTAAAATTATCTTCTTATGTGCAAGAACCAAATTTCTCCATCAGACACAGCCACTTAGAATTAACTTCAAATCCTACTTGCACTTGCAGTTAACTTCAGATTCTACTTGCACATACGTGTCTAAGGGATACATTTGTTTTGGAACATTAGTGATTATACCAGACAGCTAGGACTGGTCTGGCTCCAAAGTTAAGGTGTAGTATGTGAATACCTGTGAGATCAAGAAACTGGAGTTAGGTCATATAGCATTTATCTGCAAAAAAACCACAGGTGTCTCCCTTCTTTTATAGGGAAATATTGTAACAAATGACCACAACCTGGGCCTCAGTTAGGAAATCAAATTACCAAACCTCTAAGTTTAATTAGTAGGTAGTAATTCACTATACTCCAGGGCACTGAAGTTAACTGTAGACTTCTGCAGTGAATACAGTGCAGGAACACCATACATTCCTAGTATTGTGCATGTAGAAGGCACTGAGATATGAAACATTTAAGGGTCTTAGCAGCTCTCTCTTTGGCAAGACACTGTTTCTATTCAGTGGAATATTTTTGTACTCAAAAAACTCAGATTTTTATCAAAAAAAGTTTTGAGAGTTCCTCAGAATCATTATACCAAAACATTTTAAGTGTCTTAAGATTAGATACACTGAATTTAAAACACTAAAACCAGCACAAACTTATTGACTGATCATAAATAAAAGCAGCAACAGAAAGTTAAGTACTGCAACACACCCTGTGGGGCTTTGAGTGCCTTACAGGTCTGGATCATTTATAGAAGGTATTGTATACAGGAGGGAGCATGAGGAACAATTATTTCCAAAGCAGTCCCACTGTGCACTGTGTACAAGCAAAAGTTCAATCCTTTGCGGGAGTTTATTCATGTGCAATATGACCAGTTTTGCTGGTGAGCAAGAACTATTACTAAAAAAAATTCTTGTAGCTTGGCAGATGCCCCAAACTGATGGCATTATGGTGGGGTTTTTTGGTTTTTTTTTTTTTACATTTGCACTACCATAATCACACTAATTTACTAAATAAACCAAAGATTCCCAAAAACGGACCTCAAAGTGCTTATGTAAAATCTCTGCAACAAGAAGTCTGATTATCCATTAAGTGGGATGATACCAGCCAACAGCAAGAGAAAACAAAATTAAACATCCATCAGAATGTGCAATTCATCCAAATTTCATACCACAGGCACCTATAAATATATGAGTCATTATTATAATGTACAAGGTAATTATATTTCATCACTCATTACCTTGACCCAAGGAGGACCTCTCATCTTCAGATGGAAGATACAATCCAGACTTGCATTTTTATGATTAAGGAACCCTGTGAGAAGCACAGCTTACATAAAGCAGCACTCTTAGACTAGCAGCTGTGTAGCCACAGAAGAAACTCGACATCAAAAAACTACTGTAGACTGCATCTTTTACCCACCAGTGCCCTCATACCAAGTATTTCACATATAAGCCCAAGAGAAGCAGACAGAATCCAACAGGGCTCTGCAGGAAGGACACAGTTGGGACAATTGTTAGCAACAGATCTACCATAACTCACAGACACCTGGCAAGCAACGAAGGTATCTAGAGGTACAGAGCTCCTTTGTTCCTACCTACAGATGGGATCAACAACACCACTAAGAGATTATTTTGCTGCCTTGTTATTTATTGAAGATAAGATCACCCTCAGGGCAGTCCTGGGGCAAAGCAGAGATCCTCTTGACAGTTTTTCCTCAGGACTAAATTTCACAGCTCATTTGACTTTAGCTTTCTGAGCCACGCAGCACAAAACTAAACCTATACCTTCCGAAGTTGCTTCTCTAACCTCACATCTACTCAGTTCAAGTGGAGAATACATAGTGAGGCCTTGGACTTTAGGAAGCGCAAATGAATTACTGTACTGGATCAGCCCACTCCAGTGACAAGTGTTTCACAAGCACATAAAGGAAACCCTCGCCAGACAGTTACACAATAACATACAAAGTCTATTTTTAGGGTCCATAAACGTTTATGCCTTCTCAAGAGACTGTAGAGATCTCTGTTTGCTTTTTTTATGTGAACTTGGAAATACTCAATATTGGCATCCAAACATCCACTGAGCCCTGCTATGATATATTTCCTTCTCCAAAGCATTTGTTATTGTTTTTAATCAAACAAAAGCTGTCTAGGAATTCAAGGCTCTAATCTGAATTGTTACTGCTTGAACATCTGTTAAAAAATTCTGGCTCCAAAAGTAGAACGGATTCTGATATACACGGAAAACTATGTAAGTAATAAATACCTGGCAAATCAAGAAAGCACTTTAGGGGATATAATCTAAGATGCAATCATTAAATTGCTTCTTAGTCCTGGACTACAGAGTCAGAGTAAGAGAAAAAACACAAAATAAACATTGGTTTTGATGGTTACTTTCAATGTTACTGTGCTTAGTAGGCTGACTCCTGGTTGATTTGCAAATCCACACATGCCCCTGGGAGTGGGATCTCAGATCATTTAGCATCATGGCAGATTTCCAGCTCTTGGCAGGAGGGTTGTTTTTCTCCATGAATCAGCAACTGTCCATCACACTACAGTCTGTGAAGTGAAAAACTCACCTCATCAGCATCAACTGAATGCATATATGTATGTATACATCACAGAGGACCTTCTGGTCTCTACAGCCCACATGTGAGGACTGTCATTTGCACAAGCACATACAGCCACACAAGGAAGTGATTTATCTCACTTTCTGCAGCCCTCTAATGCTTTGATAACACATCATCTGCATGATAAACCTTTAAATGTTACGGTAAAGAACACAAACAACAACCCATCCAATTTACTGCTTTCTCCTATCAATGGGCAACGCCAGAGCCAATCCCACTGTGGTCACCTGCAGAACAGCTGCCTGTGCCGGCTGCTGGAGAGTAAAGAACATTTTCATTGTCATGTAATGCTTACCAGTAAATGCATTCTAAACACCCATCAGCAAGGAAAACAAGAGAAAATAAGTTACATTTGAAACATCTTCCTGAAACGTGCTCCAGAATTTTAACAGCTTTCTATAATATACATGATGCTTCTAAAAAATGATAGCAAATGAGATGAATGCTGCCCCAGTAAAGTGAACTTATTCTCAGAAATACTCTGACAAGCAAATCATGTATTTTGACGATGTATTACAGAAAAGGATGTACTAATAATTCCTCATTTTATTCTTCCTGTGTCTGTCTCTTCCTGATACACAAGAGATTGCAGTATTCCTATTGTATGGCATCACTGTGCTAATATTAAATAACAACAGATTTGCTGGCTGCTCAGAAATACCATTTTTTGAAGGAGGCAGGGGAAAAAAACTACTATAATCAGAAATTCACTCTTAAAATTCAGGAATCAGACACTCCCACTCCCCATGATTCACAGTGTAAACTCCTAGAAAAACTATAACCTGATCCACTGGATAAAGCAGTTCAGCAGAATGTCTGGGTCTTCACCGTTTCCTCTGTTTGAATTGTATGTCCAGGGCATTGCAAAATTTACCTAAATTTATCTCTTTTTTTTTCAGAATCTAATCATAAAGCCTACACTTCCGGGATACAGATTCACAATTTGAGTCTAAGCATAAATTCACTCAGTAAACTGGTTATGTTTTGTGCAGCATTAATTCACACATGCACTGAAGATCATCAAATACAGAACAGTCAAGTTATCAAACTGCAGCAATGCTGTCGAAAAGAAAGCTTTTTTTTTTTTCTTAAATGCAAACATGTATTTTATTATTAGCTGCATAAGGGTGATTTATGTTTACACAGCTCAGAGCTGGATTTAAAACCAATTTTAACAGCCAACTGTTTCAACTTGCATGTAAACAAACATACTGCATTTCTTCATTAGCTGGAATTTGCTGCAGTCTGTCAGCCATCTGTACTGTCTTGCATTCTGTTCTCTATTCAGAGCACCACTATCAAATGTTGGTGATACAGTATTGCTCTCTTTGGAGACATCATGACTACACTATAAATAGTTTAGAGACATAAACCACTATTTCTAACAGTTGTCTTAATATCTGCTTTCTCAGAATGCATTAGGTTGTTCTATTTCTCATCCAATTTTGGTTCTCTGTACACTTTTTTTTTTTTTGGTGGATATAAGGAGAAAAGATTTCATTTTGGCTCTCTCAGAGGTAGGGAGCAGAAACTGCAGCCCGAGCAAGGCTTTATCCAACTTCTGCATCCCCTAAATCCCAGATGCAGAGACCAAACCCCAGAACATAACCCTGCAAATATCTGCAGTGCAGTACACGGGTGACTGCACAGTGCACAAGAGCCAGGCTGTCCTTAAACCAGCTAGAGCCAGCCCGGGAGCACCTGCACAGAGAGGTGCTGGCTGACCCACACGCTCTCTGGAGTCACATCCAACCAAACCCAGCCTGGAATCCTGCACTGTGCTGGTGCAGCTCTGTGCTGGAGCTCAGGAGCTCCCAGAGCCTTGCAGAGCCCTGGCTCACTGCAGCCAGCTGGAACATCAGCACACCCCTGGCTCTAGCAGTAGGGACCACAGCAGAGCCTGGTTGGTGCCACTTGTCCCCAGCCCTTCCCTGGGGTCAAAGTGCCTGCAGACACACCCTCGAGCAGCCCTACAGCCCCTGAACTCTGCCTGCCAGAGGCTTTCCCGATGGCAACACTGCATCCCAGACCCTGGGGCTGTCAGGAGGCTCCCAGCAGCCCTGGTGGCACCACGAGTCCCCTCCAGCCTGCAGTCACACCCAGGGCTATTGGGCTGCTCTAAATTGCTCCAGCTCTCTCAAGCGATTCCAAGGGGACTGCAGCACAGCTGAGGACACCACCCAGACAGCTCAGCTACTGATCTGAGCAGCGTGCACTGCTTTCAAACTCCAGGGCACAGGTGATAGTATCTTTAGAAGAACATAGCTCACTTAAATAAGGGGCTTTTGTAGGTTGCCGAGTCATGCCCTCTTATAGGAAGTGAGAACTGGCAGTGAGACAGGAAACCTGAAACACACCTCAAACCCCAATTTTCCCTCTTCTAGGGATAGCAGAGCACTCGAATATTACTTGCATAACCAGTACCACTTGACAAGTGATGCAACCACAAACCACAAAGCTACTTGATATCCATGTTAGTTTTTCAAAGAGAAAGCTGCCTCTTCAAATATGGCTTTTTAGCTCACCCAGTGGAGGAGTTTAAAACTTTTCAGGAAGAACTTGATGCTCTGCCTTCAAGCTGACTCCCAGACTTACATCATACTTCTGATTTCAGACCTGCAGTGCTATAAACCCACCTTCTTCCAAAGGAACGAATTCGTTGCCCTCCAGGAACAGATTCGTGGCACATTCGTGCAACACCAACAGAGCCGTCCCTGATCAGAGGTGTCAGAACTCTGAAAGCTGATTTTGGTGGCAAAATTACCAAGAAGTGAACATGCCTTATTCTGAGAGATCCATTTCAGCTTCAATTCTCAGTTTCTGACTGAGGAAAGTGTGGTGAAACACTATCTAATTTTATTATCCTGTCAGCCATACACAA
Source organism: Picathartes gymnocephalus (assembly GCA_013390045.1). Classification (NCBI taxonomy): domain Eukaryota; kingdom Metazoa; phylum Chordata; class Aves; order Passeriformes; family Picathartidae; genus Picathartes; species Picathartes gymnocephalus. The sequence goes on from WEKY01035096.1 coordinate 25,297, forward strand.
AGGAGAGCAGGACTCACTGATAATCAAACCATGAAAGTTTGCTACTCCCTGATTAAAATAGGCTAAAACTTAACCTGTAACTCAACAGAAAAGTTCTTCAAGTTTCTAACCCTCTGGATAAGCTTGGGGGTTTTTTTACAGCCTAATAAATCCGCCACAGGAAATCTCTTCCTTTTCCCAGCTTGTGCCTCTTTTTCTGGAACAGCAGCAACACAAAAATGCCTACACCCTTGTGTCCAGATCATTTTCAGCGGAATTTTTTGTGCAGAATTAAACAAGCCAAGTTGCAGGCGTGAAAGCAAGCTGCCAGAGAGGCTCACAGCCACAGAATGCTCCTACAGAGCAGCAGTACCACTGTTACAACATGAACAAAATAAACTCTGACATGCAACCATTTAGGGGGACAGGATACAAAACAATTCTTTCTTCCCCTTCGATGCCTACACTTATCAAGCAGTAGGTTCAAAGCAGGGCTGGGGGGTAAGAAAATGCAGGTCTGTTTCCTTCAGATCTGTTCCCTTCTGTGAGTGAAAGAATGAAAAAAATGCAGTACCACTGTCAAAATTTTCCAGCTCTATTCTGGCACATCATCTCTCAAAACCAGCCTGATCTAAAAATTTCAAGCATGTTTAACTCAAGAGCCCTTGACAACATCTAATGCACAGGCTATTTATCACAAATTGAGGTGCTTATTTTTGGACTTCACCTTGAAACAGCAAAGAATGTCTGTTTTGTCAGTACCAGAAAAGTTTATAAATCCTACCATATGTACCAATATTATGTATTTCAATGGTATTTTACATATACTGCAGAGATATCCACAACTCTCTGCAAAATTCATTCAGCATCACAGATGTGCATACTCTGTGTGAAATCAGATCATGTTGGGACCACTATGACTTGTCCTCTCTACATGAACAATTACTGGATTTAGCACTTTTAAGTAACTACTGTGATTTCTAATGTACTTTTAACATGTAAAAAAAAGGGTAACTTTTTTAAATGTTTTTCCCTTGCCCATTCCACAATTCCCACACACACACAGATACCACTAACTGCAATAACCCTCTAGAGCTTTAAAACTACAGAGAATTTAGAAAAATCTGCAAACCTGCAAGAGACATCCTTTGTAATGCTAAGTCTTATGTATGAAAAGACAGCAATTTCACACTTTATCACTTGCCCCAAACGTTGCTGTTATACAGAAATTCAAATTAATAGGTATCACAGGGGGATTATAGGTCCAATGGCAAGCTGCATTCAGAACAGCCTTTTATACAATCTTCGCTTTTTAACCATCTCAAACTTTTTCAAGCACTTCAAACCATCTCAGTCCACCGTGGCTTTCAATGCCTTCAACTAAACTGATAAGGCACCTTTCCAGCTACAGGTATGGGATATATCACTTCAATGCTGTTCAGATTTCTGACTTCAGAGCATGCAACACCAGCAGCCACCGTCTCTGCCAACGGCACTGAAGGAATCAACAACTCGGACTGTCCACACATGGAAGTGGGGCTCACCCTGCTATGACATTCCAGGAAAGCCTCCAATAAAGCAGTTTCCCAACCAAACCCACAGGTGGATATCTTCACTGGCAGTGAGCCACCCACCACAATACTTTGTCTACAAGAACAGCGGCTTTGCTGCTCTTGCAAAGAATTGAGAAGGTTCCTTGTAGCTGTCTTGAAGATCTCAAATTAAAATAAAACCTTGGGCTATGTGATGTTTTTCCACAAAATTGATTGTGAGGCCTTGAATTTGAACCCCAAGTAGAAAGTCCAGGCAGTATGTAGAAAAGAAATAAATTAAAAACAAAAGCTTTATTTCTAGCACAGTTATTTGTGGATAAAGCTGACTTAATATGTCAAGAGTAATTGAGGTGAAAAAGTTAGCTTTGTGCTTAAAGGTTCACATACTGCTGTGAGAAAGAAGAAAAATAAAGGGAACTTCTTCAGACAAGCAAAGATCCTTAAAAAAAACTGCAGACAGCATACATGATTCTAGATGACTAATACTGCAACTCAGAAAAAACACTCAAATAAAAAAGATTCTCATGAATCAGGACAGTCTTTTTCAAGAAACATTTTTAATGATGACAAAGTCACATCTGTGTCACCTCCAAGCTCCTCTGTCTCATTTTCTGTTTACCCTTGAAGAAGAACACAACATTGCAGACATCAGGGTTTTTAATTTTCTGAAGAGCAGAGCCTGTTTTTAGTGAACTAATTTCAATAGCTTATCTCTCATACAGCCTGTGCATCTATTGCTACTCAAAAGAAAACAGAGGACAGTGAGAAGGACACAGAATTAGACTTTGTCTTATAAATCTAGAGCAAAAATAAACCAATTCAACTTAATTTTATATGACCAAAGAGCAGTTTATGCTAGAAGATGGTACATAACTAGAGAAAATGAAGAACAAACCCTGAAAATCAAAATGATCATTTTTAGCCTCCAGATCAAGGGCTCTGATTTTCAGTGCATGTATAGTTAAACTGCAAAGCAGCTTCTCAACTCATTTTCTACTTTGCAAACTTTGGAATACAAGGAAAATAAGAACAAAGAGGAGAGGACGGCTAATTTTAGTGTTTCTGGGCTAAAACAAAATAACAACAAAGAACTACTGAACCATGAAGCAGTTTTTCCAAGCTGCTATTTCAGTTATAGTCTTTCTTTTCCCAAGTCAGTGCTGGAGAAAAGATGCCTGCTTCTACCCTATCAGAGTAATACAAGCACCTTATTTTATCCAGAGGGGCACATTGACAGCTCTGAACTGCTTGCATAATGCTTCTATACATTTTGCTGCACCCAAAATGTGTATTATAGCTGACAGCAAAAAAACAGCAAGATTTCTTCAATTTCTTTCTCTCTCACTGGTTGCCCCTAGTAAAAAGCATCACTCCTGCAAACTGAACTTGAGTCTTCCCTATTACATTTTAACAACTACCCTGAAAACTCATCCCTCTGACAGCTTATTATTACAGCATCGGACTGAAGTTTCTCAGTGCCAAGCACATGTGGAAACAGTTTTAAGGACAAAACCAAGACCTCAGGATCACAGGATTATCCAGGGTCAAAGTGACCTCCAGAGGTTAAGTCCAACCTCCTGCTCCCAAACAAATCAGCCATGAGCTCTTTTCCATTCCATAAGGCTCACATGGTACAGCCTCCCCAGGCAGCCTGTTCCTCTGCTTGATTGTCCTCCTGGTAGAAAAGGTTTTCCTTACATTAAGTCCAAACCTCGTGTTTCTATTTGTGTCTTTTGTTTCTCCAAGTTCATCTTCCCAATGAACCTTGTAGGTACTGGCAGGCTGCTACTCTGTACCCTTGAAACTTTCTCTTCTCCCTGCTGAACAAACCCAGTAAGATTTTCATCATGGGATTTTCATCCATCAGTTTCAGTTAAGAAAGAGTAAACAAGGGACCGAGACAGTTACCTCCTCAAAACAACCCCCCAAGACTTTCAGGACTTAAAATAAATATGTGATCTTCAAAGAAACTGCAATCATCTCACAAGAGTGGACTTTTGAACTGTGATTTTTCTAAGGAAAGTTCCCTTTTCTGCAGGTATTTACTCAGAACAACCCATCATCAATACTACTCTAGGGCTAAACAAGTCTCCTACAATTTAAGGATTAATGGATTGGTTTTAGCCACTGTTTCAAAATACAGCACACTGAGAACAGAGGTGAACACTGAAATTTCTCTCCTGAGTAACAAATTACAGCAATAAATTTGGGCAACCAAACAGAAAGCTAGAACAGAAAATGCTATGCTGCCTTCATACACAGCAGCATTAAAATATACTGGGTTAGGTTCATAATATTGCTGTTAAAGTTCACTCTTCTCTAAGGATCTATGTGCTATTACTCTGCAAACCTTCACAAGAATCAATTATGCTTTCCAAGCATTAAAAACACATTAACATGACATAGTGCATAGAAAATTCAAACTTCAAATACTTACTGAATCCAATAGATCATAAACTAAATCAGTATTAGAAAAAAGAAGAGGGTTACATTAACTACAATAAAGTTCTCTGAAATAATTAAGTGATTTTTCAGCCACTGTGATAACACATATTCCAATGGCTTAGATATCAGTGAAAGAGTCATTTAGCCACAATTTCACTTTTAGTCATTTACTGGAACTCATAACCCTCTGGCCCAATTCCAGAAGATTTCTCAAATCCAATATAAAAAAATTTCAAGTCAGCCTGAGCAGCCTCTACCATGCCACATGAACTGTCAGCTGCCACAAGACACACACAGCAATACAGCAGCACATTTTAAAACTGTCTTCATTTTTCAGTGCTCTTCAACTACCTTAAAGAAAAATAGAGACTTAACAACAAACATTAACTTCTCTCACCATTTCACTGTGTTATTAGCAAATTCATTCACTTGTCCCCCATAAGAGACGAAGTCAGAATGATTATTCTTGCTCATAAATAAATGTTTAATTTCTTAAAAACATTTGCATGGTGCTAAAGTCTGTGACACTTAATCATCTCCAGCTTTACCTTACTTCTCAAATCAATAGGCCTAATTAAGCATTCTCTGCATAGCTGCATGTAAAACTGAATGTTAAATGACCACTAGAATATTGTTATTAAAAAACATTTTAGAAACTCAGTTGAAGCTACAACAGTACTGCAAAGCTAAATTAAAAACATGAGGTTTTTTTTTTTAATTAGACAACATGAGGCTGTTATCTTGCTATTTCACTTTGGCATTAGAATCTGAAATTTCATGGTTTCAGGATTTTTTTAAAACAAGCTTTAAGGACTTTTTTTTAAAACCCATCACAACTACCACAAGCCTCTCAAGAAGAAGTTGCCTTAACACACATACACAGCTTCTCAGAGGCTACCACTGTCATCACTACCTTAAATGAATCTCAGGTATACACCTTTTACACCATTAGTTTTTATGACAGCCACCAGAAACTGAGCAACTTTACAGCTTTACAACATGGTGGGCAACTGCTCTGGATGCTGCAGAGCTCCACTGACCTGAGTGCACCTCTCTGTATCAAGACTGGACTCGACCCAGGAACTCCTGCTGCATTTCAGGTCTCCTGTCAAGAGTGCTACAGAGCTGAGTGTTGTCTGCAAAACAGTATCAATGGGCTCTATACAGGAGATTTACTATAAAGAGTTATACTGCACGTAGGAATGCTTGCTGGCTTTTACCTCATGCCTTTTATTCTCCTTTGTCCATCAGAAACCAAGTGCTCTATTTAACCACGTGGGTTTTACCCCTCTTCCTTTTGCAGCTGTTTTCCTAAGATAAGCTCTGAACTGTGCTGCTGTTCCAAGCCAGCTCACCTGCAAAGATTGTTTGAGAACCCTGCCCACTGGGACATGACTCAGAGCAGGAGACAGGTACACAATGCTTTCTGATTTTAGCAAGGCAACGAGACAAGAGCAGCAGTACAAACAGTACTTTGCAACTGCTAGATGGGAAGATGCAGTTGGGCTTGCGCACACTCGGCTGACAAAATCATTTTGTAGTCATGTAAATCCACTGGTGCATTCCTCCTGCTCCCTCAGGATCAGAAAGCTTGCCTTGTTATGACTGGCACTGTGCTGGTCTTCAAGTCTTCACACATCTCCATCCAGTAACAACAGGTCTGAAGTGTCTTACCAAGACAGAAAGATAGGAGAGAAACATTTGGAGTTTTTTCTACACGTAGCAGTGCTTACCCTTTGAGAAAGAGGTGGAGAATGTAACTATTGGCCACTAAGTCTTTTATTCATTTCAGCAACTCTGGTAGCAGAATCTGCCAGGAGAGGATGGACGAAATGTGCTACTACATAGACAGAGCAAGAAAAAGACTATTTAAGGATCAGGCAGGTCAGCTCTAAAACTCAGCTGAAAAGTCTGACACTGATCCAGAGGAAATAAAAGTGCTACTGCATCTTACCTCAAGGTACTGTCCTTAGCTGAAAAAAAGGATGAGTAAGAAGCCATACCTTCAGACCTCTACAGTACAGAAGGGTCTTCTTTCCAAAGGTAGGAGAATGTATAGTATATAGTGTACTTGAGATACTTGAGACTGGCAGGCCTGAATGCTATCCCCATGAAGGTCCAAACTCATTGTAGACCTTGAAGAGCTTCCAAATACCAAGGACACCTGCTTATAGCCACATAAACTTTGGAGAAAGTCTTTTCTCTAAGGAAAAATGCACTGAAGTATCCAAAGGTTTATGGCCAAACAGACATTTTCAAAAGAGGTAACAAAGCTGTCTTTGCAGACCGTCCCTCCCAGGTGCAGGTCCAGCACTGTGACAAATGTGAACAGTGTGACAGGCTTGTTTAGGTGTGCAGCTCTGGCTTCCCAGCAGGCACACCAGATGGCTCTCAGTAGGTCTACACAACAGCAACTCTCTTGGGCAAGACAGCAAGGGGAAAAAAAACAGAGGAAAAAGCACAGCAGCAAAATACCTCACGAGGAAGCTGCAGCGAAGGCCTGTGTAATGATTATGGTCCTGCATGAGAGATCTTTGTCAAACAAATTATGAGTGAAAGCAAATTACCTGAAGTGTTGGGAGGTGCAACTTGGACAAACGTAAAAATCACCATTTTTCTAACACTAGTTCTCTAAAATGGAAGTAATCCCCATAATTACATCTAGGTGTATGTAAAATTACATGTAACAACACTTCTTACATTTCTGTCTTACCGTGAATTTAATTAAAAATTACCAAGTGAACGACATTAAAATGGCCTCATTGAGGAACTAAGCTAGAATCCACAGATTCACTTTTGCTAGCTCAAACATAAAACTAATTTAGCATCACCATTCCAAGTGTTTTAATGTTTTTGAATCCTCTTCTCACTGAGTATCAGCCAACATACAGCACTGAATAAGAGTTAGATGGAATCCAAATATGAGTATTATTTCGTATATTAATCATTTTTCTTAATAAATGAATAAGCATACAATACAAGTGCATCACAATCACCTTCATCTAACATGAATAAAAGTTTTGGACTTCGCTCCTGATTCCTCAAACTATCAAAATAGAGTGCTTAGCTCCATAATTACAAAAAAAGATAATTTTTCTCTTGCAAACACAGGACTCAAAAGAGAAAGCACACGCAGTCTCACTGAATGGAAGAGATGTTTCTGAAGCATGTTAGCTGTTGCCAAAAATATAATAAACAGCAGTATAATTTGAAATTCCTGTAGTAGCACGGGTTATCTAACAGCAGTTGTCAGTAAGTAAACGCAGAAGGGGGAGAGTACAGGCAAAAAAAGGGCTAGAAGAGAAACCTGGAATGTATATTTAATTTCAGCAGAGGTACACCAGTAGTCCCTCACATAGTCAGCATTACTAAATTTGAAGTCCTCAGATAAAATGAGTTTATTAGAATTCTCTCTGGCATGGCATGCTGAGCATGAATGCAACATAAGTGAATAAAAACTCCTTTCTCGCTGGCTTTCTGCCAATCTGACTGCAAAACAGAGGCCTCACACACAAAACCAGCCATCCTTGAAGACCCTGAACTCCAGCAGTGTACCCCTGACTCATCTGGCCACAAGACACTGTAGATGTCTCCATGTACCATGCAGAAAAGCAACACAGGACACTACTCTGTCCTCATTTGTTAAAGAGATGGGGATGGGGCACATTAGCTCTCAAACATGAAAGATATTAACACCACATCAAATCCTATTTCATATTTCTGAGCAGCTTGTCAGCTGAGTTAAAACATTTGTATCTATTAAACACTATCACTGCAATTCACAAATACTATCTTAATCTTTCTAAGGAAAAAGACATTTTGCTTTTCATGTTCCTCCAAGCAACCTGCATTTCAGACTTGCTGTGCCAAGGAAAACCAGAGACAGCAAATTAATCCTGTAAGACTTAATGCAAACAGATGAACCAAGGGAGAGCCTTCTATTAGTCTGTTCCAAGTACTTTCTCATTTTTGAAAGCTGCAAATCTCAACATTATATTTTGTTTAGATTCATGTCTAACATGTAAACTGAGTGAACAAATTCCTGAGAAAGTTTTACAACTGATCATGTAAATGCATTTCTGCAAGTGTCAACATTTTTCTTAGCCTCAATTCAGTGTGACAGAGGTCCCACATAAAAATACGGAGTAGAATCAGCAGTATCAAAGAGGAAGAAGTTGTAGGAATATGCAGTAAAACTTCGAAAGTGACTGTCCTCACAGATTTCCATTATCTCGTTTGTTTAAGGTTACTTGGTAGAGTAACCATGAAATTATATTTTTTATTTTTTAAAAACAGAATTAGGAATCAAAGCACAACAGGTGCCATGAAACAGCAAAAAGAAGATTGTGAATTTTTGGTTTCGGAAGACTGACAACATCTCCTCCCACCACAACCAGTGACTTGCATTCCCAGTGAAAACATTAGATTCACTGTGAAGCGACAAAATCAATCTGTGTGTTCTAAAGAACCTGGCATGCACTTTCAAAGTAATCCTTTCAGACATGGAAAATTCAAATTTTCAAAAGACAAGCTGACACCTACTAGCTCAAGATAAGATCACTGGTAATAAAACTTAGGCTCTCAAATGCTCGTATTTCTAGCACTGACAAGACTTGTTTTGATAAATGTTCTCCTTGCCCAACAATCCACTCAAAAAGATGAAACAAATGGTAGGATCAAATAGAGGCTTCAGAGTTGAATCAGTTCCTCATACGCGTACTCAAGGCAGACCAGTAAAGGTGAAAAGATTGCCTTTTGCCAGCTGCTCTGAATGTAAGATGTTGAGACAGAGATTTGCCTCACAAATCCACAGCAGTCCCTTACATATGCACCTGTATACTGAATTAAGCCAGGTGGTCCAAGAGCAATCAGTGATTACAGTGGGAACTTTGACCAAGCTGCAAGCAGCCAACGTGGGAAGTTACTGCAATGCTTTCCAGACTTCAATGCAGGAACATTTTTACCACTTCTACCTTTGAGCCAGCCCCACAGCACCTTCCCCAGGGATGACTGTAATGCTAAAATGCAAACTGGACCAGACTTCTACAGAGATGATTTTGCAGAGCTTTAATATACAACAACCACAGACAAAGAATCAAGATAACACTTCTGTTCTCCAGCAAACACATTCATTTCACTTGTGTTTCTCACCCACTGAGTTTTCAAGGTGATCTGAAAGCAACTACAGGGCACTGCTGATGTGCTGAGCTCACCACCACAGCTACAACAGCTGAGCCCCAAGTATTATATTCCCCCCAAGAGAAGGCTAATGGCAGGACTTGCAGGCTCCCATCATGCCACAAACACTGCTTGATCTCAGCAGGCTTGTCTGCAGCCAGGTGAAAAACTTCTGCTTGCATGGTACCACAGCAGCCTCAGTGATCTAATCCACTGGGAAGACTTCAGCGACACAAACAGGAGAAGAGCCATCTCCCTACGTGGTTTTCATGGTAAGGAAGAAATACATTTAAACCAAGAATGTGAAATACCCACAATAATTTAAAACCTTGTAATGCTTTCTGTCTCACTTCCTGTCCTTATTTCCTGGCAAGATTTTGAAAAAAAATCTTGTAACTGTGATCCCAAAAGTCACAAAGTTGGATTTTTTTTATAATCATAAACCAATTGTTGTCTCAATGATACAGAACTGTTTACGCTAAAAGTGGATGCTCCTTTTTCATTTTAACTGCATGACCACGGTGAGTAATACATCTTTAAAAAAATCAGGATGCCTTTATCTTTTCTTTGTAGTGGCTAAATCCTAAAAAAGGAGCAGTAGCACATCAAGAAGTCAAAGCAAAAAAATCAATTCACTGTTTTCTATTTCTGGAATTTACTTTTGTGTGTTTAAGTGATAAACCCTTCCCCAAAAGTATCAAAAAAAAAAAAAAAAAAAATTTTTCCTTAATA
>WEKY01035097.1:0-14702 GCA_013390045.1 Picathartes gymnocephalus
AGCTTACCAGATGTCTGCTGGAATACAACGGCTCAAGAAGTTTCTGGAGTGTGTGGCAGATAACATCCTGACACAGCTGGTGAGTGAGCAATCTAGGGAAGGCACTTGCTGGAACTGTTTGTGAACAGAGAAGGACTGGTGGGTGATGTGATGGTTGGCTGTCTTGGGCACAGCAATAATGAAATTACAGTTTTCAGTTCTCAGAGAGAAAAGAATGGGGGTCAGCAAAACTACTACTTTGGAATTCTGGGGGGGAGATTTTGGCCTGTTTAGGAGACTGATTGACAGAAACCCTTGGGAGTCCTTAAAGGCAAAGATGTCCAGGAAGTCTGGACATTCTTCAGCAAGGTAATCTTAAAGGCACAGGAGCAGGCTGCCCCATGTGCTGAAAGACAAGATGCCAGGGAAGACCAGCCTGGCTGAACGAGGAGCTTTAGCTGGAACTCAAGAAAAAAAGAGGAGAGTTTAAGCCTTTTGAAAGAAGGAGCATGCAACTCAGGTGGACTACAAACATGTAGTGAAATTATAAGGGAGAAAACTAGAAGAGCCAAAGCCCAAGTAGATCTGACTACTGTCATAAAAGACAATGAAAAATGTTTCTATAATATATTCCCAACAAAGGCAGGCTAGGGAGAATCTCCATCCCTTATTGGATGCTGGGAGAAGAATAGTGACAAAGGATGAGAAAAAGACTGAAGTACTTGATGGCACCTTTGCCTCAGTCTTTAATGGCAAATCAAGTTGTTCTGAGGATACCCCGCCACCCGAGCTGGAAAATAGGGATGGGGAGCAGAATGAAGCTCATAGAATCCAAGGGGAAGCAGTCACTGACCTGCTACACCACTTAGACAAGTCTACGAGGCCAGATGGGATGCAACCAGAGGTACTAAGGGAGCTAGTGGAAGTGCTTGCTGAGCCATTTTCCATGATTTATTGGCAGTACTGGCTACTCAGGAGGGTCACAGCTGACTGGATTTTGACAAATGTGACTCCTATCTATAAGAAGAGCTGGAAAAATGACCTAGGGAACTACAGGCCTGTCAGCCTGACCTTTGTGCCATTGAAGGTCATGGAATAGATCATCATAGTCTCATCATGTGGCAACTGTAGAGCAACCAGGGGGGCTAGAGCCCTGGCTAGAGCCAGTCAGTATGGGTTTGTGAAAGTCAAGTGCTGCTTGATCAACCCAATCTCCTTCTATGACAGAGTGACATCCTTATTGGATGATGGAAAAGCTCTGGATGTTGTCTACCTGGACTTAGTAAAGCTTTTCCAACAGCATTCTCTTGGAGAAATTGGCTTGGATCGGTGCACTGTACACTGTGAAAGCAAAATGGCTGTATGGCCAGACCTAAAGAGTGGTGGTGGATGGAGTTACATCCAGCTGGTGGCTGCTCACCAGTGGTGTTTCCCAGGGCTCAGTACTGGGGCCAGTTCTGCTTAATGTTGTTATTGATGATCTGGACAGGGAATTGAGTACACTCTCTGGCACTGTATGGATGACACCAAGCTGGGTGGGAGTGTTGATCTGCTGGAGGGCAGGAAGGCTCTGCAGAGGGATCTGGACAGGCTGGATCCATGGGCCAAGGCCAGTGGTGTGAGGTTCAACAAGGCCCAGTGCTGGGTCCTGCCCTGGGGTCACAACAACCCCGGGCAGTGCCACAGGCTGGGGCAGAGTGGCTGCAAAGCTGCCACAGGAAAAGGAGCTGGGGGTGCTGGTGGCAGCAGCTGAACGTGAGCCAGGGTGTGCCCAGGTGGCCAAGAAGGCCAATGGCATCCTGGCCTGTACCAGCAATAGTGTGGCCAGCAGGGCCAGGGCAGGGATTGTCCCCCTGTACTCAGCACTGGTGAGGCCACACCTCAAGTCTTGTGTTCAGTTCTGGGCCCCTGACTGCAAGAAGGACATTGAGGGGCTGGAGCATGTCCAGAGACAGGCAGTGGAGCTGGGTAAAGTCTGGAGCACAAGCCCTATGAGCAGCAGCTGAGGGAGCTGGGGTTGTTTAGGCTGGAGCAAAGGAGGCTCAGGGGAGACCTTATTGCTCTCTAAAACTGCCTGGAAGGGGGTTTAGCAACCTGAGCTTTGGCCTCTTCCCCCACATACTCTAAGAGGTCTTTTCCCAACCAGATGATTCTGTGATTCCATGTTGTTTCTATGTTGTTGCTCTTCCAGAATAAAAGGTTTAATAGCACAAAACTGTGCACAGTGGGTAGGCTGAAAGCTAAATGGTTTTGGCCTTCATAAGGGACAGTGAATCCTTCCTATGGCAACTAATCTTCCTGTGACCTTCATGGGCAGCCAGGACCCTAAGCTTCTGCTTTTGGTAGATACTGTATACTCACTTTTGCAACAAATGTGTTTGTGGGTATTGACCTGAAAATACCTACCCTTCCACCACAACTCCCTTTCCATTGCCTGGACAAGACCTACACTCATTTTAGCCAAACTCCTTTCATTCTTTCCATAGTGAGACTATGAACATATACTTTTTGGACTGCATGCCAAAATTGCTTCTTATGTCTCTGCAGCCACCAACACAACTTACAGATTGTACTCTCTAAATGGGCATGGAGATAATAACAGTGTCATGAAATTCCTGAGTTTAAGTTGTGCCTTACAAACTTGTGTAATAATTGTATAGGTATCAGAGAAGTTTCTTACCAAGATGCAGAATATGAGGATACAAATTTTTTTTTATCTGTTGGTTCAGTGTGTGATCCTGGAAAAATCTTCACACTTCTTCTGTTCTCCTGTCTTCAAAAACTGTCTTTGTATTCCTTTGGATGATAACATTGTATTTGAATAGACGCTGAATTTGGCAGTAAGCAACTTGCACAATCTAGATCTTACTGTTCCCCCTACACCTTGCCAAAAATAAAAGATAAAACATGCTACAGTTACTTGAAATAACTTCTAATTTGTGATACATCCACTTGATCACGGTCATTTAAAAATGCATTCATCTAAAACCTTACATGAGATTCTGTATAAGGGATGTCTAAATTCAGAAAATATACTCTTGACTTTTCTTAAGAGCAATGTAAAGTAAGAGTGCACTTTTATCACATATATTGTATTTAGATTCTTGTGAAATGTGGTCCAAATACTGAAGTGCAATGGGATTTCTGTGATTCACAAAGATTATGAAAATATGTTAGTCATCATGACAGTGACAGTTACTTAGTGCTTAAAACTTAGTGCAATAACTGTAAGGCCTGAAACAAGATTTGGTGATCAGAGAGAATGTTGGGACAGCTCAGAGAATGGGAGAACTGCAATCGGCAGATGCAAAGTATGCAGGAAGGACAGGCTGGGAAGGTGAGGAGGGGACATCATCTTTTATGTGAGAGAGCAATCAGGATGCATGGGTTTCTGCCCTGGGATGGCTCTCTGCCTTTGGATGGGTGATGAGGTGGCTGGTAAAGCCATGGCAAAGGATTACTAGGCAAATCCTAATGCGAGATGAAGGGTTAGGAAAGTTGACTCTGATGAGGGATATGGGGAGAAAAAGAAAGCTTTCTACAGGTTCATTGTTGGGAAAAGGAAGAGAAAGGAAAATGTGGGCTCACTGCTAAATGATCAGGGATCTAGAAGTAAGGGACATGGGAAAGGCCAGGTAGTGAATACCTTCTTTGCTTCAGCCTTTAGAGATAAAGCTATCCCAGTTCACTAAGACCAGGGAGAAAGGCTGAGGCAAGGAATACTTATCCTTGGTGGAGGAGGAGCAGGTTAGAGAACATTTAAATAGACTGGATATTCATGCATCCACAGAACCCAACAGGTTGTACACGAGTGCTGAGAGAATTGGCCCATGTCCTTGTCAGGCCACTCTCGAGTATCTTGGCAAGGTCACTGCAACTGGAAGAGGTTCCTGAAGATTGGAAAAAAGCAAATGCCATCCCCATTGTCAAGAAGAGCACAAAGGAGGAATCAGAAAATTACAGACTTATCATCCTCACCTTAATCACAGGCTCAAAGAGTTATGGTAACTTGCACAAACAACAGCTGGTGTGGGGGGTCACTACTGGTATGCTACAGGGACTGAGACTGAGTCCAGTACTGTTTAACAATTTCATTAAGGGCCTAGAAGTGGTGGGACAAGAGTGCAGCCTTAGAAAATTTGCAGATGATACAAAACTGAGATGAGCATTTCAATTCAGGCAGATCTGGACAGGCTGGAGAAATGGGTCAACAGAAACATCAGAGGAAAATGTCAAATCCTGCACTTGGAGGGAAATAACCCTCCGTGCCACCACAGGCTGAGGACTGATCAGCTGGAAAGCAGGTTTTACCAAAAAACATCTGGGGGGCCTGGAAGACGATGAGCCAGCAACATGCATTTACAGCAGAGGCCAACAGCCTCCTTGTCAGCATCAGGAAGAGTGTTGCCAACAGCCAGGGAGATTTCATCCTTACTCTCTGCTCAGCCCTGATGAGAGACATCTGGAGTGCTGTGTGCAGTCCTGACTTCTCCAGCACAAGTGAGACATGAACATAGTGGAGTGAGTCCAGCAAAGGGTCACAATGACAAAGAGACTGAAGCATTTCTCACTGAAGAAAAGGCTGAGAGAGCTGTGTGTCTTCAGCCTGGAGAAATCTCAGGGAGATCTTATCACTGTATGCAAATATCTGATAATCGGGGTAAAGAGCCAGGCTCCTCTCAGTGGTCCCCAGTGACAGCCAAAGCAGCAAAAATCAAAACACACAAAATTTCATTTAAAAATAAGAGGAAATTTTTTTACTGTCAGCGTGACTGTTTGAAGGCTAAATGAGGGTGATTGTGAACAGGCTGCTCAGAGAAGTTGTGAAGTCTCCATCTCTAGAAATACTCAAACTTAGACGGACAAACAGCCCTACAACCTGCGGTGACTGACCTCTTATGGGCAGGGGTGGGACTGTGTGTGCTCCAGAGGTGCCAACCGGCTATGATGCTTCTACGCTTCTGGAGCTAGAACCTCAGTTAGACCCAATGGTAGCAAAGCACAGTCACAGGAAAAAACACTGGACATAGTGTGCTACTGTCAATATTCTCTCAACAAGAAAGAACAGGATTTGAATTTGTATTTAGAAAGTACAAGGGCACACAGAGTATATCTGTAGTCTTTCATTCTATATATCACATGCTTTAAAAAAACTCAAGACAGCACCTGAGAAAAAAAATAAAGAGGGTTTAGCCTGAAGAGGGATGAAAATCAAAATTTGTTTCTGCCCCTGTCTTCTAACGGCAGTCTGTGCCACTTTTTTTGACCATTCACTTTTTGCCTTGAGTCTTGGCCGTTGCCTTTCCTAGTTGCTGTTGCAGGGCACATGATGCCCAGGGCTCCCCTGTGTTGACTGTCCTGCTGTGCTGCCATGCCATGCTCCTGCCTGGCAACCCTGCGACCAGCAGCCTGGTGAGGAAGTTCTGCACCCACAGGATGCCCTCAGTTACCCATAAGATGGTCCTGCACAGCCCAGAGTAGATTGCTGAGGAAGCTCATGTGATGCTCTTAGCAAGGAAGGATTTCACACCCACGTTCTTCAAAGAACTGGAGCTTGTTTCACCTCTTGAGCGATGCACCAAGGTTATGGAGCAGGCTTGCTGGCAGCTGTCGCACCTGCCCTGATTATCAAGCTCTTGCAAATCGTACTTCGGCTCTTCCTGCCTCCTGCCACTTTAAACAAGCATGAGACTCGTTGTGGTTGTGCAGCGCAAGTCCCCCCTCAGCCTCCTGGGGCAGGCCTTTTGGGCACATTGCTTGACCACCGTTGCCAGGACAGACTTCTCTGCCTCCATTTCCCAGCCCTGCAGCCACCACCCATGTGCACAGACAGCCTTGTTCCATTGTAAGATCAGCTTCCGCAAGAAATATCACTGACTGAAAATGAGTTGGGGAACCCCACAGAGCTGCTGCAGTCAAGTAAATGGGACTTTGCCCATGTGGAATGGGACGTACAATTTTTGAGTCTTTTTACATTATTTTAATTTTAGATGCTACCAAAAAGAAAAAAAATTTAAATCCCAAAATAGCAACAGATTTTAAGCTTTAGTATGTAACAGGTTTTGAATCTGACAGATTTGATTGGACAAATTAGGAAAGAAATAAAAATACACGTAAGAGGCTTGAATAAATGTTTTCTCCAGGCTCTCTGCAATGGTTAAAAAACTTTAGTGCAAAACTGTACATATTTATACCAAAAGAAGGCTATAATGCCCTTGACGGTATACCACAACTCCCACTGCAAGCTTGTCTTTCATAACATTGTATGTATTTGGCTTGCTGATGTGACTCAGCATACAAAGCCTTATATCACAAACAAAGGCTGTTGTTTACAGATGCCAAGCCTGCTAGAGGACCCTAGATTCGTCTACTCTAGCCCAGCCAGTGATGAAATATCCCCATTTGACTTCATCAAAAAAGCCAAATCTATGTAAATAAGTCAATGGTTTGGTTTATAATTGCATGCTGAATTTAAATTAAGATCTACTAGGCATATGTTCTTCCGGGTGGATATTTGTATTAGAGGAGGTCTCTCTCTACTAGGTTCTTAAATTTCATCTGCAATATCACCCACTCCTGGAGCAGGCAGTAGAGTACAAATAGTACTGTGTGCTGCATTCACTTACTACTTCAGGTGTCTGAAAGTTGTTTTTCTGGAAAGGACAATGCTCACTTGGTCTTCACAGCAGTTATGAAGTCTGGCCACACTGTGATGAAGGCAAGGACTTGCACTAACTCTGCTGGACACCAGTGTGCAGAAAGTGACAATTAATTACTTTATCCTTTGTCACTGTCCGGAGTGGATTAATTCAATCAGAACATATCAAGAGCATAATTCCATCCATCCATCCATCCATCTCCTTTTCTGCCATTGTCTTTGAGCACAAAGAAGAAATTTTAAAACATCATCTATGGCCAACCAGACAGCTGAACACTTCTCTGGTGTCTGTACAAATGCCACTGCTTAGACTCAGGAATGTCTGACATTGCCACACCTACAAAAGTTATAAATTTGGCACCATTCCCTGACATTGAAAAGTTGGAGCAAAATTACTTTTGCAGCAACTGTTTAAATGATTATCCCAACTCTGGTTAAACAACTAAAACCCCTGAATTCTATAATCAAAAGAATTTCTTTCAGGATTAGGGTTGAAAATTGTTCTAATTTTCTGAAAAGAAATACAGATTCTCAGTGGCTTCTATAAACTCAGATTTTGCATGGCAACCAAACAAATTTGTATTTCTTTATTTCAGATACAATAAGGCATAGTATATGCCTACTAAATGTATTTTACATTTGTAATATCAGATACTAAAGAACAACAAATGTCTTATGCTGAGTTATTTTTACTCACTCTACAGGTAAAGGTGCTCTAGGAGCATATTTCAATATAATTTTAAAAATAATTACTGACACTTCTGTGTATGATACTTGTTTATTAAAAATACAGTGCAGTTAAACTCAAAGCAACTTTAAATCACATGACCACAGAATCATTCGGTTGGAAAAGACTTCTAAGATCATCAAGTCCAACCTTTGACTCATCAGCACCTTGTCAACTCAACCATAGGACTTAGTGCCACATGCAGTCATTTCTTGAAATCCTCGAGGAATGGAGACTCTACCAACTCCCTGGGCAGCCCATTCCAATGGTTAACAACCCTTTCAGAAGAAATTCCTCCTGATGTCTAACCTGAACCTCCCCTGGTACAGCTTGAGGCCATTTCCTGCTGTCCGGGCACTTGCTGCCTGGGAGAAGAGGCCAATGCCCACCTGGCTACACCCTCCTTTCATGGACTTGTAGAGAGTGATAAGGTCCCCCCTGAGCCTCCTTTTCTCCAGCCTAAACAACCCCAACTGCCTCAGCTGCTCCTCATGAGACTTGTGCTCCAGACCCTTCCCTATCTCCATTGCCCTTCTCTGGACATGCTCCAGCACCTCAATGTCTTTCTTGAAGTGCGAGGCCCAAAACTGAACACAAGATCTGAGGTGTGGCCTCACCAATGCTGAGTACAGGGGGACAATCCCTGCCCTGGTCCTGCTGGCCACACTATTGCTGGTACAGGCCAGGATCCATTGGCCTTCTTGGCCACCTGGGCACACCCTGGCTCACGTTCAGCTGCTGCCACCAGCACCCCCAGCTCCTTTTCCTGTGGCAGCTTTGCAGCCACTCTGCCCCAGCCTGTGGCACTGCCTGGGGTTGTTGTGACTCCAGGGCAGGACCTGGAAACCTTGGCCCATGATACAGCCTGTCCAGATCCCTCTGCAGAACCTTCCCACTCTCCAGCAGATCAACACTCCCACCCAACTTTGTGTTGTCCACAAACTTAGCAAGGGTACACTTGACACCCTTGTACACGTCATTGATGAAGATATTATATAGAACTGGCTGTAGTGTACTGAGCTCTGTGGAACACCACTTGTGACTGGCCATCAGTTGGATGTAACTCCATCCACCACCACTCTCTGGGCCTGACCACCCAGCCAGATTTTAACCCAGTGAAGAGTGTACAGTCCAAGACATGGGCTATCAGCTTTTACAGAAAAATGCCATGGGAGATAATATCGAAGGCCTTGCTTAAGTTCAGGTAGACAATATCCACAGCTCTTCCATCCATTAGGCAGGTCACTTGGTCATAAAAGGAGATCTGGCTGACCAAGTAGGACCCACCTTTCCTAAATCCCTGCTGGCTGGGCCTGATCCCCTGGTTGTCCTGTATGTGCTGAGTGATCACAATCAAGATAATCTGTTCCATAATCCTCCCCAGCACTGAGGTCAGACTGACCAGCCTGTAGCTCCCCAGATCCTCCTTCCAGTCCTTTTTGTGGATGAGCCATTGGCCAGCCTCCATGTCTGAGACTTTCCCAGTTAGCCAGGACTAATGGGGGAGATTTTCTTGGGGAGCTCTTCTGACAGCTCCCTCAGTACCCTTTAATGAATCCCATCCAATCCCATAGACTTCTGAGTGTCTAAATGGCTCAGTATTTCGTTGTGTGTTGCGTAAGATCTATTCTGCTCCCTGTACCCCAGCCCAGGAGGCTGGTTGCCCAGAGGATAACAGTCTTAGTGTTAAAGACTGAGGCAAAGAAGACATTAAGGACCTCAGCCTCATCCTTGGTGACAATTTTCTCTTCCATTCCCAATAAAGGATGGAGCTTTTCCCTGGCCTTTCTTTTGCTGAGGTATTTATAAAACCACTTTTTATTCTCTTTCACAGCAGCAGCCAGATTGAGTTCTAGTTGAGCTTTTGCCTTTCTAATTTTCTCTCTACATCTGCTAATGACATCCTTGTACTCTTCCTGAGTTACCTACTCCTTCTTCCAAAGGTCATAAACCCTCCCTTTTTATTTCTAAGTTCCTAATGATACTGAAAATACTGATTAACATGCCAAGCTTCTGCATTATCCAAGGATGTGCTACTAAAGCATTTTAGTTCATACTAAAGCTCATACACTGTCAAGGCAAACCTATTACCCTCAGTTATCGTGCTTTGATTCCCTTCATGATGCCATCTTGGTACATACAAACTTCATACAGCTTTTCAAAACACTTTCCAATGTAACCCATGGAAGGTGCTTTCCATGAGTTCACATAACAAGCTTTGTTTGCTAATGCAGATGCAAGAGCCTCAACTCAGTGATCAGGCTCCACCCACTGAACTCCACCAGTGTATAGCAAGCACAGAGGTAGGAGCTGAAAGCTCTCTGTAAAGCTTGTGCCATACCCTGCAGTGCTTTTCATGCACATAAAAGGCTAGGTGTCACCAGTTTTACATATGCTCTTTACAATCAACCTGTACGATCAGTTCTTGCAATCTTGCCCCTTCCCTATTCCTGCAAATGATGGTGTTGCCCATGACTTGTGTCTCGGAATTATCAAAAGGGTGACACAGTGGATCCTACAGGGAATCCAGGAAAGTGCACTTCCTGTAAAACTGTGTGGACAGAGAGGTCATAGTATGAGGAAGACCCCAAACTGATGGTCTACCAGTCATGTCTCATCAGCCACTGATAAGAGGACCAGCAGTGAGGACAAAATATAATTTAAGAAAATCAAGTATTTTCTATGTGGAATAGGTATCAACTTATCCTCATCAGAACCCAGGACTTGCAGAGCAGCATAGCAGTATAGCAAAGGGCCTAGGCAACCCTGAAGTGTGCAACCTGAGCCTCCTGCCCAGCAAAGCAGTGAGGCCGTCTGTTTCCATCCCCAAGGTCAAACATGTAGACTGCACAGGTAGTTGAGTCACCAGAGGAAAAGGAGTCTCAGTTCCCCAACTGAGGACTGATTGATAGAGAAATCCTGGTGTACCTGAATGAATAATAAGGGAGGTGACTGTCCCCTTCACTCTGCTCTAGTGAGACTCCACCAGAACTACTGCATCCAGCTCTGGAATCCTCAGTACAGGAAAGACATGGACCTGTTGGAGCAGGTTCAGAGGAGGGCCTCTGAACAAGGCTTAGGGTTAGAGCACCTCTGCTATAAGGAAAGGCTGAGAGGTTTGGAGTTGAACAGCCTGGAGAAGAAAAGGGTCTTGGGAAATCTTATTTTTAGTACTTATAAAGGGGACTTACAAGAAAGACTAACACAGACCTTTTAATAGGGCCTGTAGTGATAGGACAGGGGTAATGGTTTTAAGCTTAAAAACAGTATACAGACTAGATATTTGGAAGAATTATTTTACAATGAGGGTGGTTTCCACAGGTTTCCCAGAGCTGGTGGATGCCCCTGGAACCATTCAAGGTCATGCTGGACACGAATCTGAGCAACCTGATCTAATAGGAGATATCCTTGCTCATTGCAGGGGGGTTGGACTGGATGACCTTTAAAAGTCCCTTCCAACCCAAAAGATTTTAGGACTGTGATTCTATGACACTCCAGAATACTAACTGAAGAACAAAAGTCAACATAAAAAACTCATATACTGTTCATGCAAACTCCAAGGGACTGACCCTACGGACCAAGATGACTTCACCTAACCCTATACAAATCCCAAAATACTAGTAGGCATTGGAGAACATGTACCACATATAGCTGGAGTAAAGGTATACAGATCACCAAGTAAGAGGGAACATTCACTCCTTCAACAGGATAAGCAGAAAATAGTCAAGAGACAAGTGAATGACTTGTTATGTCTATAACAGAAGAGTAAGATTGTTATATGTCCTAGTATTTACCCAAAAGGTAAGTAATAACTAACTAACTTACTTAAATAGAATGGTTATGTCTTCTATATATTTATGACAGTATCCAAATGAGTTATGCCTGGCAATCAATTGAACACTGAATGTCTAGATCTGCCTAAGCTGCCTATCCTTTAACATCAGCATCTATACATACCTCCTTTGCCTTTTTCTCCCACATCATGGTCACTCTTGAGAATTAAAACCACAGAAATCAATGGGACTAGACTTCTGAAAAAGCAAAAGGGCTTGTTTCCTCATATAACAGCTGCCAGACATTTGGCTTTTCTTGACAAAAGATTTTTCAAATGTAAAGCTTTTACATGAGTTTAAGGGGTGACTACAGAAGTTCTTGGAAAGAACTCTCTGCAGTACATAAAAAAAGATTAATCATTACTGAGCTGAAAATGGCCATAGGCATAGGGTGGCAAAATTAAACAAGCAAAACGCACTCATGCTTCTTATTGCAGTTGTCTAGGCATTAACTTATATTATCTGGACCAGTAAATATACAGGATTAGATGTACCCATGGTCTGAATCAGTTTGATTGTTCTCACACACTTTGCTTTAGTATGTTGGATTGTCCTTAGACTATTTCATAAGATAGTGTGTTCTGCACAACATGGCTGACAGGAATGCCTTATGGTACCTTTCAAATATGCTACAAATGTATCTGAAAACCATGTGGAAATGCAAACAACCTATGAAATCAACTTAAATAAAAAATGGGCAATGTTGTATGAAATTACTAGACAGGCTAATTATGACTTTATAAGAAATATCCAAACTGTGTAAGATTCTGTATTTTGGAAAAGTTCTGAGGGATAGCAATGTAGCTCTGTTGAAAATAAAAAACTTTAAGCATTATAAATCTACTACAAAAAAAAAAAGAAAAAGTAAGTCATAGGAATAGTCTTTCTTCCATTACCATTCTCAACATACAATTCCTGCATATGACGTCAGTTCTTTTTTCAGAGGTGTTGAAGTTTTGAATCTGGCAACAAAAAGTGGTAATTTTCAAGGTACATGAGGAACTTCTGTACAACCATCTTTTAGTTCACCGGTGAAACAGATGTTTATATTCTGATTATTCCTTATCCACATAGTAAGGTATAAAATTACTTTGAGATATGCAGCATATTCTGCATCTAAATACAAAAAACAAGGCTTTTAGAAACACAACCACTTTTAATCAACACTGCTTTCATATTTAAATTTGGCAGGTTGTTTAATACTGTCATTAGTTACAAAAATTCTATGAAGGGACTGAATGTTTTAGTGATTGTCTTGCAGCAAGTAACTGTTGAATAAAAGAAAGACTTCATCAAAAATTAAGATGAGACACGCATTCTTTGATAAAGTTCAAATTGATAAAATGTTGGGATAAAAATTTGCAGAAATTGATCTGAAATGATTTGAAACAGATCCCATTAGGTCATGACTGATCTAAGTGGGTACCTCTGCAAATTAACTTCATAGATGGAAGCATCAAAATATTGGAGTGATTAAATAATTTTCCTATAACAGAACTACCTACTTCCCTTTGACAAAAAAATTGATCATTTTCTTGTAGACTGAAATGCTGCTATAGATGGCTCAGGGAAGATACATAGCGATATTTATATGTATATTTTAAATTTCTGCCAAGGCCTTGATTTTTTCTTTCCACACAGATAGACACATAAAGTTCCATGATTTCAGGAAGAAAATCAACAGCCCAGTGTTTTTATCCTCCAACTTCACCGCATACACCACAGCTCACCCTACTAAAGCTGCCAAGCACATAAAAATGCAAGTGACAATTGACATAACAGAAAATATCCAGAATTAAAATACTTAAGGTCAACGCTTTCTTTAGAAACATAGATGACATGAATGTTGCTAAAGCTTTGCCACAGAATTAGGTCACATCACTCTGGCAACAATTTTCTGGTAAAACTACCCAGTATCCAACACCTCTATTTGGTTTCCATGTTCATATGAAATTTAAAATTGTATGAAACACAAACCTTTTCATGTACAAGCTAAATTAAAGTACCTGTATTTGCTAGCTAGACAGAATGGAAGATGCTTATCAAAATATCTTTTATCTTTAATTGAATCAATTGAATGCATTGCTACATATTTTTATTAAATTAGATTGCTTATAGTTGTGTCTCATTTTCATGTTTTTGAAAAGGCTAGTCATGCAAGTGAGCGGGAGCTCTTGAAACACCCATTCAATGAGGTTGAAGATCTCAGCTGAAGTTACTAGCTTAGCATTTCATGGCAATTAGGTTCCACAGCAGAAGTATCAAGGTATAGCCTCAGCTGTAGAAGTGCTTTAAATAGTTTTATTAATTGACGATTTTTCTGTTATAGACTTAAATCTCTGTCAGTCAAGATCTTGTTTGTATATACATAACCCTATTTCCCAGTATCTTTTAGTAAATAGTTGCTACAGCTTAAGATGGTTACACAGGGCCCTGAAAACCAGAGTAAATCTACTAATGGACGAGCAACTTGGATTTGTTTCTGTAGGGACAGGTGGAGTTGGCTGTAGGGCATTCCACACCAATGTCAGGTGCTTTTAGCAGGAGGTATGAGAAAGATGTGACCGGTAAACCTTGTGTTGGTAGAACATGAGGACACAGAGCAGTAGATAGGTCAACAGGGAACTCCACGGTTTGCATGGATTATAGGCAAGCACTACTGGCTACAGAGACTGTAGCACTTTATGCACTGCTGCAACCGTGCATAAAGCTTCAGAGATACTTTTCTGGTTTGTAAGGGCTGCAGACGGGGATGCACAGGGACTACCGGGAGACACCGTAGCAGCCAGTAGATACACGGGGACTATACATAGCCTCAAAGTCACCTACCCACAGGAAGAGCTTCTTTACCTTGAGAGTGGCAGAACACTGGGACAGGCTGCCCACCGAGGTCCTGCAGTTCCCCTCTCTGAAGACATTCAAAACCCACCTGGACATGTTGCTGTATAACCTGCTCTGGGTGACCCTGCCGTGGCATGGGGGGCTGGACTAGGTGACCTCCAGAGGTCCCTTCCAACCCTGTGACTCTGTATACTCCTGGCAGGAGCACACAGAGCATCGGGTTATCACACCGAGTGGTAGCCGCCCTGGAAGTGTTTAAGGAAAGACTGGACGTGGCACTCAGTGCCGTGTCTAGATGACATAGCGGTATTTGGTTAGAATCGGCGACCTCAGAGGTCTTTTCCAACCCAACTGATTCTGTGACGTGGTGTGCCAGCTGGGACAACGGCCCAACGCACGCAGTCGGGCCGGAAGGCCACGTGGGCTGAGGGCAGCCGCTGGGCACTCCGGGGCCTTGGCTCGGTCCCCCGCAGAACTTCAGGGTTGGCAGGGCTGCCGCGAGGCCACCGCGGAGCCGGCGGGACGGCAAAGACGGCAGGCATGGTGGCGGCCGCGCTCCCTCTTCCATCGCCACCTGTCGCCGGCGACCCACGCCTCCTCCTCCTCCTCTTCCCCCCTCCTCGGACAATGGCAGCGCAGGCCACGACCGGTGGGGGAGCGGCTC
>WEKY01035098.1:4256-109212 GCA_013390045.1 Picathartes gymnocephalus
AAAAAAAAAAAAAAAATCAGCTGAAAAGAACATTTACCAATTTGCCTGAAGGAGAATTTGTAAATCCTTGCAGCCATTGCGCTGCTGATGACTCCTTGCAGGAATGAGAGGGGATATCTATGTTTATGGGCAGAGATATTCACAAGAGCAAAATCCCCAAACTAAGGAAGACACTGAAAGCTGCTCGTTTCAGAGAGTTTTGGGTCATATGGACAGGTACCATAAGCAAAATTCCAGTGAGCAGGCTTTGCTGGAGGCACTGGGGCATGGGAGGATCCACATCCCACCATTCTGCTCCTCCTGGAGCCAGCCCAAACGTGCAGATTTCCATCCCCAGCCCCTAAAGGATTACTCAACCTTTAGTTTTGATTTCTGCATGGGATTTGTGCCTGGCTGGGACAGCGCCACTACTAATAACAGAAATGCAGGCATCAGCATGGATCGTGGCCTTTCTTTTCCTTTGGGCTTTTTCTTCCTACTTTTCCTTTTTTTTTTCTTTTTTTTTTTCTGAATACATGGTATTTAAAGCATAAGATTCTATTATTTTCTGGAGGTGCACACTTTTACTGACACCAGATTCTCTACTCTTTTAGTTCAGAGCTCTACAGTAGTGTGTTTCTACTCATCAGGTCTTGCACTATTTTTATTCTTCTCTTGGAAAACCGAGGGTTTGCAGCAAAGGGATGTTTCCAGCAATTCTAAAAGTTCATATTTGAAAGCTAAACCACACTTTGCTGACTTGTACTTAAGATTAGTTCCTCTGAGTTTACTATTTACTCTTTCAACTCTTAACCCAAGATCCTTGTTTCACCTCCCTGCGTGAGTCCAAGAGGATTTAAATCTTCTCCTCAGCTAAGAAAACCCTGGTTTTACCACCAAAAAACATTCTAAAAAACAGGGGATAAAGGGGGATCTGATTAATTGCCTGACAACATATGTTAAGTGAATAAATAACACCAATGAAATTAATAGACTTAAAAGAAAAAATGCATCAAAGAAATTGCTGTTTCTCTATTACTTTGTGGTTATGCAGATAAACCTACAGTCACATTTAATCTTTCAGAAAGGTCAGTGAAATGATTCCCAATCTCTACTTTCACAATGACTTTGCAGCTTTTACTCCAGCTCTGAGGAGAAGCAGAGGTGCTGAAATACAGAAAGATAGGATATCCTCTGTGTGTCACTTTTCCTATTGGAAAGAGGAAATAAAGGAAATCTTGTAAGAAATCCCATTCTCATGAGTTTTTCAGCTTCTTTATTCAGACCTAATGATCCTGGCTGGTTCAGATAAGGTTACTTGGGCTATTTACCCATTGTGAAGTAAATTATCAAAAGTCCTCAGGCTTGTCCATCATTAACAAAGGTTGGAAAATCCACTCTTTCCCATGCCAGGGTTAAGAAAACAATGTTAAAATCTATTTCAGGATCTAAGAGATGCACAGCTCAGCACCACAAAGCTTTCTTGTAAAAAGACAGTAAGTTTCTCTGCCGCTTTTCTACTTCTCAGTGCATTCGGTGTGGAAGTTGTAAAGGTTACAAGGTAAATCCTTTCCATAAGACATCCTGAAACATTTAATAAATTAACACCTTTTTCTGGGGTGATTTTTCTCCTTGTTCGGTTTACATTGAACCTGGTGGCTTTCTTGGGGCAGTGCTTTATCTCAGACGGATGCACTGTGCTGTTCCTCGTGAAGCCGCGAACTCCAAGCCTCGCTGGTGAGAAATCCTAGCGCTAAAGGAGGGAATCACTGCTTGAGGGAAGATAATCCCTGAGAGTCCTCTCACATCCTCCCAGAGAGCCTGACCTCTCCCTCTAGCCGCACATAACACCAGGCTGTGCCTGAAATACCAAACCTCTTCCCATGCCTTGCCTTAAGGTGTGTCCAAAGAGGGAGCGCAGGAGGGAACTGCCTGCAGCAGAGGCCCCTGGAAACACCAGCACAAGATTTGGTGGTTTTTCACTGCTCCACTGCACCTCTGCGCTCAGGCACTCTTTGTGTTTTGTGCTCTTCTAATCCTGGCACTGTCAGAGCCCTCCCCGTTAACCCTGGTTATTGGGATTTATGAGCTGTGCATGGCTAACACGGTGTTGTGACAGTGGGGATGAGATTAGGTTGCAGGTCAACCTGCTCCATAGCCGGGAATATTTTCAGGTCTCTTTGGAGCTGAGCATGAGGTTTAGACTGAGGAAGTCCCAGAAGAGAAAGAAAGGGAGGAAGGTGATGCTTCCCCATCCTACACGCGTGACACCTCTGATAAATGGCAGCAGAAACCTCCTTCTTAGAAAGGAGAGGTGGAAAAATAAAAGGTATTTGATGAAGGTGGAGGCTCAGGGCTCCTTCTCTCCAAACAAGAAGCTCCCAGACTGAGGGAAAACACACTCACACTTTCCAGTTCACGCCTAATTTCAGACATAATTTATGAGATCAAAACACCTTGGTGATCAAAAGTGAGCACTTCTTGTGTGTTTCTCATTTTTTTCCACTTCACTGAAAACAGTTGGGGAGACGTTCAGTCATCAGACTCTTTTCACACGCCAGAAATCCCAGCTACATGCAGCAGAAGTTTCTCTGAATTAGAGCGAAAACCTTCTCTGGTTTGCCAACTCCTGAGCGAATTCTTTTATTTTGCCGAGCAATTATCTCTTTGTTTGTCCGGGGGAATATCTCATAACTCCCTGCTCACAGAAAGGCACTGACCTCTGAACGAACCAAAAATAGCCCAGCAATAATTCCAGCAAGCTGCTCAATATCTGCTTCGAAGGCCCTTTTGGATCCAAGGCATTACAACCCATCCCACCGTGACCAAGCAGAGCAGGACAAAGTGTGGAGCATTTCCCAGCAGGAAAATCAGGAGTTTTCTGGGCAGGAGGAAGGAGGGCTGAGGGTGCTCCCCCGTCAGTCACCCAGATCTGCTGTGGCTCAGTGCTCACGTCCAGTAAATTGTTCCAATCCAGTTGTGGTTGGCAGAAATATGCTCAGATAATTCACTGCAGCCTCCTGCCTGTGGACTCCACTGTGTGGAACAGGGCCTTAACTGCTTTTTTTTCTCCTTCTCTTCTTGCTAAAGTGAATTAATTTAGAAACACGATATAAGTTAATGATAAAATCCTTCCCTAAACCACTGATGGCTACGTGCTGCCTGGCTGGGATAGACAAACGGCCTGCTTAGCCTGGAATCCTTTATGCTTCCACAAGGGCTCTAATGTGTCTAAATTGTGCAATAATAGAGCACAGAGATAAATGATTTCATGGCAGAAGCCTATGAATTAAACCCTTCCAAAGTGCAGCAGAGTGTGGCAGGCGAGACGATGAAAATAACTGGCTTTTTTTCCAAGTTCTGAAGCTGAATTTCTGCACAACCAGCACTGGGCATTTGGCCCCAGTGAATCCCTGTTCCTTCCTCCTCCTTTCTCTGTCACCTCCATGCTCCTGCTCTGCTTCCTGCCTCTGAAGAATAAGCTACAACCTTATTCCTCACCTATACTTTTATTATCACCTAAATAATGCCACTTTGATCTCAGTAATGATTTCAGATGGTCTTGTAATAATTAATTACAAATAGCTTGAGTGATATTTTGCCTGCCATCTGCCCTAAATCCTTCTGCCTAATCTTCCCAACCTACCTGCTTTGGGTATATCCCAAGGCACTGAGTGCCAAAGATTAACCAGAAACTGAGTGATTTTTTTTTTTTCCACAGATTTGAAAGTGTTTCCCTTAAAGGCGATGCTATTTTTTTTTTTTTCCTTTAACGGGTAAGCACCCTCATTAGTACCAGGTGATTCATTTAAAGCACAATTACACAGGGAATTCAGCTAATTGATTGGATAACCCTCGATTCCTTTGTAAAAACACAATCCTCGAACCTGAAGTGCTTGGACTTAGTGGTAGTCATGTACCGAGAAGTTTACTTTGAAAGCAAACGTTTAGGTTAATGGGATCCATATGATAAAAATTCCTAATAACTTTTCCATGGGTGGGCTTATCGAACTGCTTATCATAACACCAGTCGGGACATTTCAAAGGAGCTTTCTTCTGAAACTTGGTGAAGACTTTTCTTTCACCCCAGATCTCCAGAAAACTCCGCTAACTCTCCATTGAGAAAATATTTGAGCTCCCTCTCAGGCCATATTCAAAGGGATTCTTTTCCAAAGGGGTGCTTATTAACCCTTTGTTGGCAGGACTGTGATTCTGGGCAGGGGGTTAGCTCTGATCAGGAGGGGCTTGTGGTGCTGCTCTTCTGGGCTCCAGGAGGTCACATTTCTGGATAGAAGTGGTTGGGGGCCTCGGACTAAACCTGGTTCACTTTTCTGGACACTAAAAGAAGAGCTCAGCATTAATTTGCGCTCACTCCAACCCAGGGAAGTTCAAGCTGATATCTGCGGGTTTAATCAGATCCATAGAGACTTAAATCGCTATTTCTAGGGGAATAAATGAGAACAAACGTCCCCTAAAGAGGCACTGGGATATTTAGGAATCAGAGGAGCAGGGCCTCCTGCACAGTTTGAAGATAAAATTTTCTATACAGAACTAAGTCATCTTAGAAGCAAGCAGAGAAGCTGTTGCTGTAACTATAATTTCCCATTTTTAAATATTTTTTTAAGAAATCAAATCCGTTTACATCTGCCAAAAACATGTTAGGGGAAACTTAACTCTTCTCTCTTCTTCCTGAATTCTACTACTGTTGATTTTATATTTCTCCCAATATAACTTCTTTAAACATAGAGAAGCATAAAAATAAGTTAAAATAGCTAAACATGGCAGCAGAATTTTGTAAGAATACGTGTGTATTGGCAGTTAAAGAGAGATCCAACATCCTGATATTATCTGGGAAAGAAGAACTACCAAAATCATGGCAGGTATGAAAACGGCCATGGCCGTCACTGAAGATGGCACAGTAATTCTGTCATTATACTGCCAGGATTTAATTAAAACAAAATCACCATCACTCAGCAGAGGAGGGGGACAGCATCCTAAAGCAGGGTAATATGGATCAGATTCCTGCTGGGATAACTGCATGGGTTGGAAAAAGAGAAAAGGTGAGAACCACTCTGTGGTCATGTTTGGCATTGACCAACAGGGACATTAAAGTGATCTACAAATAGGTGGGAAAGGGTGATCAAGGGTGGTTATTTAAGATGACAGAAATAAAGAGGGAGAGAATCAGAATGGTCCAGTGTGAAGGGAAAAATCACAGATCATGTTTCAAGGAGTAATTCGAAGACAGACCCACTTGCTTGCAAGGCTTTTCAGTGGTGCACAGAGCTCACAACATCCATGAGAAATAAATCATAGTAAACACAGACCCCATAGGAGATTTTGGCACAGTTTAACCCAAAGATATATGATTGTTTGATGATTAAAATAAAAAAGGGAAAAAAGAAATGAATGACACTCAGAGCCTAGAGTGCAAAATGTGAAATTGGATTTTAAAACATAATTTTATGCTAAAAGGTTCTAGCACTCACTGTCAGCCTTGTCTGCAATGTTTGGTCCTGCCCTCAACGTTTGCACACGGGACTTTTTAAGCCCTTAATTATTTGCCCCACACAACCAATGTGTAAAATAATTCCATTTCACTGCTACAAATGCTCCCTGTCCAAAATATTATTGCAAGGAGGTGCATTTGTGAGCACTGCATCCCCTTACAGCAGGAGGGATAACGGTCTGGCACATCAGGAACCCTCCAAGGTGATGAGAGGCCAGTGCAGGAGTCTGGCTTGTTGATGTATGGAGTTTCCAAACATTAATTAACGCAGAAGGGAGGTCAACACTGGAAAATCTTGTTCTTGACTGTGGTGGGACAGCTGAACCCTTCATAACTCTGCCGATTAATGTGCTAAACTGGGCTCTTCAGAGGGGAAGGCCAGCTTGGAGGTGGGCTTGTCACAGGAAGAGATTTGGGCTTGTTGGCAGGGAAGTGTGGGAGATGCCTGCAGGTTCCTTGTCAGCACTTTGCCGGGGCCAGAGCAGGAGAGTTAAATCACGGCATGCAAAGCCACGTGTGGACATGCACAGATGGGAAAACAAAATACCAGAGGCTCTACAGCCCTGTCCTTCAGGCCAGCACTGGGTTTCTTCTCTCTTTCTGGAGAAATGAGAAGAACCCATTGAATCTCACCATCCTGAAGGCCAAAATGTTTAAAAAAAAAATTTAAAAATTAAGTTGGGATTGCAAAAGTCTCAGAGACCGAGTTATCCTGGAATCTGGCCTCTAGGAGGCCTCAGAAATGCCCAGAACTGGGTACAAGCTGTGATCTCTCATGGCTGGCCTGTGAGATTGAGAAATGTGATGTGAGAAATGAGAAGAATCCACTGAAATTCACCATCCTGGAGGCCAAAGACTTTAAAAAAAAAAATTAGGTTGCGATTGCAAAAGTCTCAGAGACCGAGTTATCCTGGAATCTGGCCTCTAGGAGGCCTCAGAAATGCCCTAAACTGGGTACAAGCTGTGATCTCTCATGGCTGGCCTGTGAGATTGAGAAATGTGATGTGAGAAATGAGAAGAATCCACTGAAATTCACCATCCTGGAGGCCAAAGACTTTAAAAAAAAAAATTAGGTTGCGATTGCAAAAGTCTCAGAGACCGAGTTATCCTGGAATCTGGCCTCTAGGAGGCCTCAGAAATGCCCTAAACTGGGTACAAGCTGTGATCTCTCATGGCTGGCCTGTGAGATTGAGAAATGTGATGTGAGAAATGAGAAGAATCCACTGAAATTCACCATCCTGGAGGCCAAAGACTTTAAAAAAAAAAATTAGGTTGCGATTGCAAAAGTCTCAGAGACCGAGTTATCCTGGAATCTGGCCTCTAGGAGGCCTCAGAAATGCCCTAAACTGGGTACAAGCTGTGATCTCTCATGGCTGGCCTGTGAGATTGAGAAATGTGATGTGAGAAATGAGAAGAATCCACTGAAATTCACCATCCTGGAGGCCAAAGACTTTAAAAAAAAAAATTAGGTTGCGATTGCAAAAGTCTCAGAGACCGAGTTATCCTGGAATCTGGCCTCTAGGAGGCCTCAGAAATGCCCTAAACTGGGTACAAGCTGTGATCTCTCATGGCTGGCCTGTGAGATTGAGAAATGTGATGTGAGAAATGAGAAGAATCCACTGAAATTCACCATCCTGGAGGCCAAAGACTTTAAAAAAAAAAATTAGGTTGCGATTGCAAAAGTCTCAGAGACCGAGTTATCCTGGAATCTGGCCTCTAGGAGGCCTCAGAAATGCCCTAAACTGGGTACAAGCTGTGATCTCTCATGGCTGGCCTGTGAGATTGAGAAATGTGATGTGAGAAATGAGAAGAATCCACTGAAATTCACCATCCTGGAGGCCAAAGACTTTAAAAAAAAAAATTAGGTTGCGATTGCAAAAGTCTCAGAGACCGAGTTATCCTGGAATCTGGCCTCTAGGAGGCCTCAGAAATGCCCTAAACTGGGTACAAGCTGTGATCTCTCATGGCTGGCCTGTGAGATTGAGAAATGTGATGTGAGAAATGAGAAGAATCCACTGAAATTCACCATCCTGGAGGCCAAAGACTTTAAAAAAAAAAATTAGGTTGCGATTGCAAAAGTCTCAGAGACCGAGTTATCCTGGAATCTGGCCTCTAGGAGGCCTCAGAAATGCCCTAAACTGGGTACAAGCTGTGATCTCTCATGGCTGGCCTGTGAGATTGAGAAATGTGATGTGAGAAATGAGAAGAATCCACTGAAATTCACCATCCTGGAGGCCAAAGACTTTAAAAAAAAAAATTAGGTTGCGATTGCAAAAGTCTCAGAGACCGAGTTATCCTGGAATCTGGCCTCTAGGAGGCCTCAGAAATGCCCTAAACTGGGTACAAGCTGTGATCTCTCATGGCTGGCCTGTGAGATTGAGAAATGTGATGTGAGAAATGAGAAGAATCCACTGAAATTCACCATCCTGGAGGCCAAAGACTTTAAAAAAAAAAATTAGGTTGCGATTGCAAAAGTCTCAGAGACCGAGTTATCCTGGAATCTGGCCTCTAGGAGGCCTCAGAAATGCCCTAAACTGGGTACAAGCTGTGATCTCTCATGGCTGGCCTGTGAGATTGAGAAATGTGATGTGAGAAATGAGAAGAATCCACTGAAATTCACCATCCTGGAGGCCAAAGACTTTAAAAAAAAAAATTAGGTTGCGATTGCAAAAGTCTCAGAGACCGAGTTATCCTGGAATCTGGCCTCTAGGAGGCCTCAGAAATGCCCAGAACTGGGTACAAGCTGTGATCTCTCATGGCTGGCCTGTGAGATTATTGTGTTAGAGGCTTAACGGGCTTCAGAAAGCGGGGCTGGAGTGGCAGTGAAAGAGAGAACGGTGTTTATTGAGCAATAAAAAAACCATTACGTTTCATGGCTCAGCCAAAGTGCCCTACAGAAGCAAATCCCCGTGCCTTATAACGGGCTGTAATAAATGCTAATACCATCAAGGGGGCTGCTGGGAGGCAGCAGCAGGGCCCTATTGGGGTGTAATCAAGCCCCCTGTTAAATTAGCATGGCCCCGCTCTCGCTGCTTTATTGTGTGAGTGGAGCGAGCCTGGGGGCTGATCCCAGCTCTGGAGGGGCTCCTTCACCTCCTGCACGGCTGCACTCTGCTTACCCTCTCCCAGGGACGGCTCTCCAGGGCCGAGGGTTAGGTTTCCTTCCAAGGATTAAGCGGGAGGCTCATGTCAACAAGGTGGTCGTGGAGATAGAGACAGAGCAGGAAGGACTCGTGAGGCCAACGGAGAAAGATCCAACGTTTCAAGGCAGCAGATTAATCCTGATAATGCAGAGTTGGGCCATTCCTTTCCCCCTGCTTGGGTCAAGTTCCCTTAGCAACCACAAAGCCTGTCATTAATAAAATTAAAAAACCCCATCATAATTTCCAACCCCCGTGCCCTTTACGGAGGCGAAAAGACAAATTGGATATAAAATGAAAGCCTCGCTTTTTGGCCTTTTTAAACCTCTTCTCCCTTTCCCACTCATAATTCTGCGTTTCTGACCTTCCTGCAGTTGCAGTCGTCTCGGGAACACAGGGAACATATGGACCTGATTGTCCTGGGGAGTGAGGAGGGCACAGGGACACCATTCCCACTGACCTTTCCCTACAGGGCTGGGGGACATTAGCGACAGCATCTGCACAGCCCTACCTGCGCTGGGCTACAGCAGCTTCTGCTCGAACCTTCGTCTGATATTCCAATTATTGTCGCCAGCCGAGCTGCCTTCCAGGGTTTCTTTGGAACAAAAAAAGAGGCCTTTTTTATTCCTAACTGAATTTTTTGGCTAAAATTTGTATTTCTGCTAAGATGATTTTGTTGCTGCGTTCTGTGAAGAAGGAGTGGTTGGAAACCAAAGGGGAGAAAAATATGGATATGTCTCAGGATGCTTCAGCTTTTGGAAACTGGGACTAATTGAAGAAGAGTTATTAAAAACTGGAAAAGTGCAAACAAGAGCTTTTCTGTGGGAATTCAGGGGGTTTCAGCTTCTTACAAAAATCACTGGAGAACTCCCAAACTCCAACCACCTCTTTTTCATTTTCTTCTGTTAGTATAACACCAGGTTTCCATTTGCTGGAAATAAATGGGGAAGCCATGGGGTATCCCTGCTCTTTTTATTCACACAAATAATGCCATTAAAGTCCACAGGAGTTCTCGTATCCAGTGGGCAGGTGCTGACCCCAATTGTTTTAACAGTTCGTTTTGTTCACACCTCATATTCCAGCTAAAAAGTCTCATGAAGCTTGACAGAAGGCTTAAAATCAGGAGCCTGCCCAATGATGGAATTGGTGTTACGAATTTACGTTGCTTGCTTAACTTAAAAGTGGGGAAAATTATACAAGAAGTCAAGTGTTGAGGGTAAGCAGATGGCTGAAGTTTAGTGAGTCAGGCTTATATCACCACCTATTTCTTGAGAAACCATAATCAACCCATTTTCTCTCTCTGTGCCTCAATTTCCCCACATAAATCGTAAATTGGGATTTATCAAGCTTCACTTTCTCAACGTGTAGTCAGTGGTAAACTTCAAGTGATCAAGAGTAGGAGAGAGAACTACATTTTTCTTCAAATAATTTAAAAATCAGTCCTTTTTGGTAAAAGATCCTCTTTTTATCCTGTTACCCAACTGCTGCTCAGAGTAGCAATGTGATGAATGATGCTGCATCCACAAACGCTGAAAAATAAAACATTTGAGTGATGCAAAGTGAGTGAGCTCTGTGCACTCACACAGTCCCATGCCCCTCTTCAGGGTGATATTTAAAACAGAATCATGACCAGAAAATACTTCTGAAATACTTTAAATTTAATGAAATTTCTTCAGTGCTTGTAAAATTTTTTCTGCATTGTAACATACCTCGCTACCATGAAGTTTTTTACTCATCCAGGATGAACTCCGAAATAAAAATAGATAAGACCTTTTCCAAAATGTGATTTATTTTTTTCATGGAATGATTTGGGTTGGAATTTGTGATTTATTTATATGATATTTATGTAGTGCCAGCAGCATATACAGAACAAGGTAGTCCAGATATGATTTTCCTCATGACTTAAACCTTACAGCAGCTAACCTAATTGTACTTCAACTTAGAAAGGACCAAAAGTCTCCTTTAATTTCAGGCTAAACATGAGAAACTGTAGCCAGAAAGGACATTTTTGAATTTTTTTTAAGAAGTTACGTGGGAAGATGTAAACCCAGCGGGTTGGACTGGGGTGACTCTTTCAACTCAAGTTTATTATGTTTACAATATCACTCAAGTTCTGAGGACACTAATAACCATCACAAATCCCCCCACCGTCCCACATTTTAGGGCTTGAGTTTTCTTACATTTTCTGCTGGTTTAAAACCCAAAAACAAAAAAGGTTTTGATAGGACGAGCTCTACAATTAAACATTTTTTTCATTAAAATTAAACAGATCTCTGACACACCGAGATCTACAACCTCACTCCAGGTTTAGTAGAACCAAAGCTTCTGCTAAAACTTTCACAAATTCCTCCTCCATCCCGTAATAGCCTCTATGCTTCCAAAGAGGCACTCCACATCTGCAATATATTATGTGCATAATTTGCACTTAATTACCAACCGCGCTGATGAAACCCTCGCACGACAATTAAACCTAATTAGGGTTTTTTTTTTCTATAATTCCCTATTTAACTGAGTGTCTTATCAGCTCTCGTCTTGCTGGAGAGGTTCGGCCCGAAGTGTGAGCACCTTTCCTTCCCCAGTTCCAGGTGAAGGCGAAACTGGGATTAACAAACGTGTGACCCCAGCAGGAGGGAGGCGCTTGGCATTCCCAATTGTTTCCATGTGCGTGCCAGCAAATGTTCAATTCCAAGCTATAAATAGATGACCAGGCTGCCCCTTCCGTGAAATCGGACAAGTCCTGTAGCACTTCCCAGCACTGGTTGTTCAGAGTTCAGCTGTGAAATTCAAAGGGTTCATTGAGATTTCGGTGATAATTTCAAGATATTCTTTTCCTCGAGCACAGAGTTGTAGCTGTTATTAAAAAAAAAAAAAAAAAGTCTGAATTCTATAAATTTTAGGTATCAATGAAAATGAAGAAGTGTCATGAAGCTACAAGCACAGAGTTGTAGCTGCTATTAAAAAAAGGTCAGAATTCTGAAAATTCTAGCTCTTAATGAAAATGAAGTGTCATGAAGCTGCAAGCACAGAGTTGTAGCTGCTATTAAAAAAGTCAGAATTATATAAATTTTAGGTATTAATGAAAATGGAGAAGTGTCATGAGTGTCATGTCAGCACAGAGTTGTAGCTGTTATTTAAAAAAAAAGTCAGAATTCTACAAATTCTATCTATTAATGAAAATGAAGAAGCCTATTGAGGTGTACAAATACCGAGAAACTGATAGTCACATTTAATTTTTTTACCCCAAAATTGGTGTAGTTGAGATATTTCTATATTTATGGATTTAAGGGGATGGATTCTATTTCTCTAGAGAGTGGAACACCAAAATATTTGATACCTTGAAAGTGTTGTTTCTGTGTCGTCTGTTGTGGGCAGACCTTCGAGATAATCTTTGCATGAAATAGCAAAATTAAATTATACTTTATTGAAGTATCGTTTTACTGGGATGGAGTTTGGGGAAAAATTGTAAATGAAAAGAAAAGATAAAATAGATTCTCTCACTGGAAGTTTTCTCCCTGACCAAAGAAAACAAGTTTAAAAACAATTCATGGTCACTGCTGAATTTCAGTGCTGCTCATGGGATGTTTGTAACTAAAATCTCCCAGATTCACAGATATTTGAATTTTTCCCTGCTCCTCTGAGTATTGTTTTCCTCACAGTTACAGACTTAGTCAATTCTTATCCAAATTATATCTTTACCTAATATTCCCTCTACTTTCCTTATTAGTGAGAACTTGTTTTATATTTAATTCACATACTGAAGAGTTATCTGTAAGACTGAATATTGAAATAAGATAAAGATGAAATATATGTGTCATATATATATAATAATGTGGCAGCGACACAGGCTGTACTCTTAATTTTGAATTAGACTTGTCTAATTGTGTCAGGTTGTCCTCTCTTTTTCAGGTGGGAGCACTCAATTCTTTCTTCTATTAAATTTCTTGAGAAATATTTGTATGTTGGAGGGGGATTAAGTTAATTCTAATACAAGGGGAAGGTTTCATATAAGCAGATAAAGAATTTATGATTTTTTGGTTTCAACAGCATTTAACCAATTGTCTAAAAATTCTGCTTCCTTGGCACAGAAAATCACTGCAGTATTTTGATTATTGTCTGATCCACAGTGATGGAAGTCAGTTGAATAAATTCACAGGACAATGCTTTTGGCAGATTTTTGCAGTCTTGCCATAAATTATTTGATTCAAATGATATTCATCTCTTTCCCAGCTGATAGTATTGCTTTGGGAATTTGCCCATCCATTCCAGAGGAGAAAAGATTCCTGTGAAATCTTTCAAATAATCATTTCAAGCAAGAAATATTTTCCTTCAACCCAGAATCCATGAGGAAATCTACGCTAGGAAAGCTCAGTGTTCATACACAGTGTCTCAAATAAATACAAGCCATTTCAATATTCCCCTTTTATTTTTTGTCTCCTTCTCCCCTGGCAGCCCATTTCTTTTTTTTTTTTTTTAATTATTTTTTCACCCTTCCTTTTTAACCCCACACTTGTCCAGTAGCCCAAAGCAGTTTAGCAGATATGGCAGCTCCAGGAATTGTGAAAATGTGGATGTGGCTCTGCTGAGTTGTACCCTGTGTGCTGATGTTTTGTCAAGTTGGGGTTTTTTTCACTACAAAATTTCTTCTTCTGAGAAAGTAGAGGAAAAGGAATGGCTTATTTTCTTCTTTAAAGATGAGACTCTGGGCACCTGGCATGCTGAAAATAATTGCTCAAATTTAAACATATACTTGTGCCTATATAACCCAAATCTAAAATCTTTCTCCATCACCAGCAGCTCCAACACCACAGCCGAGGTCTGGATCCAGGGATAATTTCTGCAGGTGGAATTGATCTCTGAAATAAATCCATAGCTGGGAGACAACCAGGATCAGGCTGCTTGAGTTCCTTCCTTCATGCCACCTTCCAAAAGGACAAAATCCATCTTTTGTGCAGTCTGGGAGAGAGGAGTTTAAAAACTGTTGGAGGTTTGTTTAATTAGGTGGCCTCGTAGTTTCAGAAGGGCTGCTGGCAAATCACCCAGCCTGCTTCCAGGGCTGATGTTAAAACCTGTTTCCACATTTTCTTTTGAGGGAGAAAAAAAGGTTATCCTTCACCCTTTCCAGCAAGCCAGGAAAGCTTGAAACTGAAATGGTGGCTTAATGCCCAGACAGAGAGGAATTGAAATAAATACGAGCAAGGTTAAGAATTTTCTTTATTGAGAGCACCTGCTCTGATTTTATATGTAGGGTTGCTAAAAATTCCTTCATTACAGTGTGGGAGTTCAGTGAAGCCTTTGGTGCTGAGAAACCCAAAGCAGCCCTTTGGATTTCTCCATGGCAAGGCTTTCCCTGCTGTTCTCCAAGGGAATTCAGTGTCCAAAGGGAAGGCTGGAGCTGCAGGTGAAGCTCCCAGGGACAGGTGCAGCTGTAACTCAGCCTGGCTGGGGATGAGGGATGTGAGAAAATGAACCGGCAAATCCCCTCCACTTGGGAATTTTCGAGCAAAAAATGCAAGTTTCTGTTGATTTTCCCAAGGAGCTGCACATCTGGGTTTATCAGCCCTTCGTACCTGCTCAATCACCTTCTCAAGAAGAACGTGCCAGAGGAGCTGAATTGTGGCCTTAATTTTGATGCACCAAATATTTCTGGTGACTTCGATGGGAGAAAGGCAAAAGCAAGACAAGGTTTCAGAAAGAGGAATGTGTTCTTATTGATCAGGCTGATGGAGCTGGAAAAGGCACACACCAGGCTGGGTCTCAGGTATTAAGTAAGAAATTTAAGCCAATTCCTTGGTAAAATTAATAATTTCAAGTCAAACTTTAACGTTAATCCACTAGTCTGAGACTTTGAGACAGCACCATTCTATTGGCTTTTGTCTGAGGGTGAAACAATTAGGGACTAATCCTTTAAACTGTATTATTTTTGGAGTTGAGGCTGATTATTCCCAGACCACTCCAACCTTCTAGCACTGCTGCCAGAGTGATCTCTGATCTCCAGAGGCCTTTGCTGGAGTTGTGATGATCCAAGGACGCAAAACTTCTCTAGGAAAAGGAGAAATCTCTCTTACAAACCCACTTTCAGCTACAATCTCTTTATTTTTACACAGCCTCACGACAAGAGAGGTGCAAGTTTAATCCCAGTGTTGACAATGAGTCTCTCTGGTTAAATTTTTTTGCTTTATTGCACCTTTCTTCCCTCAAACAGATGATGATTCCTCTGTTAATGGCCTGAAAATAATATTCACAATAAACTTTTCAACCAGGTCAAAGCCTTCAGATGACAGAAGTGCTTTAGGAAGTGCTGTTTGAGCACTAATAAAAATTATTATGGGTAAGGAAGGAGCAGTGTGCTGGAGATGACCTACAGACCCAGGGGAGCTGCCATGTTTTGCTCAAAATTCCTCCCCAGCTGCTGCCAGAGTCATTTTGTACTGGGCTGGTGCCTTCTGAGGGGGTTTTTCACAGTTTGATCCCCCCAGTGATTTGTCACAAGTCCATAATCCTGGTATGGATGACATGGGATACTGCGGTCGGGATGGCAAAGTTGGTTTTGTATGTGCTGAAAAGTGGGAGAGGAATTTTGGAGGTGTTGAGACCTGCTCACTAAAGTGGGAAATGGCCCCTCAATGCTGGGTTTTAATTTTTTATTTTTTATTTTTCAAACGTGAGGCCTGTCCCAGCGTTATTAGATGTCTTTTATTAAATGTCACATTTTTTTCAGGCCCTGCAATGGCACCGTAGGTTCACCAACACACCAAACCACAGCTCTCTGTCCTCACTTTTGTGCCAGATCTCAAAACCCACAGCCATACCCCACGAAGCAGAGATCCAGTATAAACTGGGAAATGAGGCAGGAATGCTGCAGTGAATCCACAGCTGAGCCAGAGCCAGGACCTCTGGTTTGGAGGGATCTGCAGTGCGGAGAGCCAGGGAGAGGCACCAGTGAGTGCTGCCACCCCAGCACGTGGGAAATCATCCCCAAACGGCCAAGGGTGGGCACAAACCTGGGTGGAGAACAAGTGAAAGGGGCTCCTGCACCAGCTGCTTCATGGAGATGTTTCCCCAAGGGCTGGCATAGCCTAAGCCTAGGAGCTGGCAGGGATTTTTGCTTCACTGGAAGAGAAGCAACATTCTTGAACTTAGAGAAATTACCCCGTTTTACTAGGGGATAAATCTAATCAGATTGTATCCAAATGGCCTATCTGTAAATTTTACCCGCAGATGTATCTCATTTTCTTAATACCTAAGCTGCTTAGAAGCTTTAGTGTATTTATTTTCCTTTCACCTCTGCACTGGGGAGAGACACTGTCCCTGTTTTACAGCTGGGGAAGTTCCTCGCAGGGAGATTTAAGTGCGGGAATTCACAGCAGTCACCGAGGAGAAGGGAATTCAGCGTGGCTGCAAAACCCACCTGCCACGCTGGGTAAATGCTCAGGCAAGGAGCTGTGTGCTGAGTGCCAGGAGCACCTGTGCTAATTCACGGAAAACAGGGTCAAATGCAGCCACTGGCACTCCCTGCAGGGTCGAGATGGGTTCAGGGAATCAGGCAGGGGAGGCTGCAGCAGCCCCAGGAGCTGATCTGTGTCCCCAAGGCTGGTGGTGGCTGGATTGTGCTCCACGGGAAGGGCTCACCCACCAGGAACACTGAATTATGCCATGGGAGCTGGATACAAGGTGGAGGGAACTAAAGGCAAACTAAAATCTCTGTTTTCTCCATTCTCAACCCTTTCTTTTCCCTGGAGCTGTGTAAGAAGCATCCTCCAGTCCAGACCAAATTATCAGCCCTCCTGTCCCCTCCTGTCTCCCAATCAATCACTCCAGCTCAGTGAATTCCTTCTTTTTTTTTTTTTTTCTCAGAGACTTGAACAGAACCTTTGAGAGAAGCAAGGACACAATGATAAATCAGAGCAGCAACACGTGCACGAGCGTGGCACCACAGCAGAGACCGCTCCGTGAGTCCCAAGTCATAATTAACTCCCTGAAGGACAGAAACCTGACAGGAAATCCAAAATCTCTTTGCAATCCACTAAATATTACAGGAATGAATGGCTGGCATGGGGGAAGGAATGCTGGCTGGAAGTGAAGCCTTCTGGTCTGAGCTTTTCCTGGGCTGTGTTTATTTAGC
This sequence comes from Picathartes gymnocephalus, assembly GCA_013390045.1. Classification (NCBI taxonomy): domain Eukaryota; kingdom Metazoa; phylum Chordata; class Aves; order Passeriformes; family Picathartidae; genus Picathartes; species Picathartes gymnocephalus. Next base: position 21,007 of record WEKY01035098.1, read on the forward strand.
ACACAGCTCAGAGGCACTTGCTGGTTCATATCTGGGAATGGGAGTTCCACGGATAGCGTTGCACTGGGAGATGAGAGGGTGGCAGCTCAGTCTGCTGATACCTGGGGTTAATTCTGCACCTGCACAGGGCCTCGGGTGGTATTTGAAACATTTGAAGGGTTTAACTGTGGGTTTGTGTGGAACAGTTCAAAACGGGGCTGCCCTGTGGGTCTTTGTACTCAGATCATGACGTCTGAGGTGTGAGCTCTTCTGGCTTTTTCTTTTACCCTGGGTGAAACGGAAACAAAAATCTAAAAAAAAAAAAATTATCTGAACCCTTCGCCTGTCAAACCAAAAAGCTCCACCACATTTCAGATCCAGTTTCCCTCAAGGACAGGGAAGAGAAAGAAAAGACATCTGATGCCATGTAACCACTACCAGATGATGTTCAGGAGGGTCACGGTGAGGGTTCCATATGAAATAAATAGAATATAAATTATGAGTCTCGGCGAAATGATGCTGCTTCACAACAGCTGCTCGTTGCCCCCTTCCTCAAGAGCTCTGGCTTCTCCAAGCTCAGAATTGTAGCCTTGGGGTGACAATTCCCATCCTCAGATGTGTTGGAGAGCATCACCCCGGGCCAGCTCACCTCTGCTGCTGCTGCACGGCCCCCTGTGACCCTTCCCATCCCAGAGCAGCAGAGCTGAAAGAGCAGAGGGCTGGGTTTTACGAGGCACCGCCGGGCCCTCCTGGGTGCTGGAAGCGCAGGTGATGAGTTTGCAATCAGATAAGGTGATGGTAATTCCAGATGACCCCGCCGTCGGTCGCAGGGATCGCCGGGCGGGGAGTGTCGGGGTTGGGTTTCACTCAGAGCCTGGACACATTTATAATGTTTCACCAAATGAATAGGGAGTACTGTGACCCAGCTGGGAAATTTATGGCCTTGGTTGTGGCTCTGACAGGACTTTGGAGTGAGATATCTGGGGCGTCGGGGGTGGAGGCTCATCTCGGCCTGAAATTGGGGGTAGGGGTGAGAAGCAGAGATAAAGCAGCTGTTGAAAAGCTTAAGCTCTGTGTCTCTGGCTAAAAGCAGCTCGAGAACACGCTCACCGAGGTGTCAACCCTCTTCCAAGTGCCCAGGAAGCGAAAAATATCCCAAGTGAAGGACAAATCAAGTCCCATGTTGGGAGGTCCAGGCGCTCGCTCGTAAAATGTGCAGATCCGTGGGAGGAGGAAGAGGAGGAATCGTTCCGTGGGAGGAGGAGAGGTCACTCCTGACAACGTGCAGCTCCACCAGGCCGGAGTTGTGCTACACAGGGACCTTTCACTCCTCTCTCTGTGGTCACTCAGCTCATTTTCTCTCAGGGCTGGAGGATTTATGGCACATTTTGGATTTTCAACAGCATCCCTTACACAGCCTAAACTGAGCTCCTCCACAAGTGGAAGTTAATCTTTGCCTAAGCTCCACACAATGATCTGCTGTGACCTTCCTGACTGAAGATTGCAAAAGCCTTCCTTAGAAGCTGAGGGTGAAAAGCAGGGTTTAAAGATTTACTGGGACATTTACAAGTGCGATAACATTTTTCAGCCTGTTTGGTTTTATGATAAATCATTTTTTATTGCCCCAGAAAACCTGGAAGATGGTGAGCAGAAGTCGAATATTTTTTGGCTTTGTCATTGGAAAATCAGACCCAAAGTGTTTCAGCTATGAATGGAAGGAAATTTAAAGCACAGAACAATCTGAGGTAACCAGGCAAAACACTTGCTGTGGCTGTCCAAAAACAACCCAAAAAAATGTCTAGAAATAAACAAAAGATGTATTTTGTAGGCCACTGAGAAGGTCTTTATTTTTTTTCCCCTTTTGATATTGAAGAATTTTTTTGATTTTTTTCCAAAGAAAGTAGTGAGGTTGAAAAATGGGGGTGTGGGGTGCATTAAAAATATGAATGTTTGGAACAAAGCCAAGTGGTCATGATTTGTTTTATTTGAAAAATGTCAGCCAGCTGTACCTATGAAACTGGAAACCAGGTAAAAATTGCCCAAATCTCAGCTTTTGCTTTTTTTTTTGAAACTGAAAACTCAACCAAGGTTCATCAGAACAGTTTGTGAGCTTCCAACTAAGTGTCGTAGACTTGATGGAAACTGGACATGGAAAACAGAATTGTTGGAAATAATGTGGACTCAGCTGAAGTTTCACTTTCATTTTTGCACACAAACCCCAGTTTTGTGGCATTTTTAGCAAAAGCAAACTGAGATTTTTTGCAAAAAATCTTTCCGTACTCATTGATACCAACAAACCAAGCTGCACAGAAATAAATTTGGGGTTGGAGTGAACTAATTAGTTTTGGCATGATTAGAAATTGGAGCTTACCCTGAATATCCACCAGCAAATCCCCCTGACTCCTGATGTGATATTTGCAAATAAGCAGTCTTTTAAACCAATTATCTCATTTTTAATTCTTCTAAACTTCCCAAATGAGGAAAAACTGATCAATTGATCTCTGTGAACAGTAATTCTTTGTTGGAAGCCAGCATAGCTTGAGTTTCTTTCACGTTTAGAGTAAGAAGAAAAGGGTTTGTCAACCAGAAGAATCCTTGGGTGTCACCTTGTGCTCCATGTTAACGCCATCCCTAGTGGTTAAATCCCAAGCAGGACCCATAAACCTAAAGAAACGTGAATTAGGGACACAAAAAGAGCTGAATAATAAAATAAAAGTCATTTTCAGTCTCCATTCAGCTGAAGCTGTGTGCAGGTCTCTTTTTCAGTGCTCACAATTCTAATTTGAGCAGTGAGCTCCCAAAGCATGTTTGGCTTCAGGACCCCCCTTTGCAGAGTTTACCTGCAGCAGGAAAGACTTGTTGATGTTCTGGATGTGGAGTGAACCAAAATCAAAGGCTCCAAGTCTGTTTTTCCAGGGCAATCTGCACCTATGCAGGAGCTTCCCTGGAATCTGAACCATCTCCTGCAGCACAGAACACTGAACCCCTGCCAGGAACGATAAACACATCCCATTTTTCTTCCCTTATCTGTTTGCATTTTGCTAATATCTCCTCTCAAGCCCTTCCACTCGCTTCCAGTGGCTCTTATCAACAGCCAGCAAAGAAATCCTTCCCAGCCAATGTCTGGAAGTTTTGCGTGGGAAATTTTCTCACCCATGCACATGAGATGTGATTTACACGAGTGGTGATATGGGGATTCATTAGGCAAGTTTAATTAAGATCAATCACATAACAGGTAAAATACAGGGATGGAGGATGACACGACCTCTCAAACCTCTGATTACACGAGTCACCAAAATATATTGCCACAGAAATCACAGAAAACATTCCTTTGACTTGCTGAGAGGAGTTTTACACTGAAAGCCTCATGGTAGTGCTTGTTGGAACGCTGAAGTTCATTGCTAAACAGGAGAAAAATCAGGAGGGAGAAACTAACTTGCCATAGGTTATTAATTTAAAGTTCCAAATCAATTTATTTGGGGTTTTTATTTATTACATTATATATAAAATGTCATAAAACAAAAAATGAATGTATTCTTTTGTATGTCTAAGCAAACTGGAAAGCTCTTGGGTAATCCATAGGAATAAATTTAAACGAGTAAAGCTTTTTTACTTAATCATCTATATTTCATACTCTGTGTGGAGGGAGGGAATTTGCCATCAGTACTTCTTTATTCAGTGTTTAATTAATGTGATGAATGCAGTGCAGTTTGGAGCATGATAGGTTCCCAAGCTTAAGGCAAGCTATGAGGTGGATACGTCACTAATAGCAATACATATATTAATTAACAGAGATTTTAAATGCTAGAGATGCCGTGGTGTTCAGGTGGGAATTGAAACATTTAAAATAGTACATTCCAGATAGAAACCCAGCTCAATAATGTTTGCTACAAACGTGGGAGTTGCTGAGGGAGAAGCCAATATTGCATTCCTCAGGTCTAGGGCAGAAAAAGTGGAGGAGTTAAGATGAAGTGCAGATTTGCTCCTAATCAAATCCAGGAGACGTGCTGCAAACCTTATCCTGAGAGATCCGCTAAGTCTGCAGCACGAACATGACAGGCAGGCAAAATCGTGGATTTGATCATTTAAAAACCTGTGGATTCCTGGGGTTTTGGCTCGTTAAAGGCTCTGAGAAAAGACACGCTGAAAATTGCTGAGGGGTGTTACCAAAGCGAGCTGCCAACGGCTTCGTCTGCTCAGTGATCCAGGGAGCAGCTGGTTGAGCTAACTCCCAGTTAATTACCTCTCCATTTCTGCAATCACTCCGTGGTTTGTTTGGGGCAAGGTGGACTGGAGGGTTTGCTGCTCGAATCATTCAATTCTACTCGTTTGCTGCAGGAAATAAAAGTTGGGAAATAAAGGCCTCATTATTGTACATATTTTTTTCGTTTAATTCGTTACGGGCATGTTACAAACTGGCTTTGTAATTTGGGTAATCACGCACAAATGTTGGGGTTTGCTGCAGCATTTTCAGATCAAATACTTGTTTGGCTGGAGCTGGCAGGGAGTGCTGGGGCAAACCCAGCCCGCTGAGGGTGTAGAGGTGATTGACTAAATGCCCTCATAAATCTCCCAGAGCCGGCTCCTGATGTCTTTTCACTCTCTTCAATGCCCAGGATATGAAAAGCACTTTTATGTGTGGAGCGTGGGGATCAAAGCTCTGCATAAAATCATTTATCTAAGGAGGAAAATGAAGGAATGGCACATCTTCCTGTTGTTTAATGGGATCATTGGAGAGCTGTTTCCTACAACGAAGGACCTCAAGTCTTTTGTGCTCATTTATTTAAATACTTCATTGTAAGTCAGCTAAACATCACAGTCAATCCTAACTTCCACCGCTCAGTTTAATCCCTGTAGATTATCCTAAAAAATTGTGCTTTTCCTTTGTCATTTCTTATACTATCCCAAGTTACAATCTCCTACAATGCCAGCCTTTTCGAAACTCTGCAGCACATCTGAAACCAGCATTTAAAGAAATGTTTAAAATGTAAAGCAAAGCTCTGAGAAGATCAAGAAGTGCTTGGATCCAGAACACCCAAGCAACCTTAAATTGTCCCCATTTTATGAAGCCTTTAGACATGAGATTGCTCCAAGTTCATGCCCCTTCCAACTACTGTGAAAAAAAGAGGTGAGACCTGCAAAAACAACTCCGTTTTGAGGCACAGCCTGGATTCATTCCCACTGTACTTTCCATCCAAGGCTTTGAATGAAGCAGGGAGTTGTGCGGAAAAAACCCAGCATGATCAACATTTTCTTGTGTGGAACCACAGCAGCCCCAGCAACCAGGGAAAGCAGATGGAAGAGGGTTCTCCCCCCAACCTGGGCAACTTTTTTTGTGAATTAACCCACTCTTCTCTCAGAAGAGATCTTGAAAGGTTGACAATAATCTATTTTGACTTAGTGATGAGGAGTTGTGATGGAAGACTGCAGCGTCACTTGAAAATCTGATACTCCACTGAGAATCTTTTCTAGTCTACCCTGAGAGTTAGAGACCAAATTTAATATCTGTTCTGAGAGTCAGACCTGCTTGTCCAAATCTTCAGATGCTCCTCCAGCCCCTAATTTTGCATCCCTCAATTTAGCTCTAAGTTTAAAACCGATCAGAAAACACACACCCCAAAATAAAAACCTCTTTGGTTTTTCTGTGAGGTTCTAAACAACCTTTTCTTCTCACTGTGGTGACGGGGAGGTCTTTCCCGTGCCCGATTTGACATCTGTTTTCTGAGGGACTGACTGGAATAGTCTGCCCAAGGACTGATCCAGCTGGCTGAGTATTCCTAGGTGCTGGATTATAATGCAGCAGGGAGGAAAGACATACTTGTGGATATGGCAGAAAATGCCACTTAATGTGAAGCGTTCCAGTGTCATTTTGTTCAGGAAACCAAGCAGCTCATTGTAAGATGACTATTTTACATTTTTTTCTGTGTTCTCCATAATTCTCCTCCCCAACTCCCCAAAGAGAACAGAAATGCGTAAAACACAGTAAGATAATTTTCATGTTGCATCAAGCTATAATCCCTGATAATTCCAGGCTAGCGCTGTGGAAGAAATGACCAAACTTGATTCACTTTGTGTTGTGAAATTTTTTAAAAAGTAGCTTTCCAGCTGACTTTCCTAGTACTGTATTCACTTTGCCTGGGATGGTTTTGGCTTTCACAGCCTGGGTAGGCTCAACATGGCCACGAAGGATTTGGAAGACCTCACAGGGAAGACCTCCTACAATCTGTGGTGGATGCTGTCTCTACAGTTGGAAAATTTAGCTCCAATGAGGTACTGCCTCAGCATCCCAGGAGAGGGATCTGCTCTTGGGAGGGTCTTCTTCCCTTGAGTGCTCCCAAGACTTTGACCACCCTTTTGCCAAATGGCTTCATGGCAGAGTTCTCTTCACTCCAATATCTCTCAACAGCTGAGGGTTTTTCCATCCAGAGTAGGGCTTTCCAAAGCTGGAGGTTCTTTATGGAGGAATCCCTACTCATTTCTGTTTATTCAGAATTCTTTTTTTTTTTTTTTCAAGTGCATTGCTGCAGCCTTCTAGAGTTTTAAATGTCAGAACTCCAAGTGGAGCTCAGCTCTGGTGTTACGACATTGTTCCAGTGAAAAACCCGACCCATGCAGTGGGCTGATCAGCTTCCAGTTGATTAAAGATGTTCTCCAGAAGACCAGTCTAATTCAGAGTTGACAAAGGCAACTGTGGAAACTATGTCTGCTTCCAATAAAACTCCTTGCCAGGCACAGAGGGAAAAACCTGCCTTCAGACTCCTGGCCATGGACTTGCTTCATGTTTTACCAGTGCCTCTCCTTGGCGCTGCAAAATCGCTAAGAAATGACCAGAATACCCCCTGCATCCAAAACCAGGATGTTCCTTGATATATTTTCTTGGTTTTCCCCCATCCCAGTGGCTGCACACTGCTCTGAGCTGGGCTGCAGGCTGCCTCTCTTTTTTTATGGCAGTCCAGCAAGGTGCCAAGCACAAACTGGAGAGTGATTTGGCCAGAGGTAAATTCTTCCCTCTGTAGCCACTCCTGACTGCCCAGAGTGTTGTCCCAGCTCTGGAGAAATGCCTTGGGTGAAGGTGGCAGGTTGGGGTTGGTTATTGCTCTCTCTGACAGTGCTGAAGGTGCTGATTTTCCTGCAGTGCAGTGCATCATGCTGGATTCATTTCTGACGTGTTCCCTGCCCGTGTCTGGGATTCACTGGCTGCACTGCAACGTGATTTTTGGAATCCTGCTCCAGCAGTGACTCTCTGACATGCAGTTCAAACCCTCAGCTCGTCCCAGACCATACTTTTATTACAGAGAGGAAATCTGTGTATAACTTCAGACTGCTGCAAATTTCCAAGGGCCGAGACCCAACGAGTATCACTTTCCAATTTCATTCCCCTCAAGAAATTCTGTCAACAGCTTCTCCCAATTCCATTAATCTTGTGTTTTACCATCTTAAAGCCTCCCATTCTCTCAACTCCTTTAAAGATGTGACCAGTGTTTCTCCTTGAGTGCTGACAATTACTTTCTCATTCTTGTGTGGAGCTGCTCTCCCTGCTAAGAACCACATGCAATTTTCAATAATACCTATTCATCAGTAATGTACGGAGGGAGCCAGGCCTGGATTTCCACACTGAGGTACTGATGTGTTTTACATACCTTTCCTTACTCAAAAGGGATTTTCTGTCTCTGAACGCTAAATATGAGAAGCATTTTTCAAATTCTTTGACAGAATGCTTTTAACATATCAGCAGGGTTAATAAATCTTTCCCATTTGTTCTGTTCACTTTTATTCATAGTGAAGTATTGATCAGGAACAAGCAGGGATTGTGAGGACATTTCTCAAATCAAAGTGATATATGGTGCTACCAGGACACTGATACAAATGGTTTGGTTTGGAGCTGTGCTCCTTTAGCCCCAAGGATTTTCCTGCAGCAGCAAGAAAATCCCGACAGGGATCATTCAACCACCCCAGACCACCAACCTGTCAGAGCTCTCCATGTTAAGTTTTCAGATTTGTTTTTCTTCACCCCTTTTCTCACCATGCTGCCCTTGAATAGCACAAGCATTTTATCTCTCCAAAATGCAACTGATGGGGTCCAAGTGACTGATTGAAATCAGGGTTGGGTTGGCATAGACTACAATGATATTGAAATTATATTTCACCTTCTGTCCATGCCTCAGATCTGGAATATCCAGGGGGTTTCCCTTCATTGATTTGATTTTCTCTGGGGCTACGTCTGTGTGGATGTATTCTTTAGAGGTACCTTATGGCGTGCAAAAATTAAATCAGTAAAAACCAAGGGAAAATTGGAAAGCTGAAAGCTAATTTGTTCACAGAATCATTAAATTTGGAAAAGGCCTCTAAGATCATTGAGTAATTTGATAAAACAAAAGGCAGGTACAAATATCCATGGAAAAAAACCAGACATTTCTCATGGAGAAAGTCTCAATACCTCAAGTCCTTCCACGAAGATGGGATGGAAAGATTGGAGATCCATGATGGGAAGGGACAGGATGTTTTTCTGAGAGGAGGAATTCAATATAAATTTCAGAAATTCTCAGAGATATCTTGGGTTGTGAATAATCTTCTTAGATGCTGGTAAGAGATCTCTCATTTAGAGCTTTAAAACCAGTCAGTGACGCAGGGGATTATCCTGAATTAGCAAACAAATTGCCTGGATGACCTAATCCATTTTCCATTTCGAGTTTCCATGAGTCTGTAATTCTGTGAATGTTGTTGTCCTTCGGCCTACGTATGAAAAAACTTCTCAACACATCGTTGGTTTTTTCATTGGGTTTTTTTTTTTGGGTCTGGTCCTTGCAATTCCTGCTTAAAATTTTGGTGACATTGTGCTTTTGTCAAGAGGCAGGAATGGTGCATGTGATCCACTGAGGAGAACGGAATGTCAAAAAGCAGTGGTGGCACGACAAGATTGGGAATTGGGAGTCTATTTTTAGTGGCTGAAGATTGTTCCGAGGTGAAAGGAACGTGGAATTCTGGGGGAAGGTGGAGGGAATATTTGCCTTCTCTGGAGGGAATCCAAGAGGATTGCAGAGTAAGGGGTCAGAGGAGCAAGGGGAGGGGAGGGCTGTCTGTGGCACAGCTGTTTTGGGAAACAGAAAGAAAGAAAAAGGGGAGTTGGATGGTAATTCATGGTGAAGCATTTTTCAGAGTGGTGGAGTCAATGAAGCACAGTCATATTTAAGGCATCAGACCACCTGCATCCTAACAGATCCACAAACCGATGTTAATGATGCCATTTATGTTTAAAAAGAAATTTAAATTCAGCTGGAAAAATAGAATGGATGCTGAAACACTGCCTTACTTGTTACAGACAACTTTTTAAAGCAGGATCTGATCCATTTGCTGGAGAAAAGAGCAGAAGGGACAAAGTCCTTTAGGGAAGATGAATCTCAGGCAGTTCTTCCCTTCGGGAGGTTCTGACCAACACTGGAAGGCCTCAGGTTGTAGCAGTGACAAATTCTTGTGCACAAAAAGGGAAAGAGCAGTTTATTTATTATTTTGGCAGAAAAATGAACATTTGGGCAGTGCAGGACCCTTTTGGAGATGAAAATTGCTAAAGCAGCAAGATCTATCCACTGTAAATTAGCGATGCCTAAACTGGAAGAAATAGTGGGATCTTTAATTTTTAAGTCACTTGCAAATCACAGAAACCTTGCATTTAATTTTTTTTTCTTGTGTTTATTGAGTAAATTGAAAGTAAAGTATTTTTTTTTCTTTTATAGAACTATATACTATGGACTCACTTTTTCAAAAGGACAGGGAGCAACTTGAAATCTGCAGCAGGAAAAGTCTGCCTAATTTAGCCACATTTTTCTTTGCCCTGAAGAGCTGTGAGCTTTCTCCAAGGAAATGTGGAGTGAATGGTTAAGCTCCATCTAAAACCAGACCAGTGTGTGTATTCCAGGGTGTGCACGAGTTAAACTGCCTTTTAGATAGGTTAAAGATATGCTCGGGATTATTTCCTTTCACCTGTCAATCCACAGTTACCTACACAAGCTTAGGATGTGCATCCAAGTCTTTCAAAGCTTGTTCTCTGTGTTTGAGGATAGACCAGAAAGCCAATATTGTTATTTTTGGGCTATTTTTAATGTCTACATAAAGAGAGTTCTCTAGAGTTGCCATAAATATCCTGTTTGCTTTCTTTATTTGTCTTTCATTTGACTCCCTTGGTATCAACCAGACTATTCTTCCTAAAATGTTTCACTACGTCCCTGCTGCTCCCTTTGGAGGAGAAAATCAGGGAAACACATTTGCAGGGGGGAAAGGGATATTTATCCAGCAGTGAGTACCTTTTAAAAATAGTTAAATCAATTTAGAACAAACTTTCAACAGAGAACGTTCACCTTTGGACAGAGATCAAGAATGGAAACTCTCAGACCAGAAGGAATTCGTGCAGGATGTAATGAGGAATAAAAAAAATGTGAGTGGGTCGGGGGGGTGCCAGGACCTAAATAAGGCCAGGTCACCCCGGCAGCCAGGCAAAAAAAATCTGCTTTTCCTCCCTCTCACGCAGCTCACAAATGTCTAACATTTCGCTGAGAGTGTGAAGTGCAAATCCAAGCGCCCACAAGGATTAATTTACATGCCCGAGTGGGGAGCTGGGCTTAAAGAGCACAGCTCAGCCCAGCTCCATCCCACGTGTGCACAAATCCACAGGCAGCCCATTCCTGAGCCTGCCCAGCATTTTCTCCCTCTGAAAGGCACGTGTGATGCTGGGCTCCTTAGGACGAGATGTGAAATTGGATCCTCCTTTCTTCCTGCTCGGCTCTGCCTTTCTGCTGAGTGCCACAAAAGCAGATTGCATTTGTTCCCCCTCTGCCCACAGTGCTGGAGCTGATCTCCATCTTTCTTCTATCTTTTTTTTTTCTTTTTTAACCTTTTCAAATTCTTGGCTCCTTCATTCAGAAGCTCCTGGAAGAGGCAAATTCTCCTAATGGAGCAAAGCACTTACATCCTGGAGCAGAGGGTTGTTTTATTCTTTTTTCGTAGCGCAGACGTTGCATTTCTGACCTTTTCCCGTGCCCATTCTCCAGGCTGGCATGTGCAGGCTCCAGGAACTCCTGACTGCTGCTGCTCACACCTGGGCTGAGAGCCTGCCCTCACCAGGAGGGCTTTGCCTGAGCCTCCCCAGAAAGCTGGAGAAAAATCCTTCCAGCAGCTCCTCTCACCTCGTAAAAGCCCGAGTGCGAATTGCCGGCGCATGTGGGAGACCCTGCAGGTCCTGGGGACACTGAATCTCTTCTTTCTCCTACAAAAACTGCCCTGAGCCCTCAGCAAATTTTCCATTGTGCAGCAGCACCGTTCCCTCCTGGGGTGCTCCTCTCCCTGTTGTGTGTCACTGGGAATTTGCGGGTGGTGACATGAGACAGGAGGATCAGTCCCAGTTTCCTGTTCTTTCACATCATTTTTGCTGGGCGTTCAGCCCCCCTGATCATCCAGCACATGGATTTTAGGGCCATCCTCAGCACAAGGGGATGACACAGGGGTCTGCAGGTGGAAGGCATGAGGTGGTTACACCAATCCAGCCATTGCAGGTGCTCCGGGCAACTGCTGCCAAAAACTGGGCTACTGAAAGCTGGAGAGAGACTTCAGACGAGAGCATGTACAGATAAGACAGCTGATAACAGTTTCAAGATGTAAGAGGGTAGACCTGGAGGGCAACAAGGCTGGGGAGGGGCTGGGAGCACAAACCCTGTGAGGAACGGCTGAGGGAGCTGGGGATGTTCAGCCTGGAGAAAAGGAGACTCAGAGGTGCCCTCGTCACTCTCTGAACTCCCTGAATGGTGCCTGTGCTCAGGTCGGGGTTGGTCTCTTTCTCCAGGCAGCAGCTGCCAGAGTGAGAGGACACAGCCTTGAGCTGAGCCAAGGGAAATACAGGCTGGATATTAGGAAAAAGAATTTTCCAGAAAAGGTGATAAAGTATTGGAATGCTCTGCCTGGGAAGGGGGTGGATTCACCATCTCTGGGTGTGTTTGAGACAAGGCTGGATGTGGCACTCGGGGCCAGGGTTGAGTTGAGGTGTCAGGGTTGGGTTGGACTCGATGATCTTGGAGCTCTCTTCCAACCCAGAGATTCTGGGATTCTGGGATTCTGTGAAATCCTTCCCTGTGAGGCCCTGGTACAGGGTGCCCAGAGAAGCTGTGGCTGCTCCTGGATCCCTGGCAGTGTCCAAGGCCAGGCTGGAGGGGGTTTGAAACACTCTGGGACAGTGGAAGATGTCCCTGCCCATGGCAGGAACACTCTGATCTTTAAGGTGCCTTCCCACCCAAACCATTGCAGGCTTCCATGACTTTATGATCTCAGCTGGAAAGTCAGGAATTGTCACCGTACGGGAACACACAGCAGGGAAAGAAAGGCACGACACAGTCATGGCCATGTCAGATGTTTGTGCTCCTCGAGGACAGACAGCACCTGCCTCCCTGGAGGAAAATCCAAGGGAATTGTAGATGCCTTTGTAGCCTTGTCTGCCTAAGGTTAAAGGACTCCAGGTTTGGCCTTTGCCTGAGCGTATCCAGTTGCCCTTGCCCAGCAGGAGCTGAGGTATGCTGAATTAAGATGGTGTATTCTGTGGACAGGTGCAGAATGGAATCATTTCTTCAGATAGGAGAGGGGAAAAAAAAAAGGTGGTCAGAAAACCACAGCACTGTATGTCGGGGATTCGTATATTTATTATTTTATACATCCTGTAAGTTCAATGTCAGCTCTTGGCTGTGGGTGCTGGGAGATGTTGGTGCTCCTTGGGGGTGAGGACTTCTGTTGTTTGGAATATTTTGACTTTTCTGGAGAGTCTGTGGCTTGGTGGGGGAGGACCAAGCTGCTGCAGGGGTCTCAGGTGCCCAAACAGCATTTCTGGCAGCTAAACTCACTGGATGGCTTGGCCCTGTTCAGTGAGAGATGTCCCCGTGTCACTGACCCCACAACCCACGTTTCAGCAGAGAGGTTTGCTCACTGCAGTCCCCACAAGGACGCCTGACAGAGGCTCATTATCACCTCTCCGTGGCACTTACGAGGGAAATATCCCACCCCAGATATTTGACTCCACCAGTGCCAGCCTCCCTGACAAACCACGGGCATCCACGAGCCAAAAAGCAAAGTTTTTGAGTTGTCAGCACGGCTGTGGTGGCTCACAGGGAAATCTGGGCAGAGTGTGGTGTGTTTACACATCGTCCCTGAGTGACAATCCCTCTGTGTGTCCCCCCGAAGCCATTAACGCTCTGAGGAGTCAGCAGATGAACCGGAGTGGTTAAACTCATTAACACCAGGTTAACTCCCATTGTGAAGCTCCTGGCTCGACATCAGAGGGCAATAAAACACCAAGAGCAACATGATGACTGTTCTGATCAGGAAATTTGGGACATGTGTCATTAGAGGGAACAAACAGGGCAGCAGAGGTGTCTGGCAGCAGCGCTGCTGAGTGTTCACTGCCATTCACTCCCCCTCCATGTTCCTCTAATTCCCTTTATCAGCTTCCTCCGCTGTTGGGTGCAAACAAAGTCTGGCCCTTACCTGAGGGTCAGAGAGATGAGAGACAGTGTTAGACAGGATATTCCCAGCAATTTCAATGCTTCCTTTTCGGTGGGTTATGGACGTCTGACTGACACTGGCAAGCGAAAGTGCTGCGGGTTCCCGCGGGACCCGTGTGGCTCTAAAACTCACAAACATAATAATAACAAAGCCATAAATTCTGACCTGTGGTACAGTCCGAGCCGAATAACAGCTCCCCAGCTGTGGAATAGGTGCCCTTGTTGTGTGGAGGTGGCAGACCCAGGGGGAAAGTTCACCTCGTATTTGTCAGGTTGTGCAGAGCCAGGCCCGTTTAATGATCAAAATGCAGCCAAAAGCCCCAGCAGCAGGACAGATGCCCAACTGTGTTTTGAGCCTGTTATGATCCACTGAATATTTTGGGAGAATACTGAATATTTTGAGAGAAAGCTTAAAAAAAAGACATGATGAGGATAACAGAGGCAGGGTGAAAAGTGGTGGCCATCCCATCTCAAGGGATGGGTTTATCCCCTACAAAACACCCAGGATTTTTGTATCTCCAGAGCTTTACCCGGTGCCTCGATGCCTTGAGGCCATGAGGACTGGATGAAGCCCAGGAGCAGGGATGAAATAACCCATGGCTGTTTCTTCTTCTTTCTGCAGTGATTTCTTCCCAGCCAAAACTCTGCAGCCCCAAAACCCTGAAAAACATTAGGAAAACTCCAAAGCTTACAAAAGGGCGGGGAAGTGCACTGGGTGAATATTAGGGAAGACTGACGGAGCCGTGAGCTAATTCAGATCCTTCCCAACAGAGTAGAAAATGTTGGACAAGTGCAAAACCCCCAGGTACCCCATCCCTGCCTTTGGGAGGTGCTGGGATGGGTTGGCAGCTGGGAGATGCTCATAGGAGGAGTTGGGGAGAAACCTTGGTTGGGTCTGCCATCATCAGGAGGGGATTTTCCAAGAAAAAAGGGATTTGACAGACAATTTCTTCATCCCCCCCATGGCCCCTGTCAGACTGGGATCGTGTCCACCTCAAGCCTCAGTGACAAGCGGGAGTGGGCTGCGCGCCATCCGGAGAGGGAAGGACGAGATGATTTGTTTTTGTGTGTGTTTTTCTTTCCATGTCTGCTCCTTGGAAGGAAACATGTCTGCTTTTAGAGAACAATGCTGCCCAGGGCCGTGGGAGTGAGTGACTGGGCTGTGCGAATCCCAGCCCTCAGCCCGTTCCCAGGCCGACCCTTGGCCGTGCTCAGCCCTGAACCAGCCCCTTCCAGAGGGTTCAATCCCGAATGAGGAGGGCTGGGGGCAGTTGGGAAGTGAAGCCCCTTCCTCCCTTTATGGTGATCCCTTATCAGTGTGAGCGGGAGCAGAGGCCGGCGAGAATGAGAGGAATAAAGCAGGGATTTATGGCAAGGCCTTCCAAGGGCACAGCCTGGCAATGCCAGAGCCCGGCTGCAGCCCTGCCAGGATGGGCCTCGAGATGGGCCCAGAAAAGGGGCCTGGGCACGGGGTTTCACACTTGGAGAAGTTCTGCTCCATTTGCATCTGGAGCTGAACTGGCCAATGAATCACTTGGAATGATGGAGTTCCATCCTCCTTGCTTGGCCTCCTCTTTTTGACGTTGTTGGTGCTTTTGGGGCTGAGGTTGGGAAGGATTGTCCTTGAATGTTGGGCTGGAGAGAATTGTTGTGTCTGAGTGCCCTGTGAGGAGAGCTCAGTAACACTGAATATGGAGCTGAGAGCTGCACACTAAAGCAGAACAGAAAAAAACCTTGAAACTTAAGGCATCACTGGGGATGCAGCACTTGCTGTCCCTGAGCTGTTGGCAGCTGGGGCTTCTTGAACACCCCCCAAATTCCCAGTCTGCACCCCATAACCTGCACTGTTACCTAGAATTCTTCCCCTGCTTCTCACCTCAAATGCTTTCCCCAGACCTTTCTTAGAGTTGTTTCTTCTCTTCCATCCATATCCCAATGGATGATGAGGACAATAAAATGGGAACGGGACAGCCACCAATCCAATGGGACAATCCACCAATTCCATCTCCCTCCTCTGGAACCAAGTGCAGTTATGTCAGGTCTCCTCGTCTTGAGACAACAAAACTCCTTCAAAGTTGTGAAATTCCTACCACACATTCCACATCTCTATTAACCACCCTGAGTTGTGCACATCATCTTTCTCCAAATTCTGCCTTTGGAAGCACAGAGGGCTCCTTGGGCTGTTGCAGTGGGGTTAAGCTCTACCAGCCTCCAGCCAGGTCGTGTTTTGTTCTGGTGCTCTCTACACACCAAATTTTGAGGTGAAATTTGGGCTGCAGGCTGCTAACTCCACCTGGAATTGCTGTTTGGGGTATCTCGGGGGTAAAAAGCAGCATTTTAAGGACTCCCGGCCAGCTCTCTCCAACCTAAAAGCTCTTGGCATCAATGAGGGAACGTCCAGAAGGGCTGTAATTTCCATCTTTGCTGAGCAGCACAGAACTGGGTGCAGGAGGTGTTACAGAGAATTCAAACACTGTGGATTTGGAGTTATTGGGGTGAAGGGATTGACAAGAGGTGCAAAGACACCTTTAGAGCTCCCAAATCTCCAGACAAGTCCTGAGCTGAGACAATACATTCCAGCAGCAGGGATTAGCCAGGCGTTTTCCCTATTTCACAGCATTTTTTGTCTCCTCATTGCAGCCCTTTGAGCCCGGCCGTGCCCAGAGATTGGGAAGGTTTTGGAGGGAGGTTTTCCTCTCTCCCAGCAAAAGGAAAACTTTTTGGGGTCCTTCCCAGCGATCCTTAAGGTCTGAAGATCACCTTTAAGAGAAACCCTTGCCCTGGCATTGAGGGAAAACTTGAACAAGGCTCTTTACTTAACACAGCCCCGTGTCCTCCCAGCACTTCTCCCGCCCAGTCCCGGCTATCCCGGTGCTGAATGGGACCTTAGTTTTCAGGATAAACACATCCATCACAAAGCTGCTTGGCCCACATCCCCTCCGTGAAACCCCTTTTGAGCACTCTCTGCCCAGAGACCTCATCCCTGCTCCGCTTTCCACTCCCCAACCTGCTTTTTCCAACGCCCCCCAAGAAAAATCCCGGATTTTCCAGGAGCGGGAAGAGATGCAGGAAAACAAGGGCCACTTTAACCCCTATTTTAAAGCTGGAGTTCCCTCCTGGTTTGGTATATTTAGTTTGGGCACAGTTCTGAAAACAAAAGGCACAAAGGAGCCAAGTTGTTGGGGCAGGGGGAGGGAAGAAAGTTGGTTTGATTTCGAGAGCCTTGGAAGATCATTAAAATTTCATAACAGGCAGGGGAAAAAAAAAAAAAGGTTGTTTGCTTCTAAGGTCTCTGGTGTTTAAAGAGCTAGAGACAAAACTGCCGAGCAGAATATTCCAGTTTATCCCGTGGAATAGGAAGGAATGGCCCCAGACGTAATTACAAGTAAGTGGAGCAGCGAGAGCGGGGGAGAAAAGCTCAGGAAATCTGATGTCTAAGAAGGCTTTTTTCGCCGGAGTTTCATCAGTTTGCCTGATTGTTTCTTTGTGATGATTTTTCTGATCTGGATATTTTGACAGCAAAACAGGAGGGATGGGGGGAATTTTGGCTTCTGGAATCTGGGGGCAGCTGAAGGCAAAGCCAGGGAACAGGGGTGGAACGTGAAGCGTGGTTTGTGAGCTTGCAGAGCTGGGTTCGGGGGACGGTGTTTCAGCAGTGGTCTCGCTGCTCACTGACTTTGGAGCTTTTATCTGCTGAACAAGCAACAAGAGAGAGATTTTTACAAAAGCGGGGAAATGATATCTCATTAATATCCCTACCTAGCAGAAAAAGAAGGCAATAACAACGTTAGTGGTTCTAAAGCAGCAGGGAGATGATGATGAATGTTGGGTTGTACATGAAAACTGTACAAGGCCGTATAGGTTTCAAAAAAAAATTCTGTGCTATTTCTGTTCTTGGGCTTCACTCTTTAAAAATACATTAGCACTGAGATGGAGTTTTAGAAGGGAATTGCAAGGCTGGCAAAATATTTCTTTGAAGGGCAGAACTCCCAATCTGAAAAACAAAATGGGTGGTAAATCACAGAACACATTAGGAGCCACAAGACCTATGGAAATCTAACATTATAAAATATTCTTCTCAGGGCAAAATAGCATTTAAAACCACTGGTTTATAGTGATACAAATGCCAGTAAAGGGATTATATTCCCATCAAGTTTGTAGATATCAGTTCTATTCTAAAATCACAGTACAGCACTTTAAAAAATTATTAAGACTGATTAGATATTTTTATATATGACATCAGACTTATTCATGAAAAGGAGAAACTTTTAGTTCTATATTTATATTTTATTATGAACTTACTTTTATTTGCCTGCAATTTGTACAAAGTTATATTTAATGGCATAGTTCTTGCAGCAAAAGATATGTATCTTAATTTTTTATTTTGTTTTACCAAGAAATAAACCCAAATCCTAGAAAAAATTATCTTACTTATAATTTCCTGTAGTTAAAATGATTGCTAAATAACCTTCAAGCTGAACACAAAGAAAATATATTTAATTATTAATTGAAATGCATGATATTTTCTTTGAGTTTTTCAATGAGTAGAGCTTATTGTTCTTCCTTTTTCTATATCTAATACACACACGTTGTACCCATAAGAGCAGTTTTATAATCAGAGGAAGTGTTTTTAAAGGAATATTTTTAAATTCAAAGTTAAATCCTATTACCTCTTGTGGGACCTGTGCTCCTAAAATCATTTCACACAGTAAATTGTTCCTCTGATTTGAAATGCCCATCCCACAAGGAGGAGTAATTATTCCATTAGGATACAATTTTCTCCTTGTTTTTCTATCTCCAGGGAAAAAAATCAGCTTCCTTGATTTTCAGTTTTTACACCAGTGTAAAAATAAAACAGTGAGATTATTCCTGAGGATTGTCCCTATGCAAACTCCCATCATTTCTTACGGAGTTTCCCAGAGAGGAGCCTGATCCAAGCTGTGTTGGAGTTAATGACTCATTTCGATCTGCTGTAAAGGGATTTGGAGCCGAGCACTGGACTCCTTACAACTTTCATAAGAACATGAATTTTATCATCTTGCAAAATCAGGAATCATGTAATCATTTAGCCTGTAGCTGGAGAGCGTAGCTGGGGCCGATAATGATATTTTCTTCCGTGTACTTTGGATTTATCAGCGGTTTGTGGCTGACACAGCCCATGTCAGCTGATTTCTCACCCCTGTGTTAATAACGCCGTGCTCCGGCGTTGTGCTTGTGTAGAAAAACAACAAATTTTGAACCCGACTCTGATTTTATTATTTTTTTTAAAAATAGACAATAATATTATCTACAAAAGAGCCCATTCCACAACTTGATAATTATCAGAATAGCCTGAGATCTCACCAGCTCTGTTAGAAAACGGAGAACTCCGAGGGATTACAGGAATTCTGGAGCCAGCGAAGGTTCAAACGCTTTTTGCCTCCTTCTCTCTCCTTTATTCCTTGCCGTGGGGTTCCTTTAGTGTGCCATCCCACGCAGCTGGCACTGGGAGCAGGGAGGAGGCTCTGGGAAGGGTCAGCTCAGTCGAAGCAGGGTCTGGAAACAAGGCCCATGTTGTCACTTCTGGGCTTGCTCAACACTTCCAGCCCAACCTGGGGCTCCATGTGCTGCCATCATGCAAATGAGGCTGTTCCTGCTGGGAACGTGGCATTCCCAGGAACATTCCCTCCTGGGAGCCAGGGCAGCAAGTCCTCCTGATTTAAGAGCTCTCACTGATGCTGCTCTTCTGCCTTTACAGGCATTCACAGCCTCCCTTCTCAGCCTCTCCCTTATTTCTGCGTGGAAGAGGTTTGTAGGAATAATTGGAGCGTGGACTTGTAAAAGGAACCTCCTCCAGGTCACTTTTCAGACAGGAAGTTTTAGAAATGCAACTCTAAATGTCCCCCTCCCCAAATAAAAATAAGAATCAGTGGGTGCAGTTATTTGCAGATAATGCCGTTTATGAGCCCAGAAATCTTCTGGGATTTTCCAGTCTGGCATTGCAGGTCTCCTCTCCCTGATCCACAACCCAGGACTTTCTAAGTCATGTGAGCCACCCCAAAAAATCATTTAAAGAGATGGTTAAGAATCAAGCTTGCCTGGGATAAATGAAAAGCTGGATTCTACTTAATTTCTATTCTTTCTGTGCAGGCAAAATTCACAGTGTCCCAGTGCAAAGAGTGCCAAAGAACCCAGAAATGCCAGGGGCAAAATGTGGTGGATTATTTCCAACACCACTGACTTCCCACTCTGCTCCCAACCCCGGAGAGAAACCGTGGCTGCCTCAGGGATGCCGTTTGCAACCTCTCTGCTCCACTACTTGTAAACATAAAGGCCTTTTTCTCTCTGGGGTTTCACGTTCAGAAGAAAGTTATCTGTGGCCATAAAAAACACGTCTGTGGGCAGCTCTGCTGAGGACACAGCAGCCAAGTGTTCAGCATGGCATGGAAATGCTTCCAGCAGGCTTGGAGCCAGAGCTATGTCCTTTTTCTTCCCTTCGTCCAGCACACCTGATCCTGACCCAGGCAGTTGCTGTTCTTTCTGGAGGGTGGCAACTCCAAAAATCCCAAATATCTGATTTTTTTTGTGCTTGAAACAACTGTCCTCACACGAGCAGAAAGATTTTTTTGGTGAAATATCTGCCCAACTCCTTAAACTCTCAGAAACTGCCCTCAGCACTGGTGTAATTATCACATCTCCAGCAGCCCTGGAGAGGATGAAGCTCCTCATCCTGAGGCGTGCACAGCTCTGTCTGCAGCAGGGGCAGGGCAGGGATGGGGATGGAGCAGATAAATGAGGTTATAACAGGTTGGGGAGCAGCTGTAAATCCCCATCTGCCAAATTCAGCAGAGAGGCAGCTGCCCTTCCCTGCTCCCAGTGAAGCCTCTCCCTCCTGACAGTTTGCTGAAAGGATTTCCATTGTGTGGTACTTAGCACATCTGGGAATTTATTGCAAGCTGATGCTTTCTGTTTTCTATCTCAGTGACAGCAGCAGAAGATGAGGAAGAACAATCCGTGCCAGATCTCTGCTCCATGCTGCATCCAAATGTGGTAAAACCCTGGAAAGCTCTGACGTAGGAGAGGCCTGCTTGTCCTGGTCTGATCCTGAATGACACTGACACCCACTGACTTCTCCCTGTAACAGATGCTGCTTAGGAAAAATATGAGGATTTGGATAAACGATAGGAAAAAAAAAAAAAAAAAGGTTTATTTCCAAAACACAGCCTTTAAATGGTGTGTGTGGTGGGGATGGAACACAACACTGACCAGATTCCTCATGTCCTGACTTTATTACCCTACAGAATATGGAGAAAAGGAAAGAATAAAACCTTCCCAGGCAGGAACAAAGCTCAAATCTCAGCTTCTCAGACTCCGCAAAGAGGGAAACACCTCAAATCTCAGCTTCTCAGACTCCACAAAGAGGGATAAAGCTCAAATCTCAGCTTCTCAGACTCCACAAAGGAGCGAGGAGGGTCGGTGCATGGCAGAGAGAACTTCCCTGGTAATATCCAGATGTCCCTGTCCTCCCCACCCAGCAGTTGCCCTGGAAAATGGCTGATTGCTGGGTTGTGTTATAGCAGAAAATAGGGATTTTCCAGCTGGACAAGAGGCTGTGGCCACAGGGCATCTGCATCCCAGTGCCTTTCCCTGCCCTTTACCTCAGCTGGCCTTTGCAGTGGGCTGCAGTGAAATCGTGTTCCCAGTGGCAGGAACACAAAATAACTCCTGATGTGCCTCAGACTGTGAGCAAAGGGTGTCTGCTCCTGCCCAAACACAGGCCTGCTCGCTTCAGATCGGGCAATATTTGCACAGTAATCAACATCTAATTCCCTTTCCCAGCCCCAAAATTCCCTTCTGGGCTCAGCCACGTTCTCTGTCCATCCAGAAAATTGGGATTGGTTGGGCTGGGTGAGCAGGGGGATGTGAGCAGTGCTCCCAGGGAGTGCCTGGATCCCAGGGATCACCCCAGGATCAAGGATTTTTTCCTGCCTCATTTCATTTATAACCACCAAGCTTGGGCAGGGCTACCAACAATCCAGATTTCTGTGCTTTCCACACTTCTGAAAGTTTTCTCCCATGTAAGTGAGCAAAGAAACACCCTCAAGGATGGAGAAATAGGAGCAAAGAACCAAATTGCAGCCTCTAAGTGCAATTTAGAATTCCCTGGAGGCTCAAGATCTCCCTCTTGCCATCCCTTTGCTGACTTCAACAGCTCAGAATGACCAGCTGGGCAGAATGAGATTCCTTCCATTCTCAGATACTGTGATAAATATTTAATAAATAATCAAATTAAACCCGAATGTTGCTTGTATTTATTTATTTTCCCCTTAGGTCAACTTCTGTAGCTTCTCATGCTGTTATTTGTGAAACAGCTTTATTAACCTATTATGAAAGCAGGCATTTGTTATGCAGCAAATTGGAGTTTCACAGTCAATGGATGTTTTGTGGCCTGGGAAAAAGTAAATAACAACTGGAAAAGTCACTTGTGCCTATTCTTGTTTTTGCCCAATAAGAATTAATATCAGATGTGTAAGTGGTGGAATTCCTTGAAGGAAATGCATCTCCTTTGTTAGGGGACTGTTAGCTGGGAGCTCCAGAGCCTCAGATGATGTAATTGCCAGACGTCTGCAGGCTTTTAGAACAATTGTCGTTTATTTCCAGGAATAAGAGGAAATTTCTTTCTACTTCTCTTCCCACATCACTCATCCTAGTAGGGAGAGATGCTTTCCAAGGCGTTTCAGCAGTCACTAATGGAAGAGTTCTGTATGGGTCACTCCACTTGACAGATGGATTAGGATCCGGTGTCAAACTAAGGAAAAATGGAGAAGAAATCTTCATATGAGGATGGAGACAGACTGATGAGTCCACCCTGCTGATAATACTGAATTATTCAGGGGCTAAAGATGAAAGGTGACTGTGATGAGATGCCAAAAATCCATCTGGAAGTCCACGGCTGAGTGAGAAAACATCAGGTGAAATTCAGGAGAGATAAATATCACATGATGGACACAGGGGAGAAGGGTCCTGGAAATCCTCTAAAGTAACCCTGACTCACACTCCAAATCAGCTCTAATCATTGAGGAGCAATAGAGCTCTGAGGGTGATTATCCTGGGAAACAATTTGGATTTGTGGCTCTCAGGAAGCAAAGTGAGTATTAGAAATCATTAAGAAAGAAATGAAGAGGTAGATAGATAGATAGATAGATAGATAGATAGACAGACAGAAAATGTGTTATTTAATAAACTTTGGTGCATCTCCACCTGGAATACCTGAAATATCCCAGGTGCTAAAGGAACCAGTCAATCTGGAACACACCTAGAGGATGGTGCCAAGGATGATTAAAGACCCAGCCCTCAGTGTGAGAACCATTAAATGAACTCTGTTTCTTCAGCCAGAAGAGAGATGAGTGAGAGGATCCAATGGCCTTCTCAGGAACTAGGAATGACAAGGAGAGAACAGCAAGCAGCTGTTTGCTGCTTTTGCCTCTGACACAAAACTCAGAAGCATGAAATGAAGCTGGTGGCTGGCAGTTCCCACCAAGCAGGAGCAGCCCTCCACGCCGTGCTTCGTCATCCCGTGGAACTCCTTGCCACGGGATCCTGGGAGTGTTAAAAGTTTACTGGATGCATTCACGAAGGAAAAGCTCACCAGAGGTTTTTAAAATCCATCTGGGTTTTGTGTTAAAGAGAACGGCTCCATGTCTGGTTCAGAAAGTGCCTGAGCCAGAAACTGCTGTAGGTTGGGCAAGTATTTGGGGGGAATTATTGCTGTAGGACTGAGCTACATTTGTACTCTTTGCTGGGCTCCCACTACTGTTGCAGATAGGAGGTTATTTGGCATGGGCTTCCAGCCTGACCTGCTAAAGCTGTTCATATCTCCTCGTGAGCCCAGACTTCCAAGAGATAAGTAATTCCAGACAAATGCATTCCTTATGTTGTCTCTTAAATGTAATAGTAATGTTAACTATTAAGTCAGGTGATGACAAGCCAACACAGAGCGGCCTCAGGTCTTGAGCTTCTCCCTTCCCAGTTCTTATTTCCTGTGCTCTGGGCCGAGGTGACCCAGGGCAGCCCACAGGTGCTCTAGGGGCAGGTCCACATGGGAGGACATCACATCCCTCTGCCAGTCTTGGCACCAACAACCTGTGCAGGGCCACTCAGAGACAAGGGGATGTAATTAAAGTAATTAATGCACAGCAGGGCACTGACAGGGTTGGTTTGGTGACCAGGCTCACTGTACTTTGCATCCGAAAATCCCAAGTCAAGGAGTTGTGCCCAGATTTCCTCTGACTACCAAACAGCTCTGGAGTGCTGATACAGCTCTTGAAGCCCAGGGTGTTTTAGTAGGGGGGAAAGCTCAGTTTAAAATATTCCTTTTGGCTCTAAAGTAGCAGGGACCTCCATAAGAGATATTCACAATCTTGTGACCAGCTCCTCCAGCTCTAATTGCCTGGCCAGGAAGATTAAAACAGCTACGATGGTTTCTGGGCAAAACTCTCTCTGTGTTTTAGTGAAGCGTTTGATAGTCCCATAAAATCTTATTTGAAAGCTTGACTCAGTCTGGGCTGGATGTGAGTGCTTGTCTGTGGTCTCTGCATTGGCTGGAGGACCACAAACCAGGATAAAGTTTGATATGTCAGGTTTGAGGAGATGAAGGAGGCGCTGCCTGGAGAGGAAAGTGCCTTAAGCCTGACTTTATCTAATTCCTTCGTGGGTACATTGCAAGACGCAGCAAACACAATGGGGAGAAACACTGGGGAAAAGCACAGGAGCTGAATTACTGGCAAAGCTTCAATAACTCAGGATAAGTCACCTCCAGCAGAAAAACCCTCCATGCATGAAGGGCTATGTGACCACCACTGAGGAGAACATTTCTGCTGGTTCTAAGACGTGACAGTGGAAAACTTGCCTCCTTTATGAGGCTCCAGAAGGAGAGATGGAGCTGAATCAGCCACGGAGATAACAGCTTTCCAAATTACCCTCGTGGTGATCATCTTATTTCTTGAATGCTGCTCCACTCAGGGAAGCTCAGCAAGGAATCAACACCCCAGAGAGTCCTCTGAGAGAGAGGAGGGAAGGAAAAACCAAAATAATTTTTAAAAAGTAATAAAAATAATGAAGAGCCAAAGGGGAATGGCTTATGAGAAAAGATTAAAATATCTTAAATTTAAAAATTGGCCAAATTATGACTAAGGGAGGATATGATAACTGTCTGCATGTATATGAGGGCTGTAAACCACTAGGAAAGGAAAGGCATTTTTTTGATTGGCATAAGAAGAAATTTCGGAGAAATCTCATTAAATTAAACAAAGGAAAATGTTGAATGAATGATGGGAATTGTTCCTAATGGTAAACTTGACCAGAATTTGCAAAATGTTTTATATAAATTGATCTGAAAAAAACATCAAGGAGATGTGAGAAAGCTGCTTGGATGCCAGTTATTGAAGATATTGGCTTCTTGTGCTTCCTGCAAAGCAAGGAACAAGAACAATCAAACTCAATGGAAAGGGTTTGGCTGTCTTTGTTTTCTGGTCCAGGAAACCAATGGTTTTAGAAGAGTCTGCCAATGGTCCTGTTGTTAAAAATGCAGTGAGTGCATCCAGAAAGCTCAGTCACAAAAGAACATGGGATTCTGAGGACTCGGGGCTGACTCTTCCCTCTTTCCAGGTTTTCAAAATATTTCTCAGCAAACCCTGCCAGAACTCCCCTGATGTGCTGCAGCCCAGAGAGCACAAGGTGTGATAAACCAGGGCAGGAGCATCATTTACATTCCCAGCACAAACATCAGCCCGTGTAGGACAAGCTGGTCCAGGTCCAGATTTCTTGAAGTGGTTTTTGACCAGAACTCCCAGCAAGGTGCCCAAACGTGGGTGAGAATTCCCGTGTTGTCTTTGAGGTGCACCCAAACCACAGGTGGAGTCTGCGTGGGCTGGGGAATGTCCACAGCACCGTAAGGCCCAGCTCTCCTGATGCCTTCAGTTTTAAGTTTCTTTCTGTTCTGCTTTAGTGTGCAGCTCTCAGCTCCATATTCAGTGTCACTGAGTTCTCCTCACAGGGCACTCAGACAAAACAATTCTCTCCAGCCCAACATTCAAGGACAATCCTTCCCAACCTCAGGCCCAACAACGTAAAAAAGAGGAGGCCAAGCAAGGAGGATGGAACTTCATCATTCCCAGTGATTAATTGGACAGTTCAGCTCCAGATGCAAACGGAGCAGAACTTCTCCAAGTGTGAAACCCCGTGCCCAGGCCCCTTTTCTGTGCCCATCTCGAGGCCCATCCTGGCAGGGCTGCAGCCGGGCTCTGGCATTGCCAGGCTGTGCCCTTGGAAGGCCTTGCCATAAATCCCTGCTTTATTCCTCTCATTCTGTCCGGCCTCTGCTCCAGCTCACCCTGATCAGGGATCACACCAACTGGGAGATGTTTAGAGCTGGCAGAGGCAGTGTAACATGGAATTCCTCCCTGGCACTGGGATCCACGCTCCTTTCACAAAACCACTTCCCTCAGGGGAGGCTGAGCACAAGTCCTGTGCTCCAGTGTGTCCATCTAATTGAGGTGTCCTTTGTGCTTTCTCTTCCAACAGGAACCAGGCTGCAGATTGAACCCTGGAATTCTGGAATAGTTTGATTTGGAAGGGACCTTAAAGGCCATGTAATCCAAACCCCCTGCAATAAGCAGGGACAGAGGATCATCAAATCATAGAATGGTTTGGGTTGGAAGGGACCATAAAAATCATCTTGTTCCAAGCCCGCTGCAGTGGGCAGGGACACCTTCCAGCAGAACAGGTTGCTCCAAGCCCTGTCCAGCCTGGTATCTTCAGCTGGATCCAACCTTGGATGTTCCCACGGGTGGAGCAAGGAGAGGACTTGGACAAGCCTGTTGTGCCAAGATTTGGTTTTGGCCAGGAAGAAGTGAAAGCAGCTTTTAACACTGACATGTTGGATTGAAAAAAAATCCAGGTGGGCAAGTAAGACTTCAGATCTCCTCCAGGCACCAGGACATTTTCTTGCTAATCTTGCAAGGTGAAGGTTCTACTTTGAGAACCTTGAGCTTCTCAGACCCTTCCTGAATCTGGAATCATCTCTTTGGTCTTAAATGAGCTGATTCTCCAAAGAACTTGAAGACTGAGCACTTCCACTGGATCTCTAGCAGGGAAGGAGGAAGCAATCCTCAGCTTTTTGAATCTTTGCACAGTTTGTGTCGCTTCGCTGCCACCCTATGAAGGCTGTGCTCTTAAACCAGGTCTCTACCAAATCCCTGGATTGCTGCAAGCTAATCAAATCCATGGAGGTGGCTGGCATTGGTTCAATAATATGGATCGTATCAAGACTCAGGATTTTCATATTTCAAAGGCTGTTATGATTTTTAAAATCACAAACAGGGCCGTATTTATGCACAGCCCCTTGCTGTGTGCCACATTATCCACTTAGAGTCACATTACAAAAATAAGCTGTAAACACTTCTGATGAAAGGCTTGGACACTTCGTTTACACCCCGAGAATGGACTTTTGTTTTAATGCCCAATTTCACTTTGGTATTTAACCTTTCCCCTCTGTTTTACATATATTCTGTCATTTCGTTCCAGCTTGCTATTTATTTATCCTTATGCAGGGAAGAAAAAAAAAAAAAAGAATTTATTTTTTTTAAAAAGGGATAAGTAAGTACATTTACAAAAAAGTGTTCTCTCAGCTCTTAGCTAAATGTACACAGCAAATCAGATTCTGTTTACCCTGAAAGTGTTTTTGTTGGGGTCTTAGATGATTTCCATTGGCCATGAATGAGCATCAGCTATAAGAAAATGAGAAACATTTTACCTGTTAAGACATTAATTAAACTTTAATTAGCTCTTGTTTGCACAGTGCTTTGAAGATGTGAAAGCCTTTTGGAAATCCTGTGTTTGTGAAGGCCTGCTCTGGCTACTTCTGGAGTAGCTTTTGGCATTGGAAATATCCAGGATGGAACTGGGGCTCATGGCAAGGCCGATGCCTGCCCGGGGTTGCCATGGAAATGCAGAGGCAACACATCTTGGCAGCCCCATAAAAGCAGTTTTTTCATATATTTTTTAAAGGCTGGGATCCACCCTACTTGGCTTGGGCTTCCCCACAAATGAAGCTTTGCCTCGAGGATACGCTGCGCCAGGAGAGCTGGGATCAAGCTCTGCATCTCTCACTGGAAGGCCCAAAACATCCCAGCAAGGATGAGGGATCACAAGGTTCAGCTTCTTGGACACCTTGTTCAGCAGAGCCCGTCCTAAAAGCACCTAAAATAAGGCAAAATATCAAATTTTGGCGTAGCTGGTGCCCTCTGCTCTCAGAGAAACCACACCGAACTCAATACTGCCCATAAATATTGGCAAAATTATTTCCTCATGCCAGGAAATGCAACTTTTTATGGATTTTATTGCTCCTTGTAGGCGCTGTGGCAGAATGTTAAAGGAGAGCTTTGAAGAGAGGAAATGAGCAAGTTGGATGGATCTTCATGATGGGATCTCCTCCCAGCTCTGAGGACCAGGGTGTGAGGAAGCAAATGTGCAGAGTGGGGTGGTGGATGGTGCTGTGAAGAGGGGGTGGCTGGAGGGCTGGAGGGGGAGATCTGCATGGAGAGGGAGAAGCAGCACCTTGGGATGGACAGGATAGAGAAGAGGAAAACAATAAAGTGTGATCTCTCGAGAGATTTTCCATAGATCCCTGATTATCATCTCAAATTTTTCTGAAGCACTGAATTCTCCACCCTCTTTTTTTTTTTTTTTTTATGTTTAACCATCACTAATTTTAAATGAGCCCTTTGGCTTCCTTTGCTCCCAGGCCTTTAAACGGCTCAGGCACGATTAAACAGTAAAAAAAAAAAAAAAAAATGTCACAGAATTCGCAGAGAGGGAGAATAATAGCAAAATCTGTTCCTCATTTTTTTTTATATTTCATATGGGATGCGAACCGTTTACTCCCTAGTAATTGCAGATGTTAGGCTGAGACTGTAATAATGTAGCTGGCAATAACTGTTGCTTTACCACAAAAAGCTTCCCAGTAGCATTAAAAAGACAACAGAAACAATAGTTTCAACACATTCATCTGCACGAGGATTCTGGAAGCACTCAAGCTACTGATTTATCATGTAAACTTTTGCTGGTGTACGTAGGAACTCCAAATATTTTCTCATGCTGTCGCTGAAGAGATGACAATCTCACATTGTCTCCCATCGTGTAATCTCTCAAATTTGCAGACCAATTTTGCCTTCCCATGGATTAAAAACTCTTTAATTTCTGTCTAATAGAGAACAGAAAACACATGCTTTAATGTTTCCTTTTTTTTTTTTTTCCTAATATTTGTGCTTTCTGATTCATTTGCCCACGTCAACCTGGTGTTCTGGGTGGCAATTTTAAATTCATTATCTAAAATTTATTGCGAAAAAGCTTTTAGAGCCTCCTGGCCTGCAAGTTGTCCTGCGTAGCATGAATGTAGGTGATCCATAAACCAAATAACACCCTAAAATCGACAATTCCAAGCAGGCTGGGTGCTCTTATCACACATTTAACGTGCCAGGCAGGACCAGGCATGTATCACCACACCTTCAAAGTGCCCCGTTTTTGTCACAGATGTTTTTGCATAAATAAATGGTGTCATCCAGGCTGATTAAATCAATACATCTGTATCAACTCTCAGTTCCTGGCTGCATGTTCCAGAGGATGCCTTCTGCTCCTGCTGCAGCCTTTGAAATTTCAGAGGGAAACAAATAAAACCAATAAAAACCCCCTTGTTTTTCCCAGGTTAAACTTTTCATCTTTATCTAAGCATAACAGTGGCTGCGCTGATTGTGCTGGGGGAAAACAAGCCAGGGATTGGGTTCCAGCCCAAGGTTATCCATCTGCTGGTACTGCAAACCACAGGAGCAGAGCTCAGCTCCAGTGACATCAGATCCCGGAGCTGGAATGTTCTCCTACTACAATTTAGGTTTCCCAGCCATTCCTTTCCTAATCCAACACTCATACAGAGAAGCCTTCTTCTCTTTCCATCCATTGTTGCATATTTGCGTGGTCGGGTTCGGTGGTGTGAGATTAGGAAATTACAATTTGAAAAAAAAAAGGGGCCTGGGGCTGTGGTTTCTGGTGGTGTTCACATTGCAAGGAGGTCACTTCTCCATTGATGCTTGCTGAAAGTAATGAGATCTGGAGCATGCCAGCAGTAATATCACGTTGTGTATCTGCTTTGGGTGTCTGGATATCTTCAGAGGTTCTATCTATCGCTTAGTAATAATATTAACAGTGTGACACTGGGGCTGGGAACTGGGATTTTAGGGACTTTACAGCTACCAGGGGAAAAGAAGTCCCAGAGATAATGTTCACAGTTTTGCATTTAAATTAAGAGCAAGTAAACAGATGAGTAACGTATGGCAGGAATGTTCTGTGCAGAGCACAGGCTCCCGTTAGGATTTAGAGATCACATTCTCCTCTGGCTGCTCATTTCTGCCTCACTTCCTGGGCTGACATCTTTTATGGAGCACTTCCTGAGCTGGTGGCAGTGTGTCACCGTGGGTCTGTGGCACCCTTGGGTGCAGAGCAGAAACTGCTCCGCCCAAACTCAGCACGAGCTGCCAGACAGAGGAAATTTGGACCCTGATGCCAATTATGGTGATTAGACTTATTTTTATATGTGATTGTACCTGGTCTGGTTTTGACAAAATCCTACATTCTGGGATTTAGTTCACAACTGTGTTGATGAAGATTAGAGATAAACATGAATAGATCCAGGATGTATCATGGCAAGGCATAAACACTGTTGAGAAAAAAAGCAATATTAAATTTTCCCCTATCTTTTACACATCTTTGGTGTCAGGTGTTGCCAGGGCCCCATTCTACAAAATGGAAAAAAAAATCTTGGAATTGGAATAGACAGGATTAAAATACTAATAGGATTTCTTAGCATTATCCTCCCACAGCTCTTTTTAGGTGGTTTTAGGGGGTTGTCATCAGAGACAGCATCTCAGCACCTTTCATATAAAACTAAAAGCAACATAGTGTTATAAATGAGCAAAAAATTGGGAAAGAGTGAGGGAGAAAGTGTGTCTTCTCTCTCTCCAAAGATCTGATGGTTTATGGGTAGCTGGAATATTTCTGCCTTCATTATCTGTGTCTTGACTTGGCTTATCCTCAACCCCCAAATTTTATAGAAATGTATCTCGGTATCACTCTGACCTTCCAAAGACATCAGTCTGGCTAGGAAACCCAGAGAATTTCTGGCACAGGGGGTACTGACTCACTCATTGTTCCTCTTCATTGTCAGTTCAGGAATTTCCTCTGGTTTGGTTGGAAAGGAAAAAAATCCATCCAACGGCAGTTGTTGGTATTTTGCTGTTGTTTGCCAGGAGTCTAAACCCCAAAATATTTTCTCTTCTCAACAGCATCATGTTTCTGATTAATCAGGGTCAACTCTTCCTTTTCTCTCCTGACCTCTAGTAGTGACCCCGATGTTCCTTTTAATTTCCTTGATCTATTTGCAACATTCCCAGCCAGGTCTCTGGAGTGTTGAAGATTGGAAGTAATTTCCAAACACCTTCAGCTGTATTCTGGTTCCAGTTAAACTGGTCTGAATCAAGGCTCACTCTGCAGCAATCACAGGGCAAAATGGGTGTGGGAGCCAAACCACAGATTATAACACCAGGGATTATGTCTTTTCAAGGGAAAAAGAAAGCTCCCACAAAATCTCTGTAATATTTGCCTTGCCTTCATAATCCAGAACTGTCCTTGTCTTCCTCATAGGCAGAACATTCTCTCTATGGGGGTGTTTTCCCAAATCCCTTGGTCAGAGGAGACAAAAAGAGGACAGTGGCTGTGCTGCGTGGACAGTCAGGGGATGCTGGATCTTATTCTTCATCTCTGAGTGACTCCACCCATCCTCTTCCTCATCAGCCCCAGACTGACAACAGGGGCTGTTTTATAGACATGCTCTGGGGAAAGAGATGGATCTGGACTCCTTATTCGCACCAAAAGAGGACAGAAAGGGGAAAACTGACATCCTCACTTGTTAAAGAATACGCCAGGCTAGATACCACCAGGTGTCCAGTTAACCCTGTGTTCTCCCAAGGATCCCTTCTGAGGGAGGTCTGCTGTCCAAGATTTGCTGTTGGGAGGTGCAAACTCAGTCAGAGAGGAGCTCAAGCTGGGAAGTTCAAAGAGCCTGACTGTGTCTGAGCCCTGGGGCTGTGCTCAGGACCTCAGGCATCAGATTCTGCCCAGGAGCAGGATTTGGCACAGAGGATTCTGCTCAGGGAGGCCTCAGTGATGGATTTGGGCTTGAAAAGGGAACCATAATATATCCACACCATCAGGCACAGAACGGGGTGTGTTTGTGAGGGAATGCTGGTTGGGGGTACGTGCATTAAGGCATGATTTCTGTTGGATCCACAGAGGATCTCTCCTCCTTTTATCCCATCTGAAGAGAAGTCTGGGAATTTCATCATGGTAGGAAAACAGTGAGGTGGAAAGACATCCTCTCCTTAGGTGATCCAACCCTGGTCCAGCTCAGCAGCATCTGGGAGCAGGTTACCACAAGCACAGCCCTGGTGCCAGCACTTAAACACTTTCCATCTCCCCATAAAAACCAGGTCACATTATCCAGAGGAGATGACCAGAATTTCCATTTGCCATGGTGGGCTCATTAGTTCCAGGTAAAACTTGTTCTCCTCACTGGCTAAATCCCTCAAGGGTACTTTGGGCCCATTCCTAGACTCATTAAAGCCCGTGGCAGCGGGGTTGAGTATTATTCTGGTAATACCTTCTGGTATTATTCTTAATTTAAACATTAATAGTTTAACTCTCTGTTGTTAATAATAATAACCCCTTGGAAAATTCAGCCCCAAATCCACTTCCTTGCAGAATTTCTCCTCTCCCATCAGGCGTTCAGGCTGGTTTGTTATTGTTGGGTTGCTCTGGAGTGCTTTGGGTTGCACGCAGTGGTTTGTTATTGTTGGGTTGTCCTTCGGCGCTGGGCTGTGCACACCAACTAATTTGTTTTTGGAGAGTTGCTCTGAGCTCCACACTCCACTTTATTGCTGATGGGCTGCTCGCTGGGTCTTGGGCTGCTCTCCTTGTTTTATGATTATTATTGCTGAGCTCTTTTGTGAAGCTCCTACCCACACAAATAGAAGGGCAGGAATTGTGGTGAATTTAATGCAATGTTTGGGGATTAATCTATTTTGCTTCACTTTTTAAAAGGGGCTAATTAAGGCTTTCAGGATTAGGAAACCCACTTCTTGCTTTAATATGGTTTGAAATACCATTTCCTTGCCTACTTTCCTTTCTTCCCACATCCTTCTCTTGAAACATAACTTTTTATAGGTATCCTATCTTCCATCTTAATGCTCCTGTTAGCTTCCCACTGGCCTTTCAGGAAAAACTTCTTTATGGAAGATTTCCTTTCAGGTTCAGTGCAAGAGCAAATACTCATCTTACTGCTTACTTTCTTCTATGATGTCTTCATCTCATTTTGGGGCATATGTTCATAATCATCAGGAAGATGGCAAGAAAAATGATTGGAAAATATTATTCGGACAAGAATCTGACATATTTATATGATATAAACCAGAATTCTTCATTACCATCATTACTGAGCAGTGTAATAATGAATAAAATTTTTATTTTCCCTGTTCCACAAGCAGTGCCTCTGGTGATCTGGTAATGTTAATTTGGGGAAACTGAGGCCAGAAGTAGCTGTAACAGGGACATTATGATATGAAGCAGCCAAGGCCTCTGAAATTACCACTGTTTTCCTCTTATTTGCCTTTGCCAAACATAATTCTTAACATTTAAAAATCAGTTTGAGTGGAGGAGGTATATCATTCTTTGGCAAAGGTGAAATAAAAGAGCTACAAAGTGAACAGGACTGTTCTCCACAGCAGGAACTATTTCACTCTTATATTAATGTATTTAAAAGAGGAAGGAGAGGAATTCTGGAGTAATTAATGAAATATTCCTTGCATGACCCATGACAAAATCTCTCTCTCATGTGCATAACTGGGTTTGTGTTTGTGTCTGTTTTCAATTGCTTTAAATGACTGTAAAACCCCAAATGTGAGCAGAAGACACAAGGCTGAAGGAATCTCATTGCTAAATCCAACTGCCTGCTCCCAGAGCTTCCCACAGCAGTCTTGTGGAGCTCCATCCTGATTCCAGTTTGGGTTGGGTTCCACATTCCCAGCTCCTCTGGGCGCAGCTGGACAGAGGCCATGGACTGGACAGTGACCACAGACATGAACGTGGAAATGTCCTTGCATTTTTTTGTGTGTTGCCCACCAAACCCCAGAGTTTGAAAGGCAGTTTAGAAAGAGAAGTGATTATTTTTTTGTTTTAAGAGAAGCCAAGGAAGGCCAAGCAGTTCAGCCCTCAAAGGCATGAGCAGTTTGGGAGAAGAGTGACCAGGACCAAGCAGTGGCTCTCCAGCTCAAAGCAGCTTTTGTGCTCCCACCAAAAACCACTCAGAGTCTGAAAAAGCACTTTCCCCATCCTGTCAAACAAAGGTTGTGCTGCTGCTGGTCAGAAGGTTTGCATCACATCCCAGCACTGTTGTGGGAAGGGAAATGCATTTTTAACACAAATTTCCAAATGGCACCACCCCGTGCTCCCTGTGGACTGCCCCTCAAACTAAAGACAGCAGTATCTTTTTGATTTGCCTAACTCAAACCCATCTTGCTTGAAGTCTTTATTTTTCATTTTGGAGGAATTCATTGTCTCAGGGGCATTTGGGCCTGGCTGGGGACAGTTTCCTTCAGCAGAGTCAAATGGATTGAGGGAGATTTGGGTCAAACCCTGCCCTCAGCTGAACACTCCTCCTTGACTTCCCAAGCTGCCCGTGCATATCTGAGGGCAGAGCTTGGCCTACAGATGTGTTGTCTTCGTTATTCTGCCATTCCAACACAGGAATGGATATTTTTCCCCTCCAAAGGAAAGTTCAGTGCCACATCCCAGCCTGGTGGTAAATGAAGCCCACAGAGTTTATCGACGATGACTTTTAACTGCTGGGCTGTGTTGGAATTCTCATGTTTTACAGCCAGGGGTAAAGGATCCCTGATATGAGCACCCCAGGATTTATTGGTCCCACAGGGACTCGGGGCTTTGCTGGCAGAGCAGTTCAGAGAGTCAGGAGAAGTCAAAGGTTATCTTTTGTAGGGTAGTATGGGATTTACCAGCTGACCCTCCCCCCCGTCCTCTGGTTCATCTGCTAAAATCATTAACGAGCTTTCCTTTACCCTCCAGAACTGTTAGTGTCTTTTTAGCACCGAGATCGAGTTACTGACCTCGGCTGTGCCAAAGTACCTTGAGGATTTCAAGGGCCTGGGGGTATTTTCAGTGCTAAAAGGAGCAGCACGAAGAAAGATGAATAGGTGGGTGCTCTGCCCAAAATGAATCTTGATGTTTTTCCTGTTTGTTAAACGGAGGCCTCTCTTGTTTATACATCAGTGTCCCAAGAGGGGCTTTTTTTTGTTGGAGGAAAGGTTTCACTTTTGCAATGCGATGAGAAAATAATGGGGGTGAAAGTGGGATGTAAAAATGAATGAATGGTACTGCAAATGTTGAACTGGGATGGTGCTCCCCTCACCAAGGAAGATGCTGTTACTTCTACTGAGGAATGATGGGGAAATCGTTTTGGTGTTCAGCCACACTGCTGGAGAACCCTTCATGTCTCTCCTGAGCTTTCTGGGGATCATCCCCTGGCTCTATCGGAGTCTTTTCCTCACCCTGCCATGTGTGGAGGTGAAGTACACGATTTTGGGGAAAGTCAGCAGAGGAGAGCTGCTGCTCCACCCTCCTGATGGGCTCCTCACCCCTCCAGCTCCTCCATCAGGTCTCTTTGCACAGGCTGCAGCAAATTTGTTTCCAGTCAAACTCATCTTGGAACGAGGCCACCCCAATGCGAACAGTGAAATCACGACAATCCCGCACCAGCGGCTTCTCTCCTGTACCCAAGAGCAGCGAGCAGAGGTCATTTAAGGCCTCCCAGTGGTGCCCTTTCCTCCCTTCTGCCGTCCCCTGCCCCATACATCAGTGATCTAATCACTTGTGAAACCCAAGGCAGGGGGCTCTGAAGTTATCCCGTTACAAAATCAAGATTTATCGGAACATGAGAAGCCCGGCAGGGTTTTATGATACGCACGGCGCCATTCCTTGCCCTAAACCTATTTGTTACATTTATACTCCAGGACTTTTTATCATTCCTGACACCCCTCCATCTGTTCCTCACCATGCAGTAGCTGGGGGTCTTGTTTCACGGGACAGCAAGGATGAAATCACTTCATCTCAATAATGGGTTACAGTAATTAAGTTGCTGTTTGAACACATGGATTCTGATCTGCTTTTGGGATAAAGTCCCTGGGCTTCTTTTTCTTCCCATCCCTCATAGAATTTCACACCCATATAGCTGCTACTCCACCAAGTATTGACTTTAAAATTTTATATCTTTTCTTTCTAACAGGAACAATCTGAATATCACACTTGCTTCTTGTAAAAGTAAGGCAGGGAACAAATGTTCTCAAGCAATAATTACACCCAGATTATCTGACATCAGGATCCAGAAAGCAGGTTTTTTAATATGCAGTATAAAGTGCGAAAAGGAGACGAAGAGGGGAGAAAAAAAAAACCTCTCTTTGTTTTCACTTCAGTGTGAAGCCATTTGGAACCTGTTAGCTGAGCACAACAGCTCCAAGATGCTCTTGATTAATAGCAATTACAGTGATGCAGCAACTAACCCAGCGACATGATCCACGCAGCCCTGCCAACACTTTTAATGATCTCCTTAAACAGTTAAACTCTGATGGAATCCATCAGGAAATTGGGAAATATTGGAGATGCTTTGAGCCCCGCTGATGGCAGAGCCAGATCCTCCTCTGCACATGCTGTGTCACTGCGAGCCTGTGCTGGCAAAACCAGCCAGGAAGAGGTTCCTTTATGTCATTCCTGAAGTGACAATATCCAGATACATGGAGGGAGGCTTGTAAATAAAGTTCTGGACACGAGGCATCTGCTTTATTAAATCTGGGTTGTTGAGCTCAGCTCCAGCCCAGTGGACCCTAAATTTTTTTTTTGTGGATGCATCACAGGGCACATCTGTGCACAGAAATTGTCCTGCAAATATTTCCTACCACTTATCTGCATCTGGCTGGAGCTGCTGCTCTTTGCAGACCAAGTTTGCTTCTCACTGAAGCTCTCAGAGGAGTGACAGAGACTGGGAGTATTCCCAAGCTCCATCCAGAGTGGTTGCACCAGGTCTTTGACCAGCAGAAGTGGTTTTATTAATTAGAGCTGGGTATGTGAATGTCAGAAATAAGGATTATAAACAACGTCTGTGTGAAATGTGAGTGTAAGTACAGTGAGGTACCTGCCAGCTCCTCAGCTGAGTGGGCTTTGCTCCTGATGGCTGTGAGCTCCCAAAAAATGTTCTCCTGCCTTCAGAGGGAATATCTGTACCACAAAGCCTGGCTCCACCTGCCCGTGGATTCAAATGTCCTGCAAACACCCGTGCTGAGAGAAAACATGAGAAGTTAATAAAAGAAAGTTATATTTTATTACTACAGAATTGAAAATTTTAACTCTTTACTCAGTCTTAATATCACAGCTCTGCACTGGCTTTAAAGTTTGGTGTAAAAATGACCATTTTCTGCCTTATTTAGACTCGGTGCCCCAGCAAGAGAGCTGGGAGGCACAACCATTTAGAGAAGTTCAAATAACTCAACTGGCCGTGACCTGAACTAAAACTAATAGTTTGTGTTTGTGATGGCTACGAGAGCAGCATCTGGCTTACATTTAAATAGAAGGCTATTCAATAAAGCCTCGGCTTCTCCAAACTGCACAGAAGCAAAGATTAATTATTGCAGCTAATGACGTTTCAGCCATTCATGCACCCAAGGGAGAAAGGCAACCCCTGCCCCAAGAACCAATAACAAAAATCTCGCAGAAAGCCCCACAAGGGACAAACCCCAAGAATATATTGTTGTTCCTGATATCCTGCCCAGGCAGCCTAAGCATGGAATTAAATATAATTTTTACCAGCAGATTCTTTTTTTTTTTTTTTTTTGCTTGTTATCCTCCCAGAGGAGAACCCAGAGTTTCAAATGGGCTTTTAATAGCAACTCTCTGAGAATCCGGCCTCTGTGTCTTGCAGCTTCTTAGGGAGATCATGTTTCACATTTCACTCATTCCTCAGTGTGTTGGCACAGCCTAACACTGGCTTCAGACATTTGGTATTCGAAACAGAAAATCTTGGTGTTTCATTCCTTGCCTCACTTCTCCCTGTGTTTCTCCAGCATCATATAATATTGACAGCCCCTGCCTGGAAAGAAAGGCCAGGTTCTCTGGTTTATTCAGCTGCAGGCTTTAAAAATGGAGAATAGGGGTTTTGTTCAGAGCAGGGAGCAACTGCCAGTGAACTTTTTCCTTCTTTACATAAAAGTGGGATAGCACAATAAACAGTGGTAAGAGAAGTGGGACCTTAGCTATGTATACATATATGTAATATTTTTTAGCTGACTGGATTTTCAGTGCCCAAGTTTCAGGGTACAAATCCCATTTGTGTGAGTGATTTATGTCCTCTAATAATCTCAGAACTTGGGCAGTGAGAGATCTGGCCATAGGTATGGCTCATGTTGTGGTGAGTCACATTCTGGAGCATGCCAGTGACCACAGTGGTGTCTCCAGGGCTTTCAGGAGCAAGAACATGCCCAGATTTGAGGGAAAAAAAAGAAAAGCAGATGAGAAGGAGAAGGTACAGAAACCGATCATCTTAATAACAAAAATTCAATTATAAAGCCCTATCTGGAGATTTTGCCCGTGGTTATTTGTGGGGCATTATTCTTAGACTCAGGAGCCACTGAAATTTTCTGGCTTTTCTCCCATGTGGATCAATTTTGTAAGGAGAGTAGGTATAGGACTGTCTCCTCCTCCACTCCAACAGAGGTGCTTTTCCTGGGGCAACCACAGTGGACTTTCATGCTATGAATTGTTTGCACGTCTCTACTCTTTAATACGTCATTTTTTGAAGCAGTGCTTTGGCATCAAGAGGATCACTCCTGCACCAACACCCTTCATGTCTTTCCTGATCTTTCTGGGGATCATCCCCCAGAGTCTGTGTAGTGGTTTCAGGTTTTTTTTCAAATCACGACCGTCTGTCAGAGTCTTTTCCTCACCCTGACACGATAGGCAAAAAATGGAATCACACTCTGTCCTTGTGGGTATAAAACTGAAACCATTGCTTTCCTTCACACAGGGGCCAGCCCCACCTTCTCCAATTCCTCTGTTCAACCTCCCCATCCCAGCTGCTCCCCTCACCTCCAAAGCCTCCCCGAGCCAGAATGGGATGAGCAGTCACCCACAGGGGCCACCTGTTGGGGACAGACCTTGGTAACCCCTGCTGTCCCTCAGACACGCCTTTGATGGGCTATGAACGTGTGGAGAGGGGACATTCCTGTCCCTCCATCACCTCCCCCACCCAAAGCAGGGCCCAGAGCAGGGAGCAAAGGCCTGTAAGGAGGAAAGGAGTGATGATGAGCGTTGTTCTGACAATCACCAGCACTGAAACAGCAAGAACAGGAACTAAATCTCTCTGCCATGAGCAGCACCAGAGAGCTCCTCTCAGGGAGGAGGGAGCCTGCTGACATCGTCTCCCAGCCCTCCCCACACGCAATTCATGCTGCTTCCCTCTGCTCCTGCTCTCCCTTTGGGGAATTTCCCTCCTTCTTTTGGCCGTGAGCACAGGAGGGATGTGAAAGGGAAAGGAAAGTGGCTTTTGGGTGTTTTTTGCTGTCCCTGCTGTGAGGAACGGAGAGCAGAGCTGAGGTCCCACGGGAGCTGTTGGTGTGAGAGCCCTGGGGTGTGGGATAGGCACCGAGTGTGAGATTGTGTAAATATCTATCCAGGCATTTCTTATGGATCTGTGACCCAACAGGTTTGAAATAGCTCCTTCTGGGGACTGTGGGAATGCATCATTTTTGGCTTAGCCAAAAGGATTCCGGGCGCATCCTGTAGGATTGAGGACCTGAGAGGGATGGAGAGGGAATAAATCCCTCATCCAGAGGCTGGAGCTGTACCCAAGAGGGGGGGAGATTCCTGAACTACAGAAATCGTGGGCTTGTTTTCTTCGAAGTGGGTCAAGTTTTCCCTTCAATGCTCAACGTACCAAAATGAGGGGATGGTGCATCCTTCACAGCTCTCTCTCCGCTGTGGGTTATTATTGACAGCCCTGAATTTGCTTTACATGGAGAGTTCAAAAAGGGAAATATCCTGGGGAGGTCCAAAATGCTCCTTTGTAAGCACAGCAGGGTCCAGGTGAGAGCCTGAGCTGTTCCTCTGGGAAAGGCATCCAGGAGGGATCCAGCTCATCCACGGTGCCCGTGGGGAGGAATGGTTTGGAAACCACAACTCAGTCTGCAGGTGAATAATTGCATTTTCAAATACCCAACTGAGACTTCAATTTATAATGTACTATGTGAAGGTGGTGGGATTCTTTTGAGATTTTTTCCAATTAAAAAATGCCTTTTAACCAAAAATTTCCAATGATCGCTTTCCACTGCATTTGTGGGTGTGATTTTTTTTTTTTCTTAAATCCTTATACCCAAAATATGACACTTTGGGGCTCCAAAAAAAAAGTCCATGTTTGAAGATTTAGGTTAAAAGTGAATTCCTAAAAACCGGAATGTTTTGACAAAACCAGATTTATTTCCAATGAACTAAAATTACTTTGGGCAGCGTCCTTCAGAAAGACAGTTGAAAGAATAATTTAATATTAGAATGCCATAATATATTGATTTTATGTGTTTGTATTTAAATTTTGTGCTTGTATTTAGTCAAAGCTTGTTTAACATTATTTTAAAATCACATCACAACAAGACTTGAATATCAGATTGTTGTTTTTCTCTTCTTTTACTGAAAACAAGAGTTAACTCATAATATACCTATTCCAATGTCATAAAATAAAGTATTTAAGAGGTCCAAATTAACCAACTAGAGAAAAAAAATAATTAAAATCCAAAGGCTGTTATTGAGCTTTGTCCAAAAATCTGACTCTGGTGCACTTCCTTTCTCTGATCTGATATTTGGGAGCTGGAATGCAATGGAAGCTGTGATAAGCACATCCAAAGGCGGGGACAAGCACTTGGCTTCCAGGGGCTGCTTTCAGGAGGTCTCTGTCCCAGATATGGATCACATTTCCTCCTGTTTACATGTAAGGAGGTTGTGAAGATCTGCAATTTCGAGATACATCTGGTTCTCGCATCAAATTAAACAGCAACCCAAGCCCAAGCGCCGGGGCAGATTTTAAAATGTAGGAATGAATGTGTGTTTATACAGTATTTGCATTAATGCTTCCTAGGGTTTATTTTGAAAGTGAAGAAAGAACATTGCATGGTAGGCAACTTAACCCAAACAATATCGGTTTAAAGTTAGGGCCGTGCTCCTTGGAATATTTTCCTAGTGTTTTGAAGTGTCCACTTGAAGAGGGAGCAGGGAGGAGGAGGAGGAGGAGGAGGAGGAGGAGGTGGGGGGAAGAAAAGGATTGTTCTGTCTTCTGCTCTGTGTTTGGCCTGGCTCAGTAGGGCTATTGCTGTGGCTCATCTGGTATGGATTAGTCCTTCTCTCTCACACTCTGTCAACTTGGGTGTTCTGCACGCAGGCTGTTCCTGCAGGGGGCTTGGGTTTGCTTTTTTTAACGGCAGGAAGTGCCCCGCTCAGACCACATGTGAAATTGTGTGGGAACAGTGGGGGGGATGAAAGAGCCCCATCAAACATACCAAAAGTGTGGGTGGAGAGACAGGCAGAGCCAGAGGAGAGATACCAGCTGAGTAATTTCACCTCCTGGGCTGCCCGGGCTGGGGACAGGCTGGAAGTTTGCTGTCTCGAAAGTGGCTGCTGCTCCTGACATCGATTTCTAATATTTTATCATCTCGGGGGCTGTTGGGAGTGTGAGGCATTACAGCTGCTGCTTAATTTGTTCTAAATTTCCTGCAAGCCTCACCAGACATGTACAGGAAATAGGCAGTAAATGTTTAATGGGTAATACCTAACTGGACAATTAACAGGTGCTGTCACACTGAAAAGCCAAGGCTGGCTCTGTGGGTGCACCTTGGGGACGTGGACATCCCCCAGCACTGTGGCACCCAGCCTGAAGTCCCTCATATTCCAAAATTCCATGTTCCCACATCCAGACATGGACTCACGAAGAATTTTTTCCCTTTTTAAAGCGCTCACCGATGATTTTGCTGTTTCCATGAATAAATGACACCACAGAAACTGGTGCAGCCTGCAGCCCTTGTGTCTTATTTCACACACAAATTCCACCCTTGTTTTTCACAGCCTGGAAGAGGCAAATCCAATGCTCATCGAGAGATAGAAAATTGTAACCTGGTTTTCTACATCAGAATAAATTCCTGTCTGTGCTGCCACCCCAGCTCTACCAGGGACCAGCAGATACCTTCCCAAAAAATTGCAACGGGCAGGATATATTAAATGATCTTTCCCTTCTGGACTTTCTCAACTCCTGGCAATCAGCAGGTATGAGGTTTCCTGCTCTGGAGTCTGTATCTGGACTTTAATAGTCATTGATGGATGTTGTTTCTTCATTTTCAATTAATTTTTACTTCTGGTCTCCATAAAATCCCGTGGCAATGAGTTCTACAAGTTAATAGTGTGTTCCGTGAGAAGTACTCAGACTTGGTTTAAATCTCAATATTAAATGTGACTTTAATTCTATGCTGTCTTTTTTTTCTCCTCAGTAGAAGCTTATTTTAGAATAAATTTTCCATGGGATTGCCAACACCATGGAAATCAAGTAGTGTCAATCAGACACAATTCCTGGGATTTGCTTCTTTGCCTTAACATACCAATTAAACTTTAAAAATATTTTTATTATTATAAAATTTCTATTTTTATATGATTACTTCTATTACAATCTGTGATATTATAACTTCTATTACACTTCAATTATTTTGCTGCAATTGCAGTAATCTTTTGTAATCTTTCTTTTATCAGCAGATAAAATATTAGGGACTAACCCTTTTTCAGACTTCAGCCTTCCTTACCAGTTATAACCCTGCAATTAAGCTCTGATTGTTGAGAGTAATTGTATTTCCAATTAAGGCAGAATTAGGCTAATTGAAATGCTGTTATTACCCACAGAGCAATATTGGTTTAATATGTTTGGCCAACACAAAGCAAACCTCTCTTTGGAATTTGCTTTTTTATTAAGTTCAAGTCCAGTCGAGTTCAAAAGCTCCTCCTGCAAAGCCTCGCTGTCCCCTAATAGTGCATGACTAATGCCTTACACTTGGCTTTCCTATAAATTGCTCTCTTTACTGAGCAATTTCGGTGTCAATACTCAGACATCCTTATCAGCACTTGATGTTCATGTAA
Organism: Picathartes gymnocephalus; assembly: GCA_013390045.1. Taxonomy (NCBI): domain Eukaryota; kingdom Metazoa; phylum Chordata; class Aves; order Passeriformes; family Picathartidae; genus Picathartes; species Picathartes gymnocephalus. The sequence goes on from WEKY01035098.1 coordinate 63,879, forward strand.
ACCAACCCTCCTTAATGACTACAAGGATGGGGAGGGGGGGGAAAAGTAACATTGCCCAGACCTCAAGGCTCCTGCTCCATCCCAACTTTGAAGTCCAGCTGTTAATAGCAGCGTTGACTACTTACATAAAAACGTGCAGTAAACTGCACTGACATTGTCTGATTTCCAGGGATTGCTTGAAACCATGGCAAAGGGCTGGAGCTCCCACCCTTTTCTCATCTCTCTGTCACTCAGGGTGATTAACGCTGCTCTGCCATACCCAGGCCATTGTCCCAGCCTAAAAAAAAGTAAACATTTTTACAGTTGGGAGCAAGAAAAATTTCAAACAAGTTGCCTTTTGCCTGAAAAAGGGATCCCCAGCTGCTGTTTATTATCTCTGTGTTTACATCACACATGTGCATGTGGAGGACAAAGTAGTTCAATAAATTACTCCTCCACCATCGGCTTGGCCAGTCCAGGCTGCCAGGAACAAAAGCATTTAATGGTTTGTTGAATGTCTCTGAATGCTCCTGCGGTCATTTTTAACTCTCACCAAGTAGCTGACCTGATTTCATCTGCTTTAAACTTTGTTTAGGGCTCAGAATGTTTTTTCTTATTGCGTGCAGTAAAATAAATTATAGCAGTGCTCCACTGTTGAAGTAGTGAATAGGGGTGGATATCACACTGGGCTATCTGACACAGGGATGTGGATTCTCACCCTGGAATTCCCTACAGCTTCCACAAGATTTGGTAAAGTTGCTGAGCCCTCACTTTTGCACTCAGCGATTTACCCAGCATCTCCATTCCTGGGTTTCTTTTATTTGAGAATAACTTCTTTCCAAAGGAAGAAATATTGTAAAAAGTAACAATAGTAATAATAACTCACACTGCCTGAGTGGTTGTGCACGCACACTCACACCCACCTGGCCACCTCTCCAGCCTTGAAAAAGTTTGGAAATTCCTCACATTTTTAAATGCTTTGAGTCCCTGTTCAGGCGTGATTTTGGCTGCTCTTCTGCACACAGCCTGCAGCTGGGCACTGGGATTTCTCCAGTGGGCAGAGGATGGCACTGCCCCTCCCAAGCCCTTCCCACACCTTCCCTCCTGCCCCTGCTCTCCATTCCCTGCCTTCCACGTCAGCTCTGAACATCCATTTCTAGCACAATCTATACAGTTGATCTCTATAAAGAAATAAACCCTCAACATCTGTAATTCCCAGCCTCTCTCTTCCCAGTTCCTGCACTTTCCAGTGGAGTTATTCCCAATTAAATCTGGTACCTGCCTGCAGGTGGGACAGGACACCACACACATTTTCCTCAGTGGTACCACTTGCACAGAAACATCAGTGAGAAGATCTGGGTTTAACTCCGAGAGTTAAACACTTCTGAGCTTTTTTTTTTTTTCTTGGATTGGATGATTCCAGAGTTCTCTTTGCAGCAGAGTCCACTGAAAGCTGTATAAATAAAGATTTGTACTGGAATTTCTCAAATCAAATCAGCTTCACCACCACAGGAGCTGATCCACAGCCTGGGCTGTGCAAAATCGAGGTGCTCTGGGATCAGTTACCATAAATCTACATCCAAGCCCTACATCTTATCACACACCAAAATCCATCCAGAGAGTTCACGTGGTATTAACATCAACAATCCACTTCTCTTCCACTTGCTGACATCCCAGTAAAAAGCTGGGAAGATCTCTTGATGGTATCTCAGAAACAGAGACTGCCAAATCGGGAGTATATTTGTAAATACACTTCAAACACCACCAGAAAATTCCCTTTAGGAACTTAAAACTTTGAATATCATTGCAGAAAGCTGCTCAGATGAGCTTAAATCTGTGTTACTTGCAAGCACTCTGGTTTAGTGCTGCTGGGAGAGTTTCAGGAACACAGCATCTCAAGAAAACTTTGTGGAATAATGATGAACAAGCCACAATTTGGAGCCTGCTGCCTCAACAGCGTCATCTCAGTGCAATGCTGGCACAAGAAGATGTCCAGCATGTGCTGTTCTGATACAAGCAAAGAGTGAACAATCAGAGGGCAGAAAACCCCACCAACCTGCAGGTTTATGTAGGTTTTCAAAAGGGAGCAGCAGTTCATCTTTGTGCCACTCCAAAATCCTTGGTTACCTTCCTTTGGGTGTGTTTGGCCTCATACAAATGTCACACCACAGGGAAGCACCAGCCATGGAAGCAAAGAAGGAGCAGGAATTTCCCACAGCCAGCTCCTTCTGGTGCAATTTTCCAGCCCAGGTTCCTCACCTTAAGAAATGTGGGTATTTATAAGCCTCAGGAACCAGATGAACTCTGGGAGGATCCTCTGACTGAACCCCAATATTTTTTAGGCTCTCCAGTGACCCCACTACACTGAAGTTGCACCAAGCCCGAAGTTACACAGTAGTTGTAGTCACTCAAAAAAAAGGCACTGACTTGCTTGATTCATTTTTGGCTGGGAGCAACCCCTTGTACATTCCTACCTTTCACCCCTCCTTCGTTAAGTGGAAAATCCAAAGTTTCCTTTAATCAGGTTTGAGCTTGGGCTGGTGTGATGTTTACTGACTGAGACAGTGGTTTGCAAAGACGGGAACATCTGGCCTGGTGGCTTGGCAGGGAGCCCAGCAAATTGCCAGTCCCGAGGCCCAAATTCACAGGCAGCTTTGGGGCTTTTCATCCCCTTAACAAGCAAGTCCTGAGGGCAGGGGAGGTGCAGCTGCTCCTCGCTGCTCCATCCTGCTGCTGTCCTACCTGCGTGCTCCACAGCTCCCTGCTCTCCCGGAGGACAGGAGGATGCTCCTGTCCATCCCAGCCCGGCCACGCTGACCCTGCCCCTCTCATGCTCCTGCTGTGTCCCACCAGATTCCGGCGCTCCCAGGGAGCAGCTGGGGCAAAGGAGGGCAGGGACAACACCCAGCACGTCCCTGAGTTCTGCCCGGCAGGTCCTGCCCTGCCAGGCCCTCTGCGTCCCCTTCTGCCACTCCTGCCCTCACAGACAGCTCCCTGAGGCTCCCAGAGAGGCTGTGCCTCGGACAGCGTTGAACCCAGGTCTCCAAAATCCCAGCGGAGCAGCCTGAGCAGGACTCCAGGCTGACATTTTGTCAGCAAAGCCTGCCTGGAGAGCACAGCTGCTGCAGATGTTCTGCAGACAGAACACATTTGCATCCAGTGCTGTTTATAGCCCCATGCATGGCTTAAAAGCTGAGTCTGTGATGCTTTACTGGTGTGAATCACTTCTGGTCCAACAAATAGATCCGTCCGCTCCAGAAAATGGGGAAATAAGACTTCAGATAAGGCCAACTAAGGCTGGATCTCACTGTGAGGAGCATTGAGTGTCACGACCTGGGTCCATCTGGTGCAGGTTGTGTCCTCTTTACTGGGCTGTTGGCTGGAGCACAAAATTTTAACCAGTCAAACAATGAGCAGATCTCTTTGTTGTCTATATATGTCACTAGAACATACCTTGCTTAGGGAAAAAACAGTGCCTGTTCACACACAAGTGAAAATCTCTGAAGGTAAAGGCTTGTGTGCCTTTCACTGCTTGGAAAATGGATGTGGAGAGGGCCACGGTCAAATGAAATGTTTGTTTGTTAGAAAACAAAACATCGCATGGCCCTTTAGGGATTAGCACCAGTTGTCTCGAAATGGTTTGTGAGGTGAGGGAGACAAGCAGCCAAGGGAAAAAAAATGTTTCCAAAATCCAGTGACCAATCTCCAAGAGAACAGCTCATCTCTGTGCTGACCTCCCGTGAGCTCTGAACTCTGCTGGCACTGTCCAGCCCCTTTCCCTGAGAAACACGAGGCTGAGGGAGAAAGTCATCTTTGTTTCATGAAATATTTACATTGGAGAAGGGAAGGGCTTTTGTATATTGTCACTGACCCCTGGAGGGGAGGGGGGGGGCGGTTGTAATCAGGTTTCAGGATCACAATTTTCACAGCTGCACATAATAATTTGATTCAGGTATTTGATTCATGAGCTGAGGCTGAAAACTCCTCTAGAACCAACAACTTCTCTGCTTTCCCACAGGCTCTGCACAGAGATACCCTCGACCTGGGCACAGGCCATGAGTGGAAACATTTTGTGCTGAACGCTGGAAGAAAAGGAAAAGGAATAAAGAAGTTCCATGAAAATGCCTGGGCCCGTTGATCTTTTGTGTCTGATGACTTTTTTATTTTTTTTCTTTCCTTCCAAACAGTCACAAATGAAAAGGAAGAGCTAATAGGAGTTTGGCTCCATCTCCCCTTCCTGAGACAGAGTGGGGTCTACAGAATTTCCTGCTGCTGGGCAGCTATCTTAGAAAGGCTTAAAAACACAGCCGGGTCCAAGAAAAATCAAAGGGCCATCTCTGAAAAGGGATACAGAATTTCCAGATCCTAGGGCGGGAGCTGCATTGATGTGGCGAATTCCGTGGCGGTGGAAAAAGGAAGCAGGTTCAGTGTAAGATTTCACGTGGATGGCCTTTGGTAAGGCCAGGGGGGACAGGGGCTGGGGGGCCTGCATGGGGCACAGGAAGGATTCAGGCTCCTCATTTCCTCTCTAGTAGAACGTGGGCACTTACGACTTTTAACAGTGCCTTACACGACAAAAATGCGTAATTGCAAAAAAAAAACCACCAAGCTTAAAACATTTGTCCCCCCAGTGCTGAAGGTTCAGAGATATCAATGTGCAGCCTGCTCTGGCTGTAGCACCTCCCACAGAAGCCACCCTGTCATAGTTCAAAGGGTCAAAACAAGGCAAGGGGGTTCAGAGGAAATCTTTTATTCCCCAAAAGATTACAGCTGCCTGTCCTAGCTGGAAAACTCTTTATCCACCCCTTATGTGTTTGTGCATTTACCTTATTTCCACGCCTTCAGTGGGTGAGTTCAGCTGCGTGGCTGCCACTGCTCAGGATGGATTTTTCAAACAAAACCTTGAAATAGAAATTCACCCTTTCCTGCCAGCAAATCTGATGCCCCACTAACACTGTGTTGGGGGTCTGATTCACATCAATCAGAAACAAAGAGCAGAGCAGAAGTGAATGAAGCAGACACCAGATCTGCAGTCACAGAACCCTCTCAAGGATTTCCATGAGCTTGGATATAAATTGTCACAACAAGGCTGCAAACCCCCAGGAACTCTGAATCCTGCCACACCACCCACCTCAAACCCTTCTCCTATAACATAAAAATTAGGATTTTTTTTCACTAAATATGTGTCTGAAGCAGCATTCCTGCATTTTGAAACAAACCCCATGGCAATGCTGCAAACCTGGGAGTCGGTGGGAGGCAGAGAGGTCAGCAGGGATGTGCAGCAAAGCCCGTGACCCCTGAGCACACAGTTTGCCATTTCTATCATTGCCTTCCCACGTTTTAAGCATCAGGGATAATCTGGAATGTGCTCCTCCTGGCCTCAGAGACAGATGGCAGCGAGGCAGCAGGTTGGAAGAAAGGAATAATAAATATCCCAAGGTGAGTAAATGCCTTGGCTTTTAGGCAGCTGTGTGGTTTTTCTCAGGGTGCACAAATGTCCCTGCGTTTACTGGGCTTGTTCCTAGACCCACTAAACTTTTTTATGACGTGTTTCCTGCACTGTCTGGCCAAGGGTCAGGGATGTTAAGTCCTGGGGGAAATCTGGAGTTGAGAGCAGTGCATGTTAGGGGGGTGATAAGGCAAATTGGTGGGCTGGGTTGGGGCTGGGAAGGCAGAGTTGGGTTTGCAGGGCAGAAAGGGCCGTGGAAAGTTCCTTTGTTAGCAAAAAGGGGTATTTATTCTGATTTTTGGGCTACTCAGAAGACAGTTCACCTCCACTGCCACATTTTACCTCTGTGAATGGTGGCTGAGCAGCAGCTGGAGATAAAACAACCCATTTAAGGTGTCCTCTTGCACCCTTTCTGCCAGGAACTCTGTGACCACCACAAATTTATTCACCCCTGGGGAGGGGAGAGGATTTAGCCCATGTGAGGTGTCTGGGGGCTGACTGCAGGTTTGGAGGCAGCTCTGTGCTGTGACACACCCTGACTGATGGCTTTTGCCAACGGTGCTGCAGAGCCATCCATCAACCAAAAATAGTCGGGACAGGGCAGGCAGCTTCCTGCTCCCATCCATCCCCTGTCAGGAGGCACAGACCTCGTGCAGAATTCCTGTTTCCACTGCCCAAAGAGCATTATGTACAGAGAGAATTTGTGGAAATTTATCTGTCCTTTATTTCTTCCTGGGGCAAAGTTTGCATCCCAAGCTGGACAACCACCACAGGTGGAAGAGTGGTAATCCCACGAAGCAGTGCTGTGCAAGAATTTAGGAGAAAGGGAGAAAAAAAAAATCATCAGGGCCAAAGCACACTCCATGGAGTTGACAGAGGAGGCTGAAATAAGATAGGCAGTTTGGAATTACTTACATTGGGATGTGGCCAGGACATGCAGGTCAACATCACAGCTTCACAAGGACTGCAGGAGCAGCTGAGGATCTCTCTGGGCTGAGGGGACACGCAGGGAACTTCCCTGAAACCTCCTGGCCTGAGCCATCCCATCCTGGGGCTGGGGGGAACACCATGGGTAGGAAGGAGCAGGATCTGATCCGTGTTCAGTGACATGCCAGAACCAAATAAACAAACAGAGGGGCTCTGGCTGCTCAGCCCGGGGCTCTTGGGCTCCTGCCACGGCGTTGTCACTCTTCCTGACACGGAGCATCTGCCTGGGATTGTTCACCTTTGGAGAGGAGAGCATGAGAGGAACGCAGGAGTGCAAAAGGAAAAGCAGCTGCAGCCCACGAGCATCCCACAGCACAGCAAAGGGAAGGGAGAGCTTAAAAAACTCCACCCAGTCAGGAGATAAGCAAGATTTTAATTTTTTCTTTTTTTTTTTTTTAAATAAATTTATTTCAAGAAGCATCTCTGAGCTTCTCCCACCTGCAAGACAGGCTGGAAGCACAAGGCACTGGGTATCTCCCTGCCAACACTGCATTTTATGACAGCTCTTAATTTGACCCTAACCAGACTCAGAGGCATTAATTCTGGAATGTTTCCCTCCAGAAAGACCTTACCACAGGTTTTTCTTGGAATTCACTTCCATTAAGAGCAATCCTGTTCTTTAGAGGCAAAAACTGGATTTTTATGCCCTGCTAGGAGCTCAGGTTCCTGAGCCATGGGCTAAGATGCCAGTGGTTCACCTTCTTGCTTTGATTTAAGTGGCTGCAGCCCTACAGGAGGAGCACACGAAATGCTGAAAAAAAAAAGCAAAGGTGGCAAATGGAGCAAGGACATTCCTTCTGTCCATTAAACCCTGCGAAGGGAGAGGGAGAGGAAAGGAGGCTTTGGCAAAAGACCTTTTGCACGTGTTCAGAGATGCATAGATGAGCTCTGGACCAGTCAAAATAGGAAATACCGGCCTTTAAAGCTGGGTGTGGGAAGGTCTGAGGAGCTTTGTGAAACGGTGCCACGGGATGGAAAAATCATTCCCAAAGCAAATCTCTGGAGATTTCTGGGAAAATTGGCTCACCCATTGATTTTTGCTCGATTCTTGAGGTGACTGCTCTTAAACCTGGCAAGGACTTTAATCTGCTCACTTAATCTGGCTGCAGAAAGTGCCATGTTGCAAAGGGCTGAGATGCTGGTTAGGTCATTTCGCTTCACTTTTTCTTCCCCCAGTTGCAAGCTGAGCCAGCCCTTTCTGTTCACTTGAAAAGCTTCCTCTTCAAAGGGCCTGTGGAAAAGTCTTATTTCTTCCCCCCCAAGTGACAGATTTTGAAGCAATCTCAAAGATATCTTGTCCAACACAATTACCCTCCACAAATCTGACCCTGACAGAGCTGAGGCAAAGCACTAAAACATGTCAGGAAAGTTGTACTTGTGGCAGAAAGACCTCGAGGTGGCTAAAATTTATGGAGAAGGGACGTTAAAAGTTTTAGATTCCAGATGTGTGAAGCTCCAGCCATTTGGTGAATGGTCTCGGAATTTTGGGTTGTTTGTCAAGCAGGGATTGCAGCCTCGGAAATCTATTCAGAATGTGACCCAGCTAGTTATTTGTAATTTATGCAAATAATTTATTCTTATCCTAGGATAGAGGATATTTGCTGCTCCTTAAATCATGGAAGGAGGCAAATCAAGGAGCATCCATGTATTTGTACCAAAGAATCCCCTATAAAATATCACTCAACTTTTTAATTTATTGAGGAAACATGGAGATGATGTGTTGCAGAAAAAGCTTTTTACAGTTGAGTCCCTTTAACCTCTGGGATTATTTTAGGCTAAATATGAGGGATAAGGAATTCACTGGGACAATATTGATTTCTGCCTCAATTCCTGCTTCAAGTATTTAGTTTGATTCTAGTTCCCATGAATGTTTGTGGGATGAGAGTCTGTAACAGCAGAAATGTGTGTTATAAAGTAAAATTGTGCACCTCCTATCCCGTACTGTGGGAAAAGGAAATCAGGGAATCTAATAAGGCAGGCATGGTTTATATCTAGGTGGGGTATATTAATAAACTAAAAAGAGTAAAGGAGATTTAGGTAGACAAAAGAAAAAATAATGTAAGGAATGATTTTTTTAACCCTTTAATTTTGGGAGCAGAGCCATCTTTCTGCTGGGACTTGGGCCCTTTCCCAGACCAGTCATGGGAGTAATTTTGGGACAGCAAAGGCAGCCAGACTTTGTCTTCTTGACTGTCTTAGGCTGTCTCTGCTGCAGAAATTATTTTGCTTTTAGGTGATGCTTTTCCACAGCTGGTTGATCAGAGCAGCCTGAGCCAGCACAGCCAGAACCAGCTTCGTTTCCCACCTGGAAAGAAGGGAGGTGGGATTTTCCAGAGGAAGCAGGGATTGCAGAAATGCTTTGGGGTGAAATGGGATGGGCCAAATCAAAAGGTGAGTCCCTGCTCTCTACCACTGCCAGCCTGTTTGGGAATGACAAATTAGAGGTGTGAAAAGAAGTGGGACTGTGACAGCAAGGGAGGGGAAAGGGGTGCAATGGATGGCTCAATCACAGCTTGTACTGATGGACAAATTGCACCTCTGGACGGTTTGGCTCCTTGTGTCAGCAGAAGGATGCTTGGATCCTTGTCAAGGAAAACTGAAGGATGGCTCCCAGTCGGACCATGCAAATAATCAGCCTCCAGCACAGGGCCATGGAGCTGGCAGAGCCCTAAAACCCCCCAGCTCTCTGGGGCCCTATCAGTGAGAAACCAAAAGGATGAGAGGGAAAGGGTCAGGCAGACTTCAAAGGAGACACGGACTTGGTTTGAAATTTAACCCCTTTGGAGTATAAATTTCACCCAGGTCTCCACATGGCCCTGTTTGCTTCCAAGCAGCCTGTGGGACTGCCCAGCAGGAGCTGCAAACACCCCAACATCAAATATGGGGGTTTCTGGATTTCTGTCCTGGTGGTCTATAATGACGTATCCCAAAATTTGCTTCCATGACCCAAAAGGTGCTCCCAAGGAATGTTGCTCTGAGGCTGTGGGAATCTGACCATCACACTGTGGGGTTTCTGTGCAGGCAGCTCTTACTCCAGCAGCTCATTTATATCCAGCATAAGATAAGCTGTCATTATTAACCATCCCATGACTTGAATAAATAAGGCCTCCTAAAGGAACCTGTGATATTTCAGCAACAGAAACTGTCTTTCCTCGGGGTTTTGGACATGAAATACAGCATTGATCATGACCTGGTGTAATTCCTCCTGGTGGCTCTTGCTGGATCTTTTGCGGTCCTAATCCTTTAGTGCAACAGTTGAGGCTGCTCTGCCCCCACTTTCCCTTTCTCCAGAGTGTCCCAGGACATCCTGTCCTCTTTGCCTTCCCAGCCACCTCAGGAAAAAATGTCACACCCTTCCCGCCAGGGCTGGAGAGGAAAAAATTAGTAAGGAAAAAGGAAATGCTAAAGGCAGGTGGGTGCTCCTGGGGTTGCTGGCGTTCCCTTCCTTGGGAGATGTTCCCACCACAAGGAAGAAAGGCAGGACTCCGCCCTCACCCAACCCAAACACCAAAAACCATCGTAAATTTAGAGAATGGGCTCGCGGAATGACCCCAAACGGCTTTTGGCATGGAGAGAAAGCACGCCCTGTGAACTGAGGGGAAATGAAAGCATGTCCTCCTCACTGAGGGCTTTTGCTGGATTTGGAGGCACATTCCTTCGGCTACAGCACTTGGGCTTGGCACTGATGCCCTTCCAGGGGCAGTGTTTTCCACTGGAAATTCAAACCACAGAAAAGGAGAAAAAAAAATTGTTCTCGAACTTTGTCCCAAAGAACAGTGTCCTCCAGAATTAGCTCTTGTTAAAAAAATTTATTTTGCAAAGTAAAATTATTTAGGAATATATTTTCCATTCTTTTTTGTCTTAGGCTTCCTGGCATTTTTGTTATTCCCTGCATTTTGTAGGTGACTGTGCTCTACCAAGGACAGTAAAACCTCCTGCCCTAAACAAGTTGTTGTTATGCAGCTGTTCCTCTTGGTCCATTCTAATTCTACTTCCTAAGATTTCTAATGAAGGTGTAAAATAGTCATTGGCTCTGGTGTTTTAAATAAACAGAAAATTAAAAGTTATTTGTCTTCTATTATCCTAAAAATAAAATCTGTCTCATGATCCTTTCTGCATACACCATTCATGCATCAATCAATTATTACTATTACTATTACTGTTACTGTTACTATTACTATTACTATTGATGATGATGATGATGATGAAAATAAAAATAAAAATAAAAATAAAAATAAAAATAAAAATAAAAATAATAATAATAATAATAATAGTAATAATAATAATAATAATAACTTGGGTTGGAAGGGACCATGCAGTTCCAACCCCCTGCCATGAGCAGGGATAATATTTAACCTCTAACAACATTTGTAATCAAGGACTCCTAATTATGAATACAGGAACCTACAATGTATTTGAAATTAGGGATTTCTAATTATGAATGCAGGGACCTAAAATCTTTACAGAAAAATCTGAGGAATTCCTAAATAGTAGGAATTTGAAAGCCACCACAAAGACCTGGAGAACTGGGATTTAGAAGTGTAATCAATGCCACCAAGACAGACACGTGAGTGACACTGGAAGGGGCAGGGCTGGACCAGGAAAAACAGGATCATCCTTTATAAGGTGAATTCCATGGGAAAAGCTTTAATACTTCCCTGAAGTAAAAACCAAGCACATTAGGTGCAACACATGTAAAGAGGTGGAAAAGGGAAGCATTTGAAAATCATGAAGTGGGAAAAATTGGGATTGTCCAGCCCATTACTGTGGAGTTAATGAAGATCCTTGGGCTGGGTGCCTTGGAGACGCAGGGGAGGGAGTTCTCCCAGTCTGGGGTGAACAAACTCTGCATCTCTGGAGACTTGGGAATGGGAAGCCAAGCAAAACTTTAATCTCTGATTAAAAAGGAAAATAAAAACAAAGAAGGAAAACAAGTGGGTTTTCCTTAAATGTGTTTACACAACACACACACATGCAATTGCTCCTCTTTAACTGCTAATGAAAACAGCATCCACAGGCAGAGCTGGGCCTTTCAGTAATAAATCCATGTACAGTAGCCCTGTAATCCACGATTTCATGCTCAGGGTAAAGGTGGACCAGCACTCCCATGAGTCACACAGAGTTTAAAATCCTGGGAGAGGGTACACGAGGGACAAACAGCAAAAAAAAAAAAAAATTACATTTCATTCTGATTTTGTTCTTGTGTCTCAAGCAGATTTCTCACTCTTTATATGTCGGGCACATAATTTTGTGGCTGTAGAACACCCAGTCACCCTGACACTGAACTATTCAGACAGCATTTTCTCCTTTCCTCATCCTTGTAAATGTGATACCAAACTGATTTGGTTCAGAAGTGGAAGGAGATTGTCTTTTAAAAACGGCATTTTGGCAAAGCTACTTTCGAGGCTGTCATCCAACCTGAAGCCTCGGAAAATTAAAACTTTTGACCTTTTTTTCAGTGGAGAACCTCAACTGTAAAGATCAGAAGTTCAGCACGAGGCTCCATGTTTGAATACTTGCCCAATGCTCAGTGAAACACCCAACGCCTTCCGCTGAGCTCAGCCCGAGCTGTCAGAGCCATCCAGCCCTGAAATCCCTTCCAGCCTCACCCGCTGGGGATGAGCTGCCTTTGATCACCGGGGGTGAATAATCCCGGTGTGTCAGTGCTACAATTAACCCACTGTGTCCAATCCCCAGATGACACAAATCTCTCCCGGCGCTGCTTCAGCAACTTCACCTCCAGCTCTTTCAGCTGGTGAAGAGCCAGTTAAAGCCTTGCTGCAATTGTACAGTCAAGGGAAGAACACAGAGAAGTGAAGTTATTCCCTCCCAAAGCTTTTCCTGTGTTTTTCACTTCCCAAATAAGTGAATGGACCCATATTTTTATTGACCACTACTTTATCGCTGAGGAGCATTGGCCAAAAGCAGCGCAGGACCCAGCAGGATTTATTTGATGTCCAGCAGATGACGGATATTTCCTCCCAGGGCGGGTTATTTATTTGTCTGGAGCTGCTGGCACGCACAAGTTTCTGACTCTCACAGGTAATTCTGAAAAATGTGGCTTGCAAGAAAATGAAAGAAGGGAACATAACAGGACTTGGTGAACAGGCACGGCCCAGAGCAAAAGGGGCACCTCAGGCTTTCAAAATGCTCCTTGTGCCTTTGGTGGAGGAGCTTGAATGAAATCATTTATATGAACTGCAATATCTGGCTGACTCCACTGATCTCCGTAATCAAACGCAAGAGATTTGGAGGGGAGAAGGGGAAGGGGGGTGGGGGAAAGCGTGTATAATTAAAACCTTGTTCTAATCCTGCTTTGATGCTTTTGCCAGGACAGGTTGGACTAGTCAAAAGCCCCAAACATTTTAGGTAGGTTTTTTTTGTTTTGTTTTTTGATTGGATTTTTTCTTTTTTTTTTTTCATTCTGTCAGTGGCTGCAAAGCAGCAAAGTGGTTATTACCCTTATAAGGTATCAAGGTAAATATTTCAGATCCCCTGTGACTTTCAGTCTCTCCCGACTCAGTTTATTTGTTCTTGTCAGTGGACAGTGAAGTTTTGTTTGTGGAAACCAGTTGGGGCAGAGAGTGACAGCGCCGAGGAGCTGTGATTTATTTTCTGCCAGCCACCACTTCCCCTGAGCTTCTTCCCCAGCAGGGCCCCGGGCTGGGATGGGAGACACTGCCAGCACCTCGGGGACACGGCTGTGGGGTGATCCCACACAAACCCCCGTGGTGCCAGGGCTTCTCCTTCTCTCTCTTTAGGGCTGCAGTCCCCGGGCCCTGCTGCTGACCAGCACAAAGGAGTGGGCACCACGTGCTCCCTGTGGTGCCAGCTGTGTCTGCAGGCATTGTCCCTTGTGCTGGTGGCCCCTGGGATGGGCATGGGGAGGGGAAGCCATGGCCACCACCATGGCCACCACCATGGCCACCACCACGATGCAAACCCAGAGTGTGAACACGACTCCAGTCAATCCCGTCTCACAAACATGGCAGAAAGGGGTCTAAAACTGCACGGAATCATGGAATCGTTTAGGTTGGAAAAGACCTAAAGGCATCAAGTCCAACCATTGCCCCAGCACTGCCGAGCCCACCACTCAGCCCTGTCCCCAAGTGCCACATCCACACAGCTTTTAATCCCTCCAGGCATGGTGGCTTTAGGTTAGATGTTAGAAGGGAATTCTTCACTGGAAGAATGACTGGGCACTGGAATTGTCTGCCCAGGGAGGTGGTGGAGTCACTGGCCCTGGAGGTGTTTACAAAAAGCCTGGACGGGGCACTCAGTGCCATGGTTTAGTTGATGAGGAGGTTTTAGGCCATAGGTTGGACTTGATGATCTCAAAGCTCTTTTCCAATCGAGTTCATTCTGTGATTCTATGATTTCACCTCTTCCCTGGGCAGCCAATTTCAATGCTTGATAACCCTCTCCATAAAGAATTTTTTTCCTAATATCCAATCTAAACCTCCTCTGGCACAACTTGAGGCCATTCCCTCTTATCCTATCAAAAATGACACCCTCTTGTCCTTGAAAATATGATTTCGTTATCCAAAATTCCATTGCCAGCTGGAATCTCTTCATCTTGAAGGGATTGAGAGCAGTTGAGGCTGTGAGGGCTCAAAATGGCTCTTTGGGGTATTATTTTGGAGAGGATGTACTGCAAGTTTGGAATGGGTGTTGAAAGTGAAACAGACCCCTTTGCAAAAGTCAGTTTTCCTTTGCAAAAGCTTTTGTTTAAAATATAGAAGGTGTCTGATGGAACAGACTTAAGCAAATTGGCCTGTTTAGCTTATTAAAAAGATCAAACTGAGGCTTGATTACAACAGATTAAGTATTTTCACTGAGGAGAAAATAACATCTATTAAATGGCTCTTTAATCTAGCCAAGAGGGGACAGCTCAGCTGCAATGGCTGGGAGAAAAAGCCAAATAAATTGAAACGGGAAATTAAGCGTTTCACGTCATTCTGTTCCCTTTGTGGGGAAGAACAAGGTTGGATAACAGTGACAACAAACAACAGCCACAGCCAAGGGTGTGGGATGGAAGTGATCTCAGGGAAAGCCTTGCTGGGTGATGTCAGGGTCAGGGAGTGTGGGGAAAAATCACGTCTTGGCCCTTCTTTCTTCATAAATTCCTTCTCCTTCTTTCATATTTTCTGATCTCCAGGAAATACTTTTGTCACTCCACGTCCTCCTGCTTTGCCTGTTCTTCCTTTATTTATTTATTTTGGTGCTTCCTTGGCATAAACAACAAAACCCACACCAGAACTTCAGAAAGAAGCTTAAGGTTCAAAATGTTTTCGATTGAAAAACACAAATGAATTATTCTTAACAGCACATTCTGAAGACTAAAATCTATAATTTAGCCTGACATTTTAAGTGTACATCACTTGAATTGCTGCCAGCTTTCTAGAATGATTAGGTGACTTGAAAAAGCCAAATATTTTTTCATATGATTCCACTGAATTGGAGACTCTGCTGCTGAAAAGACTTCAATAATCCTGGCTGTATTTATTTCCTAAAGCCTCACTCATCATTGTCAAAATGTTATCAGCTATCCCCAGCGTTCTCTCCAGCCCAGAACATAATTTCATTTAGAAAAAAGAAAAAAAATCCCTTTCTGGAAATGAATCTTCTGCAGAAATCTCTATTTTTCATGTAAGACTTAATCAATTACTAAATGGAATGTATTTATTAAACGGAATGTATTTATTAAATGAAATGTGTTTGCCACTTAACTGTTGCTCTTCAGTGAAACTCCTCTTGTGTGTTGAAGGAAGCTGTGGCTTGGGAACTCAGGGTATTTTCTGAGAAGCTGGAAGGATGTGGTTCCTGGGAATCTGCAGGAACACTGGGATTTTGGGCACAGGATGCAAATTCACCACTGAGGATTGCGTTGGGAGGAGCATCAGAGGGGGAGCAGCCCATTCTTGATTTCTTCTCCTAATTGGAACTAGAAATGGAGAATTTGGGCCCAAAAACATCACCTCCATCTGGAGATCTCCAGGGAGATATGGATCCACCTCACTTGGCCACACAGCAGGAGGGGAACTCGGTGCCTACAAAAGCTGCAGCAGGTCTGTGCTCTGCTGTGCCCTTCCAGGACCTTGGCCTCTGCCATTTGGCACAGCTGGGAGCCAGGCTGTTCTCCCTTGGCAAAAACACCTGGAAAGAGCATTTTGTGCCCTGGGAGAAGGCACTGGAAGAGGAGCCAGCAAGGGAATCTCACCTTCAAGGCTGACACCTCAGAGAAGTGCTTTAGGCAGAGCCCAAACTCTCTTTTTCTGGAAATAGTGTTTATTCAGTGGTTTATACAGGATAACTCTAGGAAGGTAAATCCCCACCTTTCCCTGAGGCTCCTTGGAAGTCAAAGTTTTGTCCTCAACTCCAATGGGACTGAATTTTTTTCCCCCTAAAATTATCCAAAGGAAAAGTTCAAAGCACCAGAGTATATTTTAGTCTTTGGGATTTTAGCACCAGGTGAGGGTTTGTAGCTGTTGTTTGATTGTCACCTAAAAGGAGATTATTGGTGCTGTGGTGCCTTGGATTGTTAAAGTCTGACAGAATTAAGATGCCTTTGAGACAGCCTGGAAAGCCCCAGGTTTGCTGATATCTGTGTGGCATCAAGGTCAGGTTTCCATATCTCACGTGCTGAACTCTCAGTGACTTTCGGGATCGTGTCCTCCTACAGCTGAACTTCCCCTGCCCGGGATGGGAAAAGGCAGGGAAGGAGTCGGAGGCACTGAGGCCTTGGGTGAGCACATTTAGACCTCAGGGGGGGTTAAGGAGTTCGTGCCTGTTTTTATAGAGGGTTTTTCAACCTACTTTGAACTATCTTCAAACAATCAAGTTCCATCTTCAGCAGCTTGGTTTAATGGAGAGATTTACTGTATTTTCCTTCTCCTGCTGCAAAGTGACAATGGAGCCAAGCTCAGAATTCAATGCCAAAGGGAAGGTCTATTTAAGAGAATTAAAGAGTTTAATACCATTTATCCCACCTGGATTATTTTATGGGCAGGAGACCAGGATAGTCCTTCACGGACCACAGCTTCATACAAGTAGGGTGCATTTCTATTAAAAAGTGCCCATGACAAAATTAATTTGCTGAAATTAAAGTTTCTAAATCAAACTTTGTGCGTTTAACCCTTCAGCACTGCTGTACCAAATGTCCATCACCTGCCTGTGAAGGGCAACTCACCCCTGGTGCTGTTGGGTTTGTGCCTGGTCCAAATGAGGATCCTGATCCTCCTCCACTGACACCAGAGACACAACCAGGCTTCAGCTCCTCCTGGTAAAAAATGGAGATTAATGAATTCACGTGCTCATTTTAAATCTTGTGAGCTGCCTCCAGCGCAGCTGTGTTAGTGCTTCACATCAAATACGTGCGTGAGGTTTTTTTGGGAGAGAAGATCTGGTGGCACAGAACAACTTTGCAAATCTGCTCCCTGATTCCCTCCTCAAGGAATCCGTCCAGT
Organism: Picathartes gymnocephalus; assembly: GCA_013390045.1. NCBI lineage: Eukaryota > Metazoa > Chordata > Aves > Passeriformes > Picathartidae > Picathartes > Picathartes gymnocephalus. Next base: position 80,760 of record WEKY01035098.1, read on the forward strand.
TGCTGTTTGCTTTCTGTACTTTCCTTCCCAACGGTTTGCACTAGAAATGACCCATTTTATGGGCTGCCATTTTCGACTTTGAGCCCTTTAATCCCACACATAATGCCGGATAAGGAATTTTAGCTTTCAGAAACCTCTGCTACTGCAGCACTGAGAGTGTAGCCTTTCAAAACCTCTCTTGCCTGCTCGGTGCTGAAGGAAATAAGTAAAACAAGCCTGAAATTGGGTTCGATAATTTTTTTACAAGTTTTAACTCAGCACAGTGACAGGGAGCTCTGCAAGAGAAATTTTAGAAGCCCAGGAACAGAGGCATAATAAGCTGTCAGAGAAAAGATCAAGCAGCACTCCCCAATTCATCTACCCAACATCAACGTCCCAGCTAACAGTAGACAGTGTTTAGCCAGATTCTTGCCCTTTTTATCTATGAAAAGCTACATTTATCAAAATAAGCAAAAAAATGTGAGGTATGGAATGCAGTTCATTGGAGGGCAGGGCTTTATTGGTTGATTGGTAAATTGAAACACATGGAAAAGTGCTACATGCAGGAACACACTGCTGACTGTATTACTCCTTTTTTATTGGGTAATCTCTAATAAGAACCAGCTGGTAATAAAGGATGGAGTTCATGGGAACCCACCCTTTGTTGAAAGAGAGGTTGGTGTCAATACCAGAAACACATGAGCACAAAGAAAACAGATGTAATTGGCTTCTGGAGGTCAGGTTATGTAAAGACCCCGGTGAGCAGAGGTGAGGGTTTGGCTGCAGAGAGTGACAGGCTAAAATAGCCATTATTTCTGTGTGTGTGTGTCTGGGGAGGGGCTGGCAGTCACAGGGACCTGGCTTGGGTAGGAATTGGGGCTTGATGGTGCCCAGAAAAGAGGGAGATTCTCCTGAAACAGGCACTTAATAAATCAGGGAACAATTGCTCTTTAGGGGAGGGAAATCTGCAGCTTTGTCTTCAATTACAGGCTAAAACCTGCTCTGAGAATTAATAGAATTAATTAACTTTTGGTAGCAAAATCATACAATCACAGGATTGAATCCAGTTTGGGTTGGAAAGGATATTAAAGCTCATCCCATTCCACCCTCTGCCATGGGCAGGGACACCTCCCACTGTCCCAGGTTGTTGCAAAGCCCATCCAACCTGAACCTGAATACTTAAAAAAATTATATCAATGAGACCCACATTCACCCACAGCTATTTCTGATGTCCTGGAGCCCTGCAGGGGACAGGCTGCAGCTTCAGCACGGGTTTCAGGTTCAACAGTTGCTTTGTTAGTTTCTGGCACAATAAATTGCACCTATTTCTTCACTCAGAGTGTAAAATCATCTTTAATTATAAACACAGTACAGAGGAGGATTTTTCCTTTTCTTTCTCTGAGAGCAGCAGTACATTTTATATTAAAAAAAAAAAAAACCCATAGCTTAGAAAGTTAAAAAATCAAAATTAAATTATCCTGGGTATCATCAGCACAGATTTTAATGGGGCATTGAAACCAAGATCTAACTCCTTTGCATGGAAAGGATCCTTCACGAAGAACCTCAAGGGTAGGGATCTGCTCCTTAATTTGGATTTCTTCACTCTTTCTGTAGCAAGATGCAAAAGATTTGTATGAGTGATGTGGGCAACAAGTGAATTTTCAGATAGGCTCTTTTTTCAGCTTTATTAACCAAAGATGGGTTGGCCTGAGGATTTCCTGGGAGGAATTCAGCAGTGACAACACAAAACCCAAGAGCTGTAGGTGACATTTGAGCAGTCGTGTGGTGGCAGCTCTGCCCCGTGGTTGGCTCCATCTAATCCTCAGATCAGGATTCTGCTGTGAATATTTGTGGTTTGGGTTTCAAACTTCATTTTCCTCAAACACTCTCGAGTTCAAGACACTCTTTCCTGCCTGCAGGATTCCACTTGCACAAAAATCCAGAAGAGACCCAAATGCACCCCAGGTGAAATCCAGCTCTGGTGAGAAATCCTGGCCTCCATTTGCATCAGAAAAGCTGCAATAATGCTCCTATTTTTGGTTTAATTCTCATGTGCACTGCACCAATATCTAAAAAAACCAGGTTCTACAAAAACAGATTTCATGGAGCAAAGAAGCACATCAGAAGGGAAAAGTCCATCTCAACCTCCTGAGATCTTCCCACCCTGCAGAGGAAAGAAGAGTTCCATTTCTCCAAGCATTCCAAGGTCTATCCAAGGTCTACCAAGTAGGAAAGGTGTAGAGAAGGGCAAATCATGGCCCAGAAGTGGGAAAGAATTTTTGAATTATTTGCTCTGGGCCTCTCTGCTACCATATTTTAGAAACACCTGGAATGAGGGGCAGCTACTCCATAAACTGTATTTGAAAGGTTTTCATTCCCGCAGCAAGGACACAAAGGGAGATTTTTTTTATTATTATTTTTTTAACATATTTGCTGCTGTTATTTTAAAGTCAGCTTAATGCCTTAATGCCTTTCAAGAAGCAGCGGTTCCCAAAAAAATAAAAGGGCTGGGAAAGAATTATTAACACAAAATTCAATAACATCCCCCTGGTTTCTCTGAGGTATTGCCTGAGTGACTGCAGCATTTACAAAAGGGATTCTAATCTGAAATGAATTTGCAGCTAATTCAACCTGTAGGCTAGTGACTCTGGGATTTCCTAGATAATACAATCCAGACAGTAATGTTGATGGATGTTAAAGACTTGCCTGTGTAACTGTTGTAAAGCTCTGTCATAAGAACAAATGAGGCATTATTGCTTTAACAAAAGTAATCCCAGTGCTCCAGTAAATTCTGCTCTCCTTCAATATCCCCATTATTCGTTACAGTGACTTAGTGGTGTGTCTTCCTTCAAGGACACAACAAACATTTTGCCCCATCATGCAAAAAAAATCACTGAGAACGACTCTTTTTTAGTTTATTTTCCTTTTTTTTTTTTTTTTTATTTCAGTGTCGTAAGATTTGTTATCTAGATGGACAAGCTGGAAGAAAAGTGACCAGTGAGGAACAACTGGTACCAGGGTCAGGGGGGTGACAAAAGTAGATGGTGATTTTTCATTACTCCCAATTTTGCTCCTGACTCAGCCCTGTGAGGCAGGTCAGGAGGGCTGGGAGGGAAAAACCAGCCTCAAATAGCTAAAGGAATATTTTGTGTTTGGAGGAGGCTGAGTAAAAATGGTTTAGTGGTTGCATATTTTCCTAAAGGCTTCTATTGGAGCCACAGATATTTGGCTAACCTGGAGTAGACTCTTTACTACTTTCACCCCAGAACTAATGTGTTTTATGGGTTTTGATTCCTGGACCAAGCCTCCCTCCCAACATCCAGGTTTCCATCCTTCTCTTTGCTCTTGACTAAAATGCTCAGCCTGTCTTTTTCCCTCCTAGGCATTACCAGATATTTCACCCCGTGCCCATAATCTATTTTTTTACCCAGTGCTTTAGTCATCCTCTCACATATTTTATCATTTACTCATCATTTGCAGAGAGGAGTCCTTCAGAAAGAAATTGGTGCCAAGCCAAAATAACTCTTGACTTTGGTGGCAGGGAAATATTGACCAATGGAGGGGAAAAAAAAATATGTTAAATTTGCACACATTTTACCTGTCAAGTCCTGCTGTGGTGTTACTGTTAAAACTCTGCTTGCAAAGTTTGAGAACCTCTTCTGCTGATAACTTCAGCATTAAAAATACCATTTTTCATGTCTGGTGGTCTTTCTGTTCCTAATGCTTTCCAGGTTTCCTTCTTCCCTTCCTAGCACATAGCTGATGGACTCGAGCTCTCTGAACAGCTACTCCTTAAACCTCAGGGGCTTTTTGTTCACTTCTGCTTTCCCTCATGCGATCACTTTAGAGACAGCCCTACTCAGAGAGCATTAAAAAGAGATAATCTAACCCCATTTTTCCAGGGGAGAATTCTCCTGCTATCAGCCACTTACCATTGGAATGGCCTGTGGAGCTCTCCAGCTTTAATCCAGGCCTGGGACAGGTTTGGTTTGTGATGTGAACAACCACCCTGGTGTTCTGCTGGTCCTCAGCAGATCCAGCTGTGGCCACAGCTGGACCTTAGGCAGTTCTGCACGTGTCAGGCTGCAGCAAGAGCCAGGAGGGACCAGTTCCCCTCCCTGTGTCAGGGATTGCTTGGCTGGGCAATGGGAATGCAGCCTGCACTGTGAGCAAGGCTGTGGCTCAGAAAATAAAGATGATAATAATAATAATAACTATAATAATAATAATAATAACAATAATAATGAAGTTGGACTATGCAGGAAAAATCACACTTCTTAGCAGTCTGCCTCAAACCTGCCTTGGAGCCAAAGGTTAATGAGGAGAGGACAGGGAGGGGACAGGCACCTGATCTTGCATGATTAATCTGACAAATGTCTCTCTGGCTGCTGCCCAGTTCCTTGTGGAGATGCAGCTCTTGGATGCATTCACAATGACCTACTTTTCACTGCTGGCCAGAGTTTTGCTGCTTTGTTGTTATTGTTGGACTTTGCTGCTGCTTTTGGTTCTGTTGCGCACGGGCTGAGTGGCCTTGTTGTGCTCAGCACAGGACTTCTCCGAGCACTCTCCTGCTGACAGTGACAATAAAGCTTTGCATCCTGGAGGATCTGTCCTCTGAAGCTCGCAAAAAGGTTTAAAAACTCTGGGTTTTGTTATTTGCCCGGTGCAGAGCTCCCAGGATTTTCCCTTACACCTGTTTGCTCCTAGTGCAGAACAGGGAGATGTTTGATGTTCATCATCATCAAGATAAAGCAGAAAGTGAGAGGTGAAAACACCCAAATACCCCGTGAATGACCCCAAAGAACCTGCCTGGACATGGGGTTTAATGAAGGGCTGACACATTGCCCAGGAGTGTGGCCTCCTCTTTTTCTCCACCCCTGGAAGTGTCCAAGGCCAGCCTGGATCTACCTGGGATAGTGGAAAATGTCATTGCCAATTTTTTGTGTCCTGGGGTTTGATGAATACTGAAAGTAGGTTCAATATTTGCCTTTATGAGTTTTCATCTTCTAAACATGGCCACAAACATTTATCAAATAGACAGTGGGATGATTTGGAGAGTTAGCAAGGAGTAGAGTGTTCATTTAAGATGTTACAAACAAATCTGTTAAGTCAGAAGAAGCTGCAGGTAAAAAGAGCATCAAAGGAACATGGAAGAATTGCAAAAATCACCCAGAAGTGACAGATAAACAGAAAAATGAATACATTTATGCTGATTTTCCTATTGGATGTGCCAATTCCTATTTATTAGGGAAATAGATCATCATTTCTCACCTGTTAAATGCAAACATGAAGGAAAGGCAAAGGCCTGTGGATGTCTCTTTGTTAGCCCAGCAATGCTGATGGCTTTTTAGTCATGTTTGAAACTAAAATAATATTTTCTTCGAATGCTGCCTTTGCCAAATGCAAAGTGAGCTGACATCTGCTTGGCTGGAGCTGGGGTCACATATGAAGCGGTGCCTAAACTGAACAAATATTTCCAATATAAAAAAAAAAAAAAAAAAAAAAAGGAAAAGCAACGAAAATCATTAACCTTTTGTCATTAGCATGAGCTGTTCTTTGAGCTGCTCAGCAGTTTGAATTAGTGCACCTGCCAAAATAAGCACCAAGTGTTGTTACCCTCTTAGGGACAGCCCTGTTCCATAAATCACAGCCTTTCAATGACAGCTAAATGTGGTTTATATCATATAGAGAGCCTGTGTTTATGAATGTGAGATAAAAGGGGTTTAAGCAGTGCAAACACTAGGACTACTGTGTGCAGCCTGTCTCTCTCTCACAATTCTTCCCTTTTTCCTTTTGTGGGATTTCTCCTGCCCATGCACGTGGCTCCCTCTGAATTTTCTGCCAGTGTTGTCCACAGCTGATTTTCCTTCCAGTTCTTCCTGTCCTCATGTGCAGAACCGACTACAAAATCCCCGTGAGTGTCCAGCTGGAAAGAAAGGAGACTTGGAGAAATTAATTATTTGTCAGTGGTTTATATCCAGCTAAAGAGATAAAGATATGGCCTAGTTCATTTAAAAATATGTATTTTGCACAGTTAATTCCTGTACTATTCACAACTAGCAGAAGTCCAGCATCAGGATAAATTCCCCCATTTTCAGTGCTTGAGTTCTTAATTCCTCATTCTTTGTCCACAGCCAACATTTCCAGGTACTTTAGTGTGAGAAGGGAAATGGCTAAAGGGAGATGCCCTCCTGTGTGATGAGCTTTTGTTATAGAGAAAACAAATTTAAACATTCAGTTACAAAATTTCCCAATTGCCTAAAAAATCTGTCACCTCCCAGGTTGATGAAATGTAAATTCCTGATGTTCTGAAAGTGTCCAAAGACAGCTGGGATGTTTCAGGTGTCTGGTTTTCCCCCAGCTATTCCAAAGCATCTTATAAATGGAGAATGTTATAAAAAGCATTTAACCTGAAAAACTTATAACCTGAAAAGGTGAAGGAAGGTCGATTTAAATGGAATATTCAGAAGGAATTGTTCCCTGTGACGGTGGGGAGGCCCTGGCACAGATTCCCAGAGGAGCTGTGGCTGCCCCTGGATCCCTGGCAGTGCCCAAGGCCAGGTTGGACGGGGCTTGGAGCACCCTGGGACAGTGGGAGCTGTCCCTGCCCATGTCAGGGGTAGAATGATATGAGATTTAAGGTTCCTTCCAACCCAAATGACTCCATTATTCTATGAAATTATGGTTTAAAGCATCCCCAGCCACTCTCAGCTAAGGTAGTGTCAACAAATCCCAAAAAGAAAACGAAAGGGTTGTGGGTTATCCAGGCAACTCCTGGTCCGGAGCAACCACTGACTCATTATTTGTCAAGAGTCTCCATGTAAACAGATGAGAACACTGTAATTTTCACTTGTATTCCAGTGCTATATTCTAAGGGCTGTAATTTCTCCTAACTGATTTTTAAATCCCTTGGAAAAGGATCACCAGAGCTTGCGCAGAGAAACCACTTGCTGGCCATGGCAGGAAACAATCTTCATGCATGTCTCCCTGAACTCATTCCAGAGCAATATATTGAGCTGGAATGATGGAATTATTCATTTTTACTGCAGTAAAGGTGGATGGAGGGGGGAAAAAAAAATCAGATAGGAGGCAGAGATGAAGTTAACATTAAAGACCAGGAGAAGAATGGGGATAAAATATAGAGGAGGTGCATTTCTCTGTTAGAGGTTTTGAGTGTGAGTCTGGTTAAATCCCAGGCCAGGAAATCCCATCCTTGTGGAGTTTTGCCATTGAAATCAGGAAAGTTCAGCTGCATCTCTCATTAGCCCAACCCCTGCTTTGGGATGGTTTGGTGGTGAGGATTCCAGAGGGATTCCACACCTCGTCTGGGAGGACACCATCCTCCAGCAGGGCAGGAACACAGCCAGGAGAATTCAAACTGCTACAATTTAATGTGCTCCTTTCAGATGGAGTGAAATAAGTTATGGCAAGGTGGGGGTCAGCCTCTTCTCCCAGGAAATTTGTGATAGCACAAGGGGAAAATGGCCTTGAGATGCACCAGGGGAAGTTCAGGTTGGGTATTGGGGAAAATTTATTTGCTGTGGGAGTGATCTAGCATTGGAACAAGCTTCCCAGGGAAGTGATGGAGTCACAATCCCTGGAAGTGTTCAAACAACAAGGACATGTGGCATTTCATGATATAATTTACTGGGCATGGTGGTATTTGCTTGAAGGTTGGATTTGTCAGCCTTGGAGGTCTTTTCCAATGTTAACTATTCAGTGATCCTGTGATTCTGTGAGCTGGAATGAAAATTCACAGGAATGTCATGGGAATGGCAGGTTTCCCCTTCATTGCTGGGAATCACAGGCACTGCTGGAGGCCATCTTTCACTTGGGAAATGCGTCAGGAGCACAGTTCCTTCAGGAAAATGGGCCCAAATGCCAATTCCTACCAGAAATTTGCCACCCAGCTGAGCTGTCTCAACAGCAGTGGCTTTTCTACACCCTGAAGTTGTCCCTAATTTTGGCTCATGAGCTCAGTTGTGGCTTGGGAGAGCTGTGATCCCTTTCCCCCAGGGCAGCTCCCAGCCCTGGCACAGGAGGTCTGCTTCCCACTGGGAAGTGCCTGAGCCACGCCCAGCCCTCCTAGGGGAATTTTTTGCCACCTCGGATGTTAATTCCTAGAAACTCCATAGTCAGGGTAGTCCTGAGAGCTCTGTGGATCTTGGAGAGGCTCAGAGCAGTTTTGTGCTGCAGCCCCTTGGAGCAGCTCCGTGTTCCTGCAATCTCCATTACAACACAATAACAGGAAACGTTTCAGTGGCCTCTGCAGTACTTGGCACATAATTTCACTTTAATGCTCGTATTGTTCAAGCATTAATAAAACTGGAAACTGTGATATAATTAAATCCATTCTTCCCACAGAGAAATGACTGTCTGAGATAGTGGCTAGAGCAGCAGACTCACAAGTCGCCTGGAGAAGAGAGAGCATTCCCCTGCCAAGGCACAGCAGACACGTGCTTGGGTTTAAATCCCTCTGCAGAAAAAGAGCTCCAGTTGAGAGCTGGAGAGCTCTGGTACCTCTGGATCCAGAGCTGCCAGACTTTATTGCTTGAGCTCTAAGATTATGCCGTTAGACCCAAGGATAAACCGTCCTCACTCGGCGCAAGCTGAGCCCCTCGTGGGATGAGAGACCAAATATCTGATAGTGCCACAGCTCATTTGAACCAGCTGAGCTGAAACCTGAAATGAGAATTTCGATTGGAGGGGCAGGACTGGGGAGATGGCAGTCTGGAATTCTGAACGTGGGGATTCTGAGTGCCTCCACCTGCAACAGGGATGTTCTCATTCATTTCTGAGGCTGGTTGAAGAAGGGCAGATATTTTAGATCATTGTATCATCATCATCATGGCTGAGGAGCTGAAGAACTCTTTCTTTGGTGGCAGCCAGTTAGAAACCTGTAACACAGCACAGAGGGTATTTGCAAAAAGTCTAAGAGATCAAAAAAAAAAAAAAAAGAGTTTATCGTGTTCTTGATGAGGATTCCAAGAGGAATCCAGGTGTTTCTCCTGCCTTTGCTGTGAACCACGTGTGGCGCGAGGTTACAAAATTGGAACTGGGGGAAAGCTCAGAGGTTGAGGAGCTTGGATTTCTCCCCAGTGCGACCTTAACTCGGTGGCAACGGGATTCTCATGCTGTGCTCTCACATCGAGGAGCCTCCCCCAGCCCCAGCAGGGAGTTTGAGCCAGGCAAAGGCAGGGCTGCGCTCCTGGCGGTGCCTTTGAAAGGTGCCCTTGCCTGGCAGTTACAAGATACTGTACTTAAAATGTCAGCTCAGGCAATCTGCTCTGAAAGGAAAATTACCGCAGCAATCACAGCCCTCGATTTCCTCGGCCCTCGTGGAGCACAGGCAAAATGATGAAAATCGTTTGGCCACCCAGAGCCTTAATGTTGGAGTGGCAGGTCAAGGAAAGCTCCAGCAATTAGCCTGCTGTGCTAATGATGTGCCTATTTGATATAGGAGCTGAATAGCACCCTGATTGCCCATAATACGATTATGCACATTTTGGGTTGCTTAAAAAAAAATTTTAAAAAAAAGAAATTGATGGCTTCGAAAAATAGAATCTGATTTCTCTGGCATTTCTGAAAGGCCTCTGTTTCCTGAAAAGCCAAGGGCAGGTTCCAGCTCCTTAGGTTTCCACAAGTGTATTATTAGAGTCCCTCCCTGACCTACCTTTAATGAGGAGAAGATGACATTGTTGAAAAAGATATTAAAATACAGTAGCATGAAAACCTTGTCCCATCACAACACTGTCATAATTCAAGGGGTCTGTTTCTCTTCATGCATCATTAAAAAGAAAAAATAAAGGAGGTGAAAGAAGATTGCTCCAGGGTGGATATCCTTAACAATCCAGTTACTGAATACACAAATTCTGGTAATCAGAAAACATTCTCTCTCCCTTTTTTTCTTTTTTCTTTTTTTTTTTTTTTTAATGTCAAAGTCCATTCACTCCACTACTGATACAAATGCAGTCCTGACCCAGACCTGAAAGCCTATCAGGGTACTCTTCAAGGTTCTAGGAGATGTTGAAGACACACAAAAGTCTTTTGTAACCATCCTCTGCTGTCTTTGTTCCATCCTCTTTCTGTGAGTGGGATTTCTCTATGTCTGAAAAAGGCTTGAGTAAAACTCAGTGGTGGAATGGCAGATTGTTTCACTTAGCTGTAACAACCTTGCTCTGTTTCTTACTAGATTTCCTGTATGTTTTAACTGGCCCTGTACAGATGTGTACAATTGTGCCCATTCCAGAGACATTAACATGGAAGGACATGAACGACAATCCTGGATTTCCCTCCAGGCCAGAGTCCATTCCGTGCTGCAGCAAAAATCCAGTCCAAGTTTTTCCAAATTACCGACTTCATTCCGGACTCCAGCAGAAATCCGATCTGGGTTTTCCAAATTGCCAAGTCCATTCTGGACTCTGGCCGAAAACCGGTCTGAGTTTTCCAAATTACCGGGTCCATTCCGGACTCAGGCAAAAATCTGGTCCAGGTTTTCCAAATTACCGAGTCCATTCCAGACTCCGGCAGAAATCCAGTCCGAGTTTTCCAAATTACCGAGTCCATTCCGATCCCCGGGCAAAATCCAGTCCAGGTTTTCCAAATTACCGAGTCAATTCTGGACTCCGGCAAAAATCTGATCCAGGTTTTCCAAACTGCCAAGTCCATTCCAGACTCCGGCAGAAATCTGGTCTGGGTTTTCCAAATTACCGAGTCCGTTCCGTACTCCAGCAAAAATCCGATCCGGGTTTTCCAAATTACCGAGTCCATTCTGGACTCCAGCAGAAATCCAATCCGAGTTTTCCAAGAGATGGGTTTTTGGTGAGCTCTCTCTGCTGTAACCACAGGCTCGGCAGTGCCCGTGGATTAACGGCTCCCCTGGACACAGGAGGCTGCACAAGCTGACAGTCAGGACAAGCATTTATTATTATATTTATATTATATTATTATTATTTATTATATTATATTCCAGCCTGTGGGATCATCACTGTCCACCAGGCAGAGCTTGGAGAATTTGGGACAAAACCACAGCGTGACCTGCAGCCAGTGCCGACTTTGGGAACACCTCAGGGGCCTCCAGTTTGGGGCATTCCAGCTTTTTTCCCCTGGCATTCTGTCCCGAGCAGTTTAATCTCAGGCAGCACTATTCATTGACATTAAAAAAAAAAAGCAAATCCCCTCTTTGGAAAGAGGACAGGGAAATCTCGAGGTGATTCGTGCCGTGATTTTGGGGACAATGGCTGCTTGTGTCTCACAAATGCTCCAGAGGGATTTCAAATGATATTTTTCGGATTCCCAAGGAGAGGAGTGGGAGCTTGGGAAAGCTCAGGACTGTCTCCATACATATTCAGGATTTCTCGTTGTTTTCTGATGAAGGGATAGGCTCTGTCCTATGACTTGTGAATGGTCCCTCGACACCAGCCCCGAAGATTTTTTTTAATTATGCAAGCCTGGAATGACAAATTTGGACCCGGTAGTGACAGGCTAGCCTTGGTTTAAAAGGAGGTTGAACCTAAAAGGAAGTGGAAATCTTATACAAATTTGCTTCTGCTCCTTGAAAGTTTTTTCATCCAAAACCCTTTCTTCCCTTCCATTTCTCCATCCATTTTTGCTGCTCCTGGGGATTATCAGGAGAGTTTGTCAGGAAGAAAGAGGGTGAAGAAAACTTTTTTAAAGCATTTTTCACTGGTCTTTGAGTGGATATTGAGATGTTTGAGATATATTTGTACCCCCTGCTCCACTTTTCAGATGTGGCACTGGCTGCTGCTGCTGCATCTCTGCATCCATGGGGTGCTGGGCCAGCTCCAAAGCCGTGGGATGAGTTTGTGGGATGAGTTTGTGCCTCTGCCCCAGCTCTGGATAAAACCCATCCCTCATCTCCACCCACCCCAGGCAAGGTCCCACCACTCCATCAGCAACACATCTCAAGAAAAAGTTTCCCAAACCACCCCAACACCGAGGGAGGACCAAAACAGAGGCAAAAGGAGCATCAGTCAAACCTCAAAATGAACTTTAACAAGAAGAATGAGCAGGAAAAGTTAATCAAAACCACACCAAGTCCCTGGCATTGCTGCTCTTCTCTGTGGCGAGGTGCAGAAAGAACCAGAAACTGCTTTTCTCTATTTTTTGTAAGACTTTGTACTAAAACATGGTTACTCATAATCAGAAGAAAAATCTGCTGCCCTCTAATTTGACAACCACAGCATTTCAAATGTTGTTTTCCCATTTTTAATCTTGTGGAGGGAAAAGAAAACAAAGATAAAGATGTGTAAATACAATTAATTCACACTTGCATCAGTTCTCTGTCCTCACTACTGGAAAGAGCTTTAAATATTTACTGCATTTCACACATTGCACTTTCCTAATCTATTCACACAAACGGACAAGATATATAAATATATCCGTATGATTTTATATATTCCAGTTTCCCTCCTTTAAACCTGCAGTCCAGCATTAGTGAGCTACAGAAGGATAAATTGAAATTCAGACTGGCAAAATTGAACTGAAAAGTCTCAGCTACAATTTGTCTAAAGCAACATGTTTTATGATTATTTTGCCCTTCCCTACTAATGACTTTCTGACTCTTTCCATCCCCTGTGTACCCAAGGGATATTCAGCATTATCTGTGCACATCAATAATTTTTATGGGACATGTGTTTTCACTTTGTAGCAGCCTTTTTTCATTGCTTAAAAGTAGCAAATAAAGCTCTAATAAAAATCGATGCTTGTGTCCCGTCAACACCAGGTATAGGTTTTCCAGCCAGCCATAGGATTTCGTGTTGCAATCCAGCTTGCTGCTGTTCCTGGTTCTCCACACAGCCAGGAAAATAAAATCAGGCTGTTGAGGCTTTGGAAGGGAAAAGCAAATCAACCAACAAATATTTGGAGAAGAGTAATTTGGGGAATATTAGATAAACTTTCTTGCCTTACTTTAGTACAGGAAAATTATCTCTACTTCCAGGTTTTTAATATCCCTAATATTATTTCTGCATCTTCTGGGTCTCTGGTTTTTGCTGACTCATCTGCCATTTGAGACTTTTCCTATGCCTCTAACTCACACATCCTTTATTCTCTTGGAACCTATTTTGGAGCCCTCAACTCTCCCTGTGGGATTCATTTAGATTTTTAAAAAACACTCAAGCTCACATGAAACCTCTTAGTCAACATTTAATTTAGACTCTCGGATGCAGAGACCCTCAAACCATCCTGATTTCCAAAGGAAGGGGGAAATATGGACATGGAAAAATGTTGCTGCTGCAAGAAGCCAGGAGGCTCTGCCTTGCAGGAAAAGGTGCAGGGCAGCATATCTCTGCTTCCTCCAGCTTTCACTGTCACTCTTATCAACCCCAAAATCTGCCAAATCTGCCAGATCCCCCTCCCTGCATAAATAAACTGGAACATCTCAGCCACCCCTCTGGAGCGCTCTGCAGGATGCAACCTGTGAGTCGTCCTGCTCCTTTATCCTTCCTGAAGCCATCAATCCCCCCCAAATTCCCCAGATTTAGAGCCATTTCTACATTAGGACAAAAATTTAAATCAATGCCATACTGGGATGAAATCAATCCCCCAGTGGGATTTAAATCAGTGCCTGTGCTGGGATTGATTTGCAGAATGAGGGATATCAAATGGCACAGGCCACTGCAGTTTCCACGGAGTGCCCAGAGGAGGGAAGCTGGATTAGGATGCTGAGGTTCCCCATGATGCCCAGGGAATATCACCTCCCTCCCTGGGCCCAAATCTCCCAGCATTTGCACTCCAGGAGCCTTTGTGGTCTCCAAAGGATCTTACACTACTCACAGCCCCAAAGAAAAGGGCTTCTCATGTGTTTGGACCCTGTCTTCCCCTTTTCCTCAGAGGTATTTGGGGTTTTGGAGTGGTTTTTGGGATGCTGCTGATCGCTGTGGGTTGTCCCCATGTATCTGACAGCTTTTAGCTTTCTAAAACTGTTCAGTTGGAGATTATTTAGGCTTATCTCTCTTTTCTTCCCCGTGCCTGTGTTGAAGGGAAATGAAATCCTGTTTGATGTGAGGGACACACCTAAAGCTCTGCTCGGCGCCCAGCAGAGCTCCCCGGGGAGCTTTGATCCACAACAAGCTCTGTCCCTCCAGTTCTCTCACCTTTTAATCCTATTCATCCCCATAAAACCACCAGCCCAAGCTGCTGCACCAGCCAAGGGCCCTTTCCAAACTCTGACAGAGCTGGGAGTTGTAACGGAGAGAAAGATCAACACCTCAACTCACTCTTGATCTGCTCCTGGTCTGCTCCAGGGTTTCTGGCAGGAACAGAGGGAGGGGAAGGTCCAGAAGGGACAGGACGTTGCAGCAGTACCTGTCTGCCCTCCTGGAACAGCAGAATCGTCTCCTTGCAGGAGTCTGCAGCTTGCCCTGAAGGCCTGGAGTAACCTCATTACCACCGGGGCTCCCCTTCATCACAACTTAACAGCTTTTTATGGATTTGTGTTGGATCCGAGTTCAAGTGCTCCAAAAGCAGTGATGTCCTGCCAGTGATTTAACTGGAACCTCAGACAAAAATGTTCCCTTTGCTCTCAGCTCCAGCCTGTGGGCCAGGGATGTGTTTCTTTTTAACACAAACACCTTTTTTTTTCCGCTCAAAAATCCCCAGAGAGAAAGCAGACAAACCTGCTGTGAGTACTTCACATTTAATGTTCCGTGGTTTTTGCAAGCCTGGGACAGTGAGATGGGCAGGATTCATTCTGAGCAGGACCTGGCACTAAGGAAACTTTGCAGCTCTTTAAGATGGGACCAAGAAATTCACAGCAAAGGCTGCACTTACTGGAAACCAGTCCCTGAGGGGCAAAACCCTGGAGTTCCTGCTGGATTTTTACAAGCCAGGTGTGCTGGCAAGAAACCTGCAGTGGTCCTGTGAGGCAGGTAGCCTGACAGCTTCTCTCCATCACATCTTTACAGGTTCATGGAGCCTCTCCAGACCCAAGGAATTTTGCTCCAGGCATCCTGGTCCTCTCTGGTGGTTTCAGACTTTGAATAGGTTATAGAGGGCAGGGAGCATCCTGCCTGTCCCTCATTCCCTGCTCCTCTGAATTGGGACAGCTCAAAAAGGATCAGGTGCTGTGGGTAACAGGAGTCAGAAGGGTGATTTGGGTGGCCAGAGCAGAGCCAGGGACAGGTTTCTGAGTGACTACAGGAGCCATCACTTCTTGGGAAGCTGAGATGAAATAAAAGAGTGCAAAGAGGCAAAGCAAAAGCGTGAGCAGAAAGTCTGGGCTGGGGACAAAGAGCTGGGGGCAGCAAGGAGCAGCAGCGACCCCCACACCTCTCCCCATCACACAGCCCCATCCTGGCTCACCAGCCCCTCATGTCCTGCCATGGGAGGTGCTGAAATCCCTGCCCCAGAAAACCAGAGCACCCAGCAGCCACTCAGCCTTGCACGCAGCAGCATAAAACACATCCAGTTGGGTTTTTTTATCCTATTGCCTAAGAGTAAAAAAGACCTTTAAAAGTTTAAAAAATAGCCCTCATTTGGGGTTTATGCTCTTTGCACTCCCTCCTAACAAAGAGCTGTTTCTTTCCCGTTTTTCACGGGGAAATCAGGAAACTTTTGGAGTTTGCAGGTCCGAGCGAGGGCGAGCATCTCCTCTTTTCCTGCCGGTGACAAGGGCAGCAGTGATCTAATGGAGTGTACATGTTCGAAGTGGGGCTTCTTCATTGGGAAACTCTTGCCAGAGCTCCATAAATGGGGCTCCTTCTTTTCTGACCCTTTGCCCTACTTCAAATGAGCTTTTAAACCCTTTGGAAAACATGCGGTTTTGCTTTCAACTGCACTAACGCTCGTAACGTGTCATTTTGGCTCTCCTTGGATGTCCACGTTGAAGGCCCAGATTTCAGAGATTTCAGCTGGCAATGTTGACAAGCAAGCCCTACTCAGGGGCTATCAGGCACCCAAGCCAGCTTCTTTTAAAAGCTCTGTTAGCTCAGCTGTATTTTTCTTTGTACACCCAAATCCTTCTGGCCGTGACAGGCGGCTCCGCTCTCCGCACGCTGCAGACGGTTCCTACATAAAGCCCCGAGTGTCCACACTGACGGTGTCAGGACTCACCTGGGCTTTACAAGGCACTAAAGAAAATCCTGGTGGCATCTTGCCCTGCTGGCAGCCCTCCAAAAACGCCCCAAATCGCTCCCTGTGCCAGCAGGGACAAAGCCGGTGTGTGCCGGAGCGCGGCGGCGCTGCCCACCTTCTCCACCCGCGGTATTTATTCAGCTTTGTGCCATGAGAATTTGAATTTTAAAAGAGGGATTCTGCAGCTGGAGAGAGCCCAGGCTGGGAATAAGAGGGGAGAGGGGGAAAGGGCAGGAAGTTTCTGTGCTGTGCAGGGGCGTTGGGATGGTTTCCTCCCGCTGCTCCCCCGTGCAGGAGCTCTGTGAGTGGCCTGTTTGCAGATATCCTGTGAATATGGATATTTTTCCATTCCTATTTTAGTGGCTGCCCTCAGTCTGAGCTTTCCTGGTGGATTTCAAAGCTACAGACAGGGATTCATAGAATCATTTAGGTTGGAAAAGACATTTAAGATCATTAACCCAACAGTGCCAAGTCCACCACAAACACATGTCCACAGAAAATAAAAAATCACCAGCCCCCCATCAAACCCAAAAATCACCAGCTGCAGCCAGAATTATGTTTTTTGAATCCTCTCACACTATTTAGAACCAGTTGGTTTTGAGCATCTCCTTCCTTAACACATGCAGAAACATCTGCTAATAAATAATTTCTGATGAATTAAAAGTTATACAAGGTAATTTAACAGCCCTATTTCGTGTGTTGTTCATAGTAATTTCATTCATAATAACCTTTAATCATTTATTTCTGGCAGACAAGTTGTTTTACTGTAGAGCACCAGAAAACCATCAGGTAGTAAATAGGTTTTGACCTGATATATCTAAATAATATTTTAGGGAGGGATTACTGAGTCTATTCACTCCACACTGAAAAATAAAACCGGTTTCAGTGGTAAAATTACAGCCTCATCTCCCTTGGTCACAAAGAGCAGAGGGATTTTGGTTCCTCCAAAAACGGCTCTGAGCAGCCCAGCTCTCCCCCATTATCTGGATGTGGGGTATTTTTGTTGAATTATTTTATCAGTTCTGGTGAGGGATCTCCCCTTTCTCTTTCCTAATTTCCACTCCCACCGAGGGGGTGAATCCCATTTCCCTGCCCTCCTTCCTCTGGGCATCCCAGGGAAGCCACAAAGCATCACCGATTAAAAGAAATGCAGCAAAAAACAGGGTGACGTCCAGTGTCTTTATGTGACAATGTAAATCCAAGCTGTAGGTGATGGTCTGGCACATAAAGGAGTCACTTTCCTCAAAAATAACAATATTTTATCCCCAAAGAAATGGAAAAGGGGGAGAAAAAAACCTTGCCAGAGCACATTTAGGGAGAAGCATCCCGGCCTATAAATGTTTTTGGGTACATGACCAGCTCTTTAAAAAGTTATGGTGGATTTTTCTTCAGAAAAGCTTTTCATTAAAGTCATATTTATTTCTTTGGCCTTAAGTAATAACGTAAAGCACTCCTACTTCTTCTAACACACTATTAACAGCATAATTAATTCTCAGCAACAGGAAACAGAAACCTTTCTTCTTCACTTCATCATCCCAGAGTCAGACCTTCAGTCTTCTTCCAGGATCCCTATCAAACAGATGGCTTTTATACTCATAAACATGTTGAGCTCAATTTTCCTCCTGCTGAGTGAAAGATTCAAACAAACCAAACTTCCCTACTACTGCTAGGAAATTCCAAACATCTAGAAATACTTTTACAGATGTTCCTTGGCAAGTGACTCTTCGAAATGTGTGTGGTTCGAAAAAGCCAAGCCCAAAGCAATGAATTTCGCTGATGAAAATTGCTGAATAAAATAAAAAATGAGGGGGGGTAGAGAAGAAGGGAATGATAGAAAATAAGAGAAGCAGCAGACTTTTAGCTGGATAACCCAGTTTGGGAGGCCTGGGACAGAGCATTTTTTAATTTATGTTTGTTTGCAAGATGTAACCTTTCAAGCTAAACTGGGTTGACTTTTTAATGAACAGTGTCCAAACTTCGAGACAGCCTTGGCAAATTTCTCGCTTCAGGGATGGGAGCCGGTGGTTCAACCACACTTGGAGCCCGAGCCAGGCCAATTTTCGGTGGTTAAGACTAATTTTAGAGGGTGAAATTTCAGGGATGCAAATCCATGCAGGATGGAATCCTCACCGATACAAACAGCCCTGGCTACGTGCTGCTTTCAAGCAGAGCTCGCCTCAATTTAAGGTCTCGCTGTTGTCCCGCTGTTCTCATTCCCATTTATGAGACATTTATCCTGTTAAATCCCAATCCCTGCGTACAGCTAAGGCTGATCCACGAGTGGATAACTCTGCTGAGTGCTGGGACAATAATCCAGATGTTTCACCTAGCGAATACATGAGATATTTTGCCGTCTGCCAGGCGTTGCCTTGGCAGGCAGAACCTTTGTTCTCTCACCGATGAACGCAGAGGAATTTCCAGGGGGGTTTAGCAATGGAGGGAATGGATGAGAAGTGGGGAAAATTGAAGAAAGTCAGAACCACACGGTCCTACACTGGCTGGGAACTCAGCAAACAGAGCAGGGTGCATTTTTAAAGATGTTTTCTGAAGGTGAAGTGGCATCCATGGGCACTGTGAAATACCACAGCACCAACCCTCAACTCTTGGCTCCATATAAATAAAATGTATTTCATGAGGATTGGAAATCTGGGATGCCACCACTTCTCCCCTCTCTTTTTCCAAGCATTAACCCTCCCCACAACTTTTTTTCTTCTAATGGCTCTCTGGTTTGGTGGGTTTTCCAGCATTCTGCATTTTTCCTCTCCCCGAGTTCATGTTCGTTACACATGAAACCATCTCCAGACCCCTGGGAAAAACCTCATAAAAATTCAGGAATTATATCATCTCCATGCTGTTTTTAAGGAAAAAACAATCTGGTTTTTTGGACAGGCTCTAGTGAGCATTAGCAGCACTCTCTCCTCCACGCTCTGTGTGTGTCTGGTTACCTTGCCCTGAGCCAAACAGCTTCATTAAATCTCATTTAAGCGCTGGCTGCGGTCAACTCTTGTGACTCCAGCCCGAGCTGGAGCAGAAAATCCACAACCTCTTCACACAAAGCTCATCTCGTTGGGCCAATATTATTTTCGTCTTCCTGAACATCATTGTCTGCCCTGCACCACCAATTAGAGACACTGTTTGTTTTGGAAACGGCTCAACAAAATGTGTGTGGATCAGACAAACGCAGGGCTTCAAATGGGCAGGCGTGTTTTTTGGCTAATATTGTCTGATAAGGCAGCTTTATCTGCACCTTTTCCCCTGAGCTGGCTCTCCCCTTATTTGAAATGATTCTATTTTACAAGCTGGATGTCAACAGTACCTGTTTATGGAAGGTGACACCGGCTCCCCCCTGCCGCTGGTGTTATCGATGAGGAAGCACTAAGTGGGCGTGTGAGTATTTTTAAAGTACACTGCAAAAATAAAATAACAAGGGGGCCCCCTGATTTATCCCTCTGCTAACAAAATAATGAGCCTGCCACCTACAAAAGTGCTGCTCTTCTGGACTCACTTTGAGAAGAAATCCCTGTTTCTCCTCGCAAGAGGAGAATATTGAGGGTATCTTGGAAATTAAACAATTCGTTTTTCTGTTGTTTGCTGGCTGGATTTCAACTACAAATTTTTGTTCCTTTTTTTTCGTTTGCTTGTTATGACAAGTGCTGCTGGTCCTACATTGTGGAGTGGGAGAAAGAAATTATCATTTTCACCTCATTCTGGCTCTCCTCAATCCCATCTCTGAATGTCAGAACCAGTGAGAAATCAAGAACTTCTTGAAAGTGTCTGCACAAGAACCATGATTTCCATATCAAAGTCATAATTTCCATATTAAAATTTCCATATTAAGGCCCTTAATTGAATGTTTTTACTACAACCTCATGCACACACACACAGGACTATGTAGGGGCAGGAATTAATCAGTCCCAGTTTTTAAAGCACGGGGTTTCAGGGCTGATAATCAACATTCCACAGCACCTTTCCAAGCAGTTTTCAGAGCTGCACAAACAATCTCTGTCCCTGCCTAAAACAAACCAGGCAAAACCCCAGGGGTGAACGTGTCCAGCAGATGCTCCCAGGTGCTGTGACACATCTGGTAGCAGTGGCCCTGCTTTAGGTCCCCAAAACTGTTACAGAGAAATTTCTTTCTCTAATATTCATTCCTGACTGTGGCAACAGCTCCAAACAATTCCCAAAAGGGTGTAGCTGCCCTTGGAAAATCCAGAGTTTCAGCTTTCCTGTGCTCCGTGCAGTGGGTGGGGGTGGATTTGGGGTTGGGGTGTTCTTAGAGCATTGCAGATCCTGCAAGAAATGAGAGAACACAGGCAGAGAAGACAAAATTTGCATTTCGGGGTCAAACTTCAGGATGAAAAGGTGGGGATATTATTTAAGCAGTGGTGGGGTTTATCTTCCTCACATTCAGGTAATCTTCTAAACCTCCATATAAAATGAATTAATTACTACTGGGAAAATTACTGTCCAACAAAACTACTCCACTAATCAATTCCAAGCTTGCCAAAATCCAAGATAAGCAAACCAGAAGCTCCTTGATGTATCAGTGATGCCTTAATCTTAGCTCCCAAAAAATAAAATCAATTTGACCACACTTTTGCCAAAACAAAAAATGAACTTATTTGCATTTTTTTGCTTCATGAAAGATTGTGATGCTAAACACTTTACATCTGGCATATCTGATGTTCAAACACATCCAGCTTCCAACACCCCCAGATTTCTATTTGGATTTAGTGAGGGACTAACAGCATAGAAGCATTTTTTCTTATTTTATAATCCAAATGCTTTCCCAGCACGTACATGAGCAGAATCCCATTCCATCAGGGATTCCTGCTCGTGTTCCTACCAGAGTGTCCAAATGTGTTTTTCTGGAGAAAACGATGTGCCTGTGAGGTTTGCTGTGGTCAGGCAGCAGCAGCCTCTTGTTCTGTGCTTAACGAGCTAATAAAGACAGGCAATGAAGAGACCTGGTACCAGACATAGCCCAGCTGTCCCAAAATTATTCCTCCTCCAGCTCCCTTTTACCACAAGGCTGGGTTCTAACCCAGCCCACCCTGGCCCAGATGAGGTTTTCCACGGACCACAGTGGGATTTGGGTCAGGCTCACAGTAGCTGAAAGCAAGCAATTACATTTAGAGGGAGGAAAGGAAGGAAAAACAGCTCAACAGCCCGAGCTGGGCCAAATTCTGGAGATGCACCAGGGAAAAATCCTCCCGTTGTTGCTTTTCTAAGGAAATGAGCATCCAGCACAGAGACACTGAATTCATTTAGGAGTGATTTAAAATCAGCGTTCTGAGGGGGTGTGTGCACGTGGAAAAGCAGGTTTGAGACATAAATATATTCCTTTTGTTGACAGTGGAAGAAGCACTGTTTCCTTTGGTCCTAGCAAAGAGCAAACAGTTGCTCTGATGGTCTTGGCAAGTGAAAAACTTTATTTTTATCAGACAGAGGAGGAAAGCCTGTGCAGCCATTGCCAAGGAGTTACACACTACATGACATGTCCCATTTAGTCCCAGTGCTCCCAGTGAGGAATTCTCACGGCACATCTGTTTCTCTGAGGGGTTTCTCATCACTCCCCTCCCCTTCTGGGTGGGAATATCCAGGACAATCTTCCCTGGCTTGCATAGAGGAAAGGTTTCTTATAAAAGTGAAGATATTTTTAAGCAATCACCAAGATCAGGGTGAGCACGTTGTCAGCTGTTTCTTGTGCTGTCCTGGATGGCAAAGGGACAGGACAAAGGACAATTATTTGAGATCTCTGGTGCAGGTGACACCTGAGGGAGAGGGTAGTCGGGCAGCTGGGTGGCTTCAAGGCACCTCCTGAACTTCATTTCCCTCTGGAAGAAAGGGCTCCTGACTCATTTGGACCAGCACAAGGCCTCTGGAAAAGATAAATATTGAAAGGCAGCGTTTCCAGAGTGGAAATGCTCCCAGTTCTGAGCCTCCCAGCACCACAGTTAACCCTTCCCTTGTGCTGAGCCAGGACAGGCTCCACTCTCCAAGGAGATAAATTCACTTCACGTGCTGGACTGAGCTGGAATCAGCTAAATAATCCCAGCTGGGCTGGAAAAAGGGTTGGAAGGACTGAAAAGGGTTGTCACTCCCAGCTTTATCTACCAAAGGAGCAAGAAAGCTCCACCCCACACTTGCATAATAGCAGAGATTGGCTCTATCATAAATACGGGATCACTGCTGCACAGTTCCAGGCCTCTGATCTTCCCTGATTTTCCAGCAAAAGAAATTTTGCCTTCTTGCTTCATTGTACATTTCCCAATTTAACATTGATCCAGGGAGCAGTGATTTAAAACACCTGCATTCCCTGTTTCGCAATGAAACCTTAGGAAAACTCCGGAGATCGCCACAATTTGCCACTCCGGATTTCTGAACGTCTGGGCTTGCTGAGCTCTTTCTTTCCTTTTTTTTCACTCCCGACAGCTGGCTCTTAGCAGGCAGACTGGTGCTTAAAGCGTCTGATATGATGTGAGAAAGCAAAATAATCACCTGCCAAGGATTTCATCTTCATAAAAGGCAAGGTGTAAGATCAAGTTTCAAAACGTGTAGGAGTTCGGCGCACGCGGTGACACCGCCGTGAACCCTGAGGAACCAACTTCTGTTAACTTTAAAAACACAACATTCATCTCCTTGCCCCGCCAGACCCTGGTTCTGGCAATGCTTGGGCGCTTCTGGGAGGAAAACTCAAGGGAGAATGGAAAAGGGAGGGAAAAGAGGGAGAAAGGAAGATTCAAAAGCTGCTACGATCCGCCAGCCACCTCCACCAGGCCTGCGTTCTCCTCTTCCATAAAAATATCTGGGATCACTTCGCCTTTGCAGCTCAGCCAAAAGCGCTGGATTCACACTTGGTTAGCCAGGGAGAATTTGCCCATGCACACGGATGATGGAAAATTGAGAATAAAGCCTTTCTTCTCAGTACACACATGAAGGGAGTGGGTTTTTCCTGGGAAGAAAATTGTTTGGAGGCAGTTTAAACCTCAATAAAAAACTGGCAGGGCAGCTGTCAGGATAAAACTCTTCTGTTAACTAAGATGGACTTGTTGTGTTACCTTTGCAGCTCTGGAGAAATGAAGTTGTTGATTTACTTTTCATCTTTAATTAGCTTTTTTTTCCTAATTCGGCTTGGAAAGATAAAAAAAAAGATTTAAGGATCTCAGTTGTTAAGAGAGCAATTTTTCTGGTTGAATAAATATTTATGTTGTTGCATATTATTTTTACTGGTTCATGGATGGATGGATGGATGGATGGAAGGATGGATGGATGGATGGATGGATGGATGGATGGATGGAAATAACATTTATATTTTTAGAGAAAAACTGAGTCTCTTCCTTCACTGATTCTCATTTCCACCTCTACAAAATAAAAGCCAAAACAGGTGGTAAAGGACGGAACACTGATTTAGGGGCCACCAAGCATATTTTTTCACCCCTGGATTCTAAATATTTTTCCAAAAGAGAAATCTATCCATTTTGCAGATGGGGAAGGAGATTCCTGATAACTGGAAACCCAAAACACCGGAATTGCCATGGGCCATTTTCATTTGTGGCTGTGAGGAAGAAGCTTTGGCCCACATGGTTTATCTGCCTTGGGCACATTCCATCACCAGCAAAGATTCCAGCCTTTCCCCCCAAAACTGCACGTGGATTAATTGTCCTTCCCTAAAGGAAAACTGTCCCAAACCAGATTAAAACCCAGCTCTGAAAACTCTCTAAATAACAATCGAGTACAATGTATTTGATCAGTGCAGTATTTTCTACTACAAATTTTGGCCGTAATTTCCAAAATGTTTCTCAACTACATTAATTTATGTATTTCCGAAGATTTTTTTTCTCATAAATGTTTGGTCCTGACATCTCCCTGCGAACTTTTTGCTGCTGGTCTCATAAGAATGTGCTCCTGGTGGATTTTGCTGGAGCTGTGCTGGGCTTGGTTAAAAGACAAGAAATTTGCTGCTTATATTTCAGATTTTTCTGCCTGGGAGCTCGGCTGATTTTAGCTCTATTACATCCATTAGATCTATTTTCGATCTATTATTTGGACTAATAACTGATATTAAGGAATTACCTCCTCCTATAGAATTTAGATGTCCCTTTACACAGCAGATAAAAATATTACAGTGTGTGCTCAGCTACAAAACTGATCCTACTAATCAGTGAGTAATTACATGTATATGTGTCCATGCGTTAAATCTGTAAAAAATGGAATTTGGGGATATTTTTGGCACGATCCTTGCAGGGTGTGAGTGGGAATAGATCCACAGGGAGGCAGGATCAGCTAATTAGGCTTCTCCCCCCTCCCCCGGATTTTCATGTCTCGCCTCCTGTTTTGTGTGTTTCCAAACGAGTACACGGTAATTACTTCATTAGGAAACTATTAGAAGGGAACAAGAGAAGATGAGTCACTCGCTTTTTGTCCCTGCTTTTATCTGATGGTGAGAAGAGAAGGAATTTTAAAAATCTTTTCTAGGTCAGCGATCCTTCCAAGTGCTCGTGCCCATCTTCCCTCCTCCCTTCCCCCTCCTCCACTCCAAGTGATTTTGCAGAGCCTGGTGTGGATGCAGGAATTTACCCACAAGGAGCCTTTTCCACTAGAAAAGTATTTATTTATTTCCTTTCCATATTTTGTTCTCTCTAGATAAAGAAAACCAGCTCATCCGTACTTTTTTTTTTTTTTTCTCTTGCAATAATAATTTCTTGTGAATTACATTTTGTGGCTCTCAGGCTTTGGCTCAGAAGTTCTCTCACATTGAGGGAACTGGATGGAAATATTTAAAGACAAGGAGAAATATTTTTAAATCGAAACAAAAACTTTTGTAAAACCTGTGTGTTGCAAAATACTCCTCAATCCACATTTATGTCCTCACTCATCATATATCTTTTTTAATTGCTTAATGTGTTTATGCTACTTTCTTTTTTCATGGGCTGTCTTCATTCTTTCACTTCAACCACCATGTCAAGGATATGACAAAGAGGAGCCTCCAAATCCTTATTTAAGCAGTAAAATAAACGATTTGGTTCCCAGAAGAGCTGAGCACTCTGCAGTCATGAGCAGGGATGAGAATTCCAGTCAGTTTTAAAATGGAAGCCTTAATATTTATTGCATCAGAAATGTATTTATCATCTTCTGGAAAGGAGATCTGGCGCATTCAGGAGAAAGTTCCCTCAGAGAATGGGAACTGAGTCCCTTGCTGGCTGTTTAATCACAGTATCAGCTTGCCTTGCTGTTTTCCAAGTCATTTTACCATTGACTTGCCAAAACATGTGAGGTCTCCTTGCCCCAACTGCCACTCGGATTAAAAGTGATTGACAAGGGATACAATCAAGGTCTGATTCAGAATTCACCAGGCTTAAACTCCTCTGGTGAGAAAATACTTTGATTCCACCAATGAAAAAGCTAAAAATACCCCTTGGGATAACCCTCACGAGTTAATATTTGAATATTCCAGGAGTATTGCAGCCACAGTCAAAAATCTAATGAAAAGCAACTCAGAGCAGTGGCTGGTTCCAGTTCCTTGCAACAACAACAACAAAAACGTGAGGCTTTGAGATCAGAATCTCTCGGTGTGATTTGCATATTGATACAGAGCAGATGTTCCAGCAACAAATGCTGCTGCATCTGCTGATGGATTGGCTTCAGCTGCCTGTAGAGGAGTTCAGCGGGGGAACGGTGTCACATTTGTCATTCTCATCGGCTTTATAAGTCCTCTGTTGACTCAACAGTACCTGAACAATTTTTTTTCCCTCCAGTAAATTAGAGAGGGAAGCCTGCAGGGGCAGATGTGGGGAAGGGGGTATTTTTCCCAGATCACAGGAGAGGTTGGCTGAGGCTGCAGGGATGAGTTTTGCTGTTTGTTTTCACACTGTTCTGCTCAGCTTTTTTTTATTTTTTTTTCTCCCTGTCTTGGATAAAAGGCAGAAAATAAAAAGAAGTGGTCAAAACATTGGTCCTGTCATTCAATAGTTGTCATTGTTTTATTTTCATGTCAGGTTATGCTGATGTGGCCCCTCCCAGCATTTCTGGAGGAGTTATATGAACACTATTAGAAGCTTTGATATTAAACCCTGAGCCTCAGGAGTGTCTTGCTCCAGAGTGAAAACTGAGCAGTGAAACAAAGAGTGATGCTCTGAATGACAAATTTCTCAGAGGCTTTTTGAGGACATATTTGGAGAAGGAAAAGCCAAGGGCATCGAGGCGGACTGGGTGAAGCTTCTTCTAAATAACAACAAACAAACCGAAGTGTCCCAAAGAAGGGAGTTCCTGTGGACACCCTGTGTTTGCAGCTCCTCCCATGCACTGCAGTGAAAAAACAGTTTTAGCAAATGTTGAAGGACTGGGGGCTATGCGCAAAAAAAAGGGTGGAAATTCAGGGCCAAAAAGATTCCAGCTCTGCTCCTCAGAAGAAAGGATTCCCTTCGAGGTGCAGCAGCATAAATGTGCTGTACAAACAACACCCAGAATCCCGCATTAGAGAAAACCAAATAATAGGTGCCTAAGGAAATAGCTGGGATTTAGGGGGCTTAAACCCAGGCCCTGCTGTGATACAATAGCCTTATTAAGCATGATATTTTATATAGGATCCAGAGAGTTTGAAGGGTTTGTGCCGTGTTTGGGTAAGGATCAGGGGGATTTCGGGAGCTGTGACCTCATCCCGCATTTGATGCTATCGGAGCTCGGCTGCTGAAGGGCTCTGAGGTTTGGCCAACTGGAAGGCAGAGCCCAGAGCAGCTCTGCAAGCTCGGTGTTTACCAGCCTGGAGCCTATAATTGGTTTTTTTTTTTTTTCTCGTGGGAGAAGTTCAAGGCCACCCAAAGAGTTTCACAGAGCTCACCGAACCAATAAATGCTGGAGTTAGGAAAGGCCACAAACCGGAGCTGCCGGCCAAGGCTTGGCTGCCTGGCTCCCTGGGACTTTAAAGCAAATTGTGTGGCTAAAACCTCCTGCACCTCTTGGAAAGCTTTGGGCTTCACCCACCTTCCAAAAATAAAGCATCTGGAAGAGGGGAAGAAGTCCCCTGTGAGCAGGAATGGCAATTTTCCTTGAAATTATTTGGTATTTGCCAGCTCTGAAAGCTCTTGAGTTATCCCAGAATCACGTAATCATGGAATGGTTTGGGGTGGAGGGGAGTTTAAAGTCCAGCCAGTTCCAAGTCCTTTTCCACTAGACCAGGTTGCTCAAACTCTTCGGATTCCTGATGTTTGCCGTGTGGGAAGGGATGGTTGGAGCAGGAGGAAGCAGTGAGCACATCAGGACGGCCCCATTGCACATCTGCCTGGTCTGTCGGTACCCAGCTACACAAAATTGCATCCAAAATGCATGGTAGGAAGTGGGAAAGAAATATGGAAGCACTCACAGCAGTGAATCACCCATGGGGGTTTTTATAAAGCTTTAATTTTGCATTAGAGCGAAAGGAAGAAGCCCCAAAGCTTGGGGAGTACCACAAAATGGGCACCCTTCAAAAAGTCCAGTTAAATCAGATGGCAAAGGATGTTTTCCGTGTCAATTTGGGGTTCTCAGCTGATGTGAGATTACGCGTGGTAAATTGTGCCTGCGTTGATCCTGCCTCAGAAATCGCACTTTGGGATATTGCACCGCCCGGGTTTGGGTTTGCTTGCAAAGTTCTCTTTCACCATCCATATAAACACACTCTTTAGATTAAACCAGACTTGCCTGCAGGCTCGATCCAGAATAAATTTCCAAAGTTTGTGATGATGGAATAGGACTCTGGAGCTGTGCATACAGATTCCTTGGGGATTTTTTTTTTCTTTCTGTATAAGAGCTTCACATCACCGTAAGTTCTGCATAACTCTCATATTGAACAGGTTGAATGAGATTTTTGAGAAGAAAAATCAGACTTTTCAGAAGGTGAGATGTATCTGGTCCCTGGGCAGAACTTCGGGGGTGTTGTCTCTGAATCCTGTCTTTATCTGGGTAAACTCAAGAAATGGTGCTCATGGGTAAAAATCAATACACTTATTTAAATCAAGAAGTTACCAGCAAATTTACCCATTTGGGAATTCAAGATGTAAAATAAAGTCCTAAACTGCATTAAAATATTTAAATACATTGCAGTTTGCTGAGGACAATCAATGACTTTGATGTCCATTGGCTCAGGCTGTAACAGCACAGATAATCAGAGTGCCAGTAATAAAATGTTTTTTCTGCCTGAAAATTAAATTAGCTGAGTCTGATACATTTTATATCCCTTAATGACCCAGCATGGCCAGAGCAAAGCTGGAATATAAAAGCCATCTGACATACTTTGTCTTTGGCTGTTTTGGGAAGCTTCTCAGCTGACATGGGAAGCAAATGTTCCACAGTCTCGTGGGGTCCTTCTTGGGGCTGACTGGTTTATAGCTGGCAAAAAAAA